>KZ308392.1:211853-741011 GCA_000376725.2 Ladona fulva
ATATATATACTAAATATATTATTTTTTGTAATGAAACATAATGGACAGAGCACTTGTATAGTGAAGGGTATTCTCAAATTCATTACAGCTTTGGGAAATGTGAGTCCATGGCATCCCCTGTGGGTAAAATACTTATGGATGTGGATGTTGGAAATGATGATGCATGGGCTCTTCTGATGGCTACTTCAAACTATGCACAGAATATACTTGGAACAGAACTAATTGGAATCACTTGTGTGCAGGGAAATACAGAAGTAGATCATGTGGTGGTTAATGTACTGAAAGTTCTGAAAACTGTAAATCGTTTAGATGTGAGTAGTTGAAATTTTGTTCAATATAAAAAAAAATACTTATTACTAACAAGATTGCTTTGAACATTTTGCTGCTTTTATTACATATAAAATATTCCTTTCTGTTTTCTGTAAAATTACAATAGATTCCTGTGTATCGAGGAGCAGATAAATCCCTTATTTACACTCCACCAGGGGATAACTATTATGGAATAGATGGTTTTGGAGATTTTGAATTCCCAGATCCTCCAAACCCAGATGAATACCTCCAAAAAGAACACGCTGTCAATGCAATGATAAAATTAGTAAATCAACATCCAGGTATAAAATTTTTATTCATTAGGTATTCTATTTTCATAAATAATAAATTAAAATGATAATTTGTTTATGGAAGTAAAATCATTAAAAATCTCAACATTTTTTGTTTTCATTTACTGTGTGAGGATGCTCTATGTTTGCAATGAAAAAGGGATACTGCTAACTAAAATAAAAAGATCATTCAAAGTTCAACTAAAAATTTATGTACTTGAATATACAGGCACTACCTTAATGATTGATCATATTTGTAGAATAAAACCTTTCATTGCTACAACTTCATTTTTACTCTAAGAAATTGGGCTTATGAATGTTAAAAGAGTGACTGTGTAAAAGCTTAGAATAGGATTAAGAAACTGTAAATGCTTCATTGGCATGATACATTTCACATTGAATTATGCTATTTTATATGGTGCCTTATTATTCTGAAGAATAATAGGCAGCTACAAACTGTAGATTAAGGCACTATAATAAATCTGACAATGAATAGTTTTCACTTATTTCAGTTGATGCATAATTATAGAAAGCAAATCACATCAGTGAATGCAAGAATTCCAAATATATCATTCACTACCCAATTATCTATATTCTTGTATGTCTTTTACAAAAACTGAACTATATATACATACTTCAATTTTAGTGCTGTAATTACAGTTAGTGATAGTAAATACCACAACAAAGTCAAAAAGATGATCATTGAATACTTTTTCATTTTATTTTTAAAAACACATTTTGGAAATTTTTATCAAAAACAAACATTGTTTTAGGTGAAGTGACTCTGATTGCCCTTGGCCCATTGACCAATGTGGCACTGGCAATTAGGATGGATTCTGGATTTCTCAATAAGCTCAAGAAACTTGTAGTTCTTGGTGGAAGTGTTAAAGGTAAATATTAGTTTTCTTTACTGCTTCTTATTGATCTTTCAATGATGTTTTACTTAGGGCAATTAAGATCTCATTGATTTCAAAGAGAAAACCTTAATATATTAAACATTGAGCAAACAAACTTGCATAATCATCTTGCTTATCCCTCTTGGGATGAGGACAGTAGTAGCTTCTTTGATCTTTTACTCTCCCCTAATATTTACTATTTATGCACACTTCTTATACTTCAGAATTATTATCATGTATTTTCTGTGCATAACCTTTTCCTTATAATTCACTCAGAAATTAAACAAATTCAATTTAGTTATGCTACTTTTATACTAACCACATGCTATCCATCATACTTCCACCAGTAGTAACTTGCCCCTCTCCATCTATCCTTCAATTCCTATAAAATTTTAAATACTTTCCATTATTAGATAATACCCAAGCCCAGAAAATCACACACCATACCAATATCCTGAACATTTAAGCTGTTGTTAGAATAATTGGATTTGTTAACTCTATCAAACCCAACAATGTTTTGGGAAAATCTATCTTCAAATCCATTATCCAAACTACAACATCAACATTAACATAACATAATTCCTTATTTATTCCCTAACTGGTATTACAACATCAGCATATGACACCAGACTCTCTAGTAATTTTCCAATCTCAAAGCTTGGAGGATACAATAAAGCCACATCAACACTAACTAACAACTCCTTTAGTTACCATCCCCTACTGGACTACATCATCAGCAGTAGCAGCATCAACACCATTACTCATTCTACTTACTATTCAGTGCAATTCTAGCTTATCTGAAATAATAATCAGCATTTTTGCATTGAGTAACAATTATCCACCTAATGGTAATTCATGTTAATGATTTAACAACCAGGTTAACGATTTACTTGAAGAACAAATGCAGATATCATTCAATAATCAATATTGAATAATATAAAAGAAAATATACAAAAGTCTATATTTCTCTTAAAGGTGTTGGAAACATGTTTCCTGGGATTGAATTCAATTTTTATGTAGATCCTCATGCAGCCCGCATTGTTTTTAACTCAACGCAGAATCCAATTTGTGTTTATTCATGGGAATTTGCTAAAGCATCCAGCCTCTCAAGTGTAAGTCTATCCTTTCAGAAATTTAAAATACAATTAATAATTGTTGCACAAGTGTTTCTCTAATATAGTGTTATTTTATAAATATGCCAAAGGAAGGTCAAATGTAGTATATACATGGGAATTTCCTTTTCAGAATTGGAGAATGAATGTGCTAGGACATCTTGATAACCCAAAAGTATCATTAATGAACAAAGCAGAACATATTGTCAACTATACAAGAGATTATTGGTTAATAGCAGATGGCTTCACCACTAGTGCAATCCTTCGTCCAGATTTGATCATAAGAGATTATGAAACATCAGTTTGTGGTGGTCAGAAATATTATGTCAGAGTGGAAACTGATGGTCTTTACACTAAAGGAATGATGACAGTTGACTATGCTAATTTCTTGAATAGAGAACCAAATGCAGAGATTGTTGATAGGATAGATAAGGACAAATTTATGGAATTTTTACTGAAGTGCATGGAATAAAATAAATATATATTTAAAAAATAAGAATTAAATTAATATAACTGGGATCTGCAATTCTGAGACAATTATGTAAATTAGAGTTGGTAAAATACAGTAAAACTAAAAGAACATCAAAGACTGCCTGATAATCCCCAACAGATCTATCAAGAGGGAGTAGTGATGATTGCCAGATTCAATTCACAATAAGTGATGCAGATTGCAATTTTTAATCATATTTCTGCATTTTTAGGTTTGGAAATTTTGAAATCAATATGAGGCATAGCTTGCTGGAAAGCCATTGTATGAAAGATTACTTGGACTGGACATGAAGACTTGCTTGGAAGGGACAATCCTGAATGTTCTTTCCAAGCAAGGCTTTTCCTTAACCTTCCCCTCCCTCCCATATACACCTTCCACCCCCATTATCCATTTTTATACATACTACAGGAATGAGTTCCGTTGTTACCTGAAATTGCTTCCTTGTAAATGAAACCTCAAGGTTGCCTTGAAATTCATCCTGTGAAAAACTGCAAAGTTTTTATCTTTAGAGATGTTAATGATCAGAAAAGTAACATACAATTGATGTTGAAGCTCATTTCATATGTATGTACTACTAAACATACAGTTTTCAGCCTGTCACTAAAATTAATGGAAAACCACCATTGATGATATTATTTTGAAAACTCTTGATCATTATAAAAATTAAGATTGTGATTTGACAATTGAGGAATGTAAATGTCTGGAACAATTGTATCTCAGACATTTACATCCTAGACATTTGTATCTTACAGACAATTGTATCCTGAACAATTGTGTCCCTGAATGTTTGTGTTGCCACCATGTTAGTATTTCCATGGTTGAATATAACTCTCCTAAGAATAACATTAATGTAACATAGGAAACATACTTTAACACCAAAACATATGAATAACATGAGTGACTCATTTTAGAATTTTATCTTATCTTTGGCAGGTAGTACACTATAAAAGATCTTTTACAAAGATATTTTATAAACTTATTTTTACCTTTTAAATAAAAGACATTCCATAAAAAATGCAATGACAGCAAAATATCTTATTAAATTTTTGAAAAGATTTCACAATACATTTTAAATATCTTAGTGTGAGAACAGCTTGAAAAAGTTATAACTGCTGCTATAGCTTCACCAGTTATTATAGTGGCTTTAACAGTGAGAAGAAAGAAATATTTGTTGTTAAGACTATGGTCAAAGGGTAACCATCAAAATTTGCTTAAAGAAGTGGCTGTGGAAAATTGAAGTTAAATGTTGTGGTGGTCAGAAATATTATGTCAGAGTGGAAACCGATGGTCTTTACACTAAAGGAATGATGACAGTTGACTATGCTAATAATCTCAATCTTTATCCATTACAATGGATAAAGATTGAGATTAATAAATTAAATGAGACTTTGATGGGAAAACATCATGGGCAACGTAGAAGCTTTCAAGGGCAGCCAATAACAGCAGATGGGGATGATGGAATGCGTCACATAAGATCTAGGTGATACATGTTGTCCCCAAGGAAGAATGGCACACTTACTGCCAAACCATTGATGGAAAACTAGTCTCTGACAGAAAGAAGGGAGGGGTTTAAACAGATAATAGAGAAAGTGCCATGAGTTCGGAAGAGAGGAACTCGAAAGGCAATCTAGTTGTTGACAAAGAGGTCAAAGCTACAAAGCTGAAACTCACAATTGGCACAAGAGCAAATGTGTTGGTGGTCTGGAGTAACATCATACCAGGAATCAGAGTGAGGAAGACACATAACCTTCAAGTTGTTACAGCCACGGGAGAAGGAATGGAAGTCACCAGTAAAGTAGAAGTCCAGGTGTTGTTAGGGATGCAGACGCTTTGTGTAGTGGTAACTGTGGTATATATAGTTGACGAAGCTATATTAAGACTTCATAATTCAGTATGGCGCACTGATATACATTAGAGAAATTCCTCCGGATGGGTAAATGACAATATCATGATGGTCTTGCTAACTACCACATACATTCTCAAGGCTGAGCCTGCTTATAGCAGAGGACTTCCTCATACCTTGAAAGAGAGAAGTAGTGTTTCCAGCGATGACTAAAAATGACATAAAGAAGCCCTGCAAAATTAAGAGAGGTGTGTTGGTTGGTAGTACCTTCATGAATGGAACTGGTACACCACCTGGGTGGGTGAGGAACACAAACAATTACCGAACAATACTCAGGAAAGGCAAGCTAGTCAGCAAGTTGGAGCCTGTAAATTAGATTGCCAATGCAGGCAGAGGTAAGAGGCTCAACCAGGAGTGGAGCCGCTCCCCAAGACATTTATACAGTTGGTTGACCCGACGGCCAATGACTTGAGTCTAGAGCAACGGAAGAAACTGCACCTGTAAATGGGTACATTCCAAGAGTACCAGGATGTTTTTGCTACTATTAAAGGCGACTACAGAAGCAATGTTTGAATCTAATCCAACATCGATTAGACACCGGAGCTCGAGGTAATGCTATTTGAATTATGAAATGCTCCAGCCACTTTCGAAAGACTGATGGACATCATCTTAAGAGATATTTCATGGAGAAAATGAAAGAAAGAACTAGACGGAATAATGCGGAGAGGTCTTCAGACCAGTGAAAGAGAAGCTGCCGCAGCTGTCTGTTTTAAATTACCACAATACAAATAGTAAGTTCGTACGAAAATAATGTCGGAATTGGTGGCGTCTCATCGCAAGAACAAGTTAGGAAGGATTGTGTGATAAGGTATTTCAGTAAAACGCTGTCCAAAGTCGAAAGGAACTATTGCGTCACCAGAGGAGAACTTTTGGCTCTAGTCAAGACCATAGAACATTTTCATAAATACCTCTATGGGTGAGAGTTTATATTACGTACCGACCTCACAACTGTTACATGGCTACCAAGTTTGAAAAACCTGGGAGGTTAAGTAGCCAGGTAGATCGAGCGGTTGCAGTAGTAACAATTGATGACTGAACATCGGCGAGATCGTTCGTATGGGAATGCAGAAGCTTGGTCATCGAGGCTTTTCACAACGGAACGTGGACATTTGCGACGAGCTGAAGCTAAAGCAGAAGCCAATGCGACGCAGATCGATCTGCAGTAAACAGATCCTGAGAACGACTACATTGCGATGGCGCATGACACAGACCTGAAAATAAGAGCCGTGAAGGAGTGGAAAGCAGAAATCTAAAGACCGACGTGAAAAGCTTTAGCGAACCGTTCTCCATTATTGAAGAACTACTGGGCACAGTTTGACTCGCTTCTGGTTTAAGACCTCGCTCTCTCTCAACCTGCATAGGTTGAGAGACAGCGAGGACGGAGCGGAGGTTGTAAAACAAGTCTCCCGAAGAATCTTCGCGCTCACTTACTACGAGAGGCTCACGACGGCATTTTCGGTGGACTCCTAGGAATGAATAGGACATTGGACAAGGTCCGAGAGAGATTGGAAAGCGGGCGTCAAAAGCTGATGTCGCAAAATGCGAGACCTATGCTGCTGTCAATGAAACTGAACTGAACGAAAACTAAGAGCACCGCTGAGAAAATACAGCGTTGGTAGCACGTTCGTTCGAATAGCATTGGACATCCCAGGACCAATTCCCAAAACAAATAACGGGCAACAGGTACATCCTCGTCGTTATGGAATGTTTTAGCAAGCGGCCAGAGGCGTACGCGTTGCTTAACGAGTAGGCTGTGACAGTGGCAGAGATCTCTTTAAGGAATTGGATTAGCCGTTTTGGAGTGCCAATGGAGCTGCACACAGACCAGGGAAGAAATTTCTCATCGGCTCTGTTCCAAGAGCACTGCAAACTTTCTATTCACAAGACGAGTACAGCGGCACTACGTACATCCCCAGTCATAGAGAATCATCGAGAGGATGAACCGGACATATGTTAGACATCTGGCTAAGAAGGTTTCCGAGAGCCAGAAGGACTGAAACAAGCATATAGTCCCCTTCTTGATGGCCCACCGTCCGTCCGTGCATGAAACAACTAAAGTGACGACGAGAAAATCGATCTCCGGAAGAGAATTGCATCTACCAATCGACCTGATGCATGGAAAGACGCCAACAAGAGAACAGGTCAGCGAACAAGTGAGAGACGTGGAACGTCGGATTGAGTCGACAGAAGAGTTCGCTTGGAAACACACAGAGTTGGCGACCGAGTAAATCGTCAAACGAATCAATGACATCGTCCATAGGATATGTAAGACCCACATTATACTACCGTAAGATGAGACTTTCAGAGAACCCTTAAAGTCATTAAAGGATGAATGGTTCCAGGATTTGATGGAGTTCCTAATGAACTTAAAATATAAGTAGAAAGAGGATTGCAACATATTGCAAGTCCTTTACAATCTGTTGGGTACATACCTTTTATGAATCGTGAGAAATTTCTGGAGACTACGTTTTAAATGTAATGCACAGATACCAAAAAAGGCTGGCAAAATTTGAAGATTAGTATACCCTAAGCTTGGTATCCTAGGCTTCTTAAATCTTAATTACAAAATACTGCGCAGGATAAAGAATATACTGGGCTTTTTTTTAAGTGAAAACCAGTTCGGATTCAGGATAGAAAGGGGGACTCGCGAAGCAATTCTGGCGATGACACTTCATCTACAAAAAAAGTAAGGAAATATAAAAACATAATCGCTGCCTTTGTTGAAATAGAGACGGCTTTCGAAAATTCCCGTTGGAACAAAATGTTCCAAATACTCCAAACACTCAAAGTCTCATGAAAAACAAAGAAGAATAATTCGGAACATCCACAAAAAGCAACAGCAGTCATCAGAATGGGAAAAAGTCTCAAAGAAGTAAAGGTAAAAAAAGGACTGATATAATTTTCAACGTGTATTCAGGAAGCATTAGACAAGGTAAAGGAAGAAGCGAAAGTCGTAGTGAAGGTACACGGAGAGATAATAGAAATATTGAGGTGTGAGGATGATATCGCTGTGGTAGCAGACAGTAAACAGGAACTCAAAATTAATAGTATCAAGCGATACTTGGTGGAACTTCAAGATCATTCAGTATTTAAGGACAAAACTTGTACAAATTACGTAAACTCATGCCAAAACCGATAAACGTGTACCAAAAATTTTGTGGAACTTGTACAAGTTTTGTCATTAAATACTGAATGAACCATAAAGTAAGGAGATATCCTTACTCTATGGAATGAACAGGAACTTAGTTCTTACTTAAGTAAATTAAATAATTTGGTCATAAGTGACTACAACTTGCAGCTAAAAAAGAATAAAACCAAAGTCATGGTGTGCGGTAGAGATGATGAACAATTGTAGGTAAAGTTAAATGACAAATACCTAGAACAAATAACGGAATACCGGCACTTGGGTAGCTGTGATGTATAACGCCTAATAGGCATAGCGACAAAGAGATGAAAATTGAGATCGCTCTGGCCAAGATGGCCTTCAACAACGAAAGCGCGGTAACAACTTTAGCTTGAACATCAGAAAATACTTCTTAAAGACGTATAAATGGAGTATAGCATTTTACAGAAGTGAAATTTGGGCGATTGGGATAGCGGAAAGACGAAAATTAAGAGGCCTTCGAAAAGTAGTGTTACAGAAGACTCTCAATATATGGTGGATTGATAGAGTGATCAATAATGAAGAAGTACTTCAACAGCGGGGAAAAGAAATTTCGTTCTTTTGCCTACCTTCTAGCAGTACCGTTCTGTCGACAAGATATATGATGATCTTGTTTCCGAGTTAAGAGAGAAAACGAAAAAGTGTTCTAAGTAGATAATCGCTAGGAAGGATAGTGATTTATTTTATTTGCAGTCATTTGGAATTTTTTAATGATGTCATGGCATTTTTAAGATCACTGACGCCCCCTCATCCCTCAGTTACAAAGCATGACATGCAGCTTTATACCCTCTCCTCTAGTCACAAAGCTGTCCTTTGAGGCGTTAATTCTATGTGGTTTGATTTTTACCTTTAAAAAATATCACTCCTTGACTTTCCACAACTTTTTTACAGTGATGCGAGGGTTCTACAGCGAAATTAAAACGGAAAACACTGATGTAATATGATATGAATGAATATCCATTTGCAAAAAAATAATCGTTGAGTCTCACCACATAAAACTGAATGGAATCAATTCATTTTCCTAAACCTATATTTTGAATTCTAATGGGCATTTCTCTAGTTAAGATATTCAACATTCTGCAACAAAATTTCGCTTATTTGTGACATTAAACTGAGTTACATATACCCCTTCCTTCTCAAGTGTGTCATCATTTGAGAATGGCTCCTTTCGATTTTCTATGACAAATCACTGGGTCAAAATGACGTGCTTTTCTAATCATCACTTGCAAGGAGAACGGTAATATATTGCTTCTTCACAATCAAAGGGGTGAGAAAAAAGATCAACATCTGTGAATGTACAGAAAATGGAAAATTTTGGGACACTGAAGGGTATATTCAGCAAAAATGAGGTATTCGAAGAAAATTTTGCTATATGTTCAGCGCTTACTTTTCCGTGTGGATTTGAAGCTGTATTATTTGTATGGAATTTACTTTGTCAACTTCTGTGTCTTACTTTTCTACTCTCAATTTGAATTATTCGTTTGCGAATTACACTTATATTAAAATTGCGGAATTGAACGTTTGTCCGTCAACGCGATCTCTAATAATGAAGCGACAAAATTTGCTTTTTACAAAGATGGTTATTCACGTATATTCCTCCATTTTTTTATGTATAACGCTTATCTATATTTTACAGTCCAATAGGTTGCAATCAGTATTGTATTAATCAATTTCTATTTCCTTGTTGGTCAGCTACTTACCAAATATATGTATATAAGTTTCTTAATTATAGCCCATTTACAGCCCTTTATATTACTTCTGAAGATAAAGTGATAAAGTATCAATGGAGCTATTGTAAAAAAGATTATTTATATTCAATAATAGTAAATTAAAACCACTATAATTAACTTAATTATAGTTAACTGTTCTTGTTAAGATTAAGAAATCAAATCCTAATACAAAGAATGATAGTTATACAATATTATAAATGCCTCAGGATTTATAAAAAGGATTTCTACTTTTCAGTTAAATTCATCAGAAACTATTCATACTTCCTTTCTCCATTTTAACAGAGAACATAGTTTCAGAAGAAGATATTTTGCCATCTTTACGAGAGACAAAGTTTTATTTATGTAGATATCAACTATCTTGATTAACTGGGGTAAAATGAAAATATTGTTTTATAGGTGCTAAAATGGCATCAAACCTCAATTCCTCCAGAATAAATATTGGAAGGAAAGATAGTCAAAGGAAAATTAAAGGACAATTCTTTCCATCGGAACACAATGAGGTAAATACTCGGCTAAGTAGTTGTACTCTCTTTAATAGTAAAAGAATCTCAATGATCTTTTTTTCTGGAAACCATTATCCAGTAGTATGACAAATTCATCCTATGTGGACAATCCTTGTAGATTGGTTACTTAGACAAAGCTTGTTTGTTTGAAGTTTATGCTTACATCAGTAAGCAAACGCATGGATCCAAGTGAGAAAGTAAGATTATTTTATTACAGTAAAGTAAGATCAAACAAAGAGCTTAAGAATTCTTTGGACTACTTACTTCAGTTTTTTCAAACTTTTACTGCGGCACTAGATATTTGCTAATAGCACACTTGTAACTTATTCATATTACATACTTATTTGTTATATATGCGGCTAATACTAATTATTCCTTATTCTACCTCATTCCATAAATTTCTCGAGTTCGCCCAATTAATTCCTAAATCTGTTAGATACGATACATATTATTACGACAGCGGTAAAAGTTGTGCAATTCCCTTGTTACGACGAGAATATAATTTTAAGATTTGGTCATTAAATATTTTATTCTTATTTTTATCAAACTATCGTAAACAAGTTTTGAAACTAGAATGAATTGGAAATATGCATGTGACTGAAGAAACATTTTGCGTGCTCTGTAGTGATAAGTAGAGAAAGAACCTGTTCCTAATTTCTTTAATCTCACCTCCGCGTTTGATTCCCAGGGGAGGAAATTTCCGCCCTTTCTTCTTTTATCTCATAGTTTAAAATGCTCGCATTCTGACTCGTTTATCCCTAGACAAAAAAGTGGAGCACGGTGGATCTCCTCTCACTCTGTTTCCACCACCATGGCAGTACGCTTTATTTTTCATTTAACATTCTTTCTAATATGGAATGGATTTTCATGGTAAGATTTTTTCGTTTTCGTAATCAAATTAAATAATATAACTGAATAGAATTTGTATTAATCAATCTTCTTCATTAATTATTAATTTGATCTTCCTCTTTTAAAATTTAATGAATGACGACAGTAATTTGTAGATAAAAATTCTTCCAACTCAAAAGTAAGAATGGCAAACGCGGTTAATATAATGAAATTCCCCCCTGCCACACGCCGGAAGGCGGCTTGCAGGGTACTTATGTAGATGAAATTTTAAATTATATTAAAGCAGATCTCACTAAAAATGGAAATAATCGAGCTCTTTCCTTTGAATGATTGACATCTTTATATGTCCAGCGAGTGAAATTTGAGGCTTCACTTTTGCAATCCGGCATTAGAATTATTGTACATTTTACATTTACATTTAAACCATGTAAGCCGCCGATGGCACGTGGAAGGGGGTGTAAAAACACCGGTAATCTTCTCACGACCTAATTGCTATTAGCTTCTCCAATACTACGGGGGAAAAACGACCAGAAGTCCGTCCGTCCTGGCAATCACTTCCCTGAATCGCTTCTTAGTTTCCTCTCACTTTTCTTTCAGAGCTAACGCACGTTGCTAACTAGAATAAAAATCTCGTCGGTGGTGATAAACGTTTCAAAAAGCTTACGTCGGTAATCAAGTCTTCTACCCCTAAGCGAAGTCCACCCTAAATATTCTATCATAGCCGAAACACTACTGTCGAATCTAAAATCTCCCTTGACGCTAGCTAACCTAGCTTGTAATGGGTATATCGTTAGATTCGAGCATTGCCCTCGCAATATTAAAATTTCTCTCGGTTCTATCGTATGGGTAGGTCCGGGTCGTATTATTGGAAGGGAAGAATTGGAACATTTGACACAAATAAGCGCGAGCAGCAGGCAAACAATGCTCGGGAAGTGGCTATTCTTCACTCACAAAGAGTTTCTGTAATTACAGTTTTAGAACAGTTTTACCAACTTATTTTATAAACATATAGACGATATTACTAATAATTTACTATTGAGTCAATGAATTGTAATCAAAGGAAAAACGAGGAACGATTAAATTCAAAAAGATAAAACAATGTCTGCGAATTTATTAATAGTTTCATGAAAGGTGTATAAGATATATTCTTTGAAATGTTAGGAGATATCACTTAATTTATTACTAATGTAATCATATATTAAATTATTACTGGGATAATTTATTTGGCTACTTCTTTCTGCAAAGCCATCCTTAAAGACTTTTGAAATTTTCGAAAATTCCCTTCAATAATTTTTGGACCTGGAGAAACCTGGAGAAATAATTTTCCTGGTACAATGCAATTTTGATTGATCCTGTTTGGCTTGATACTTCCCTTTAATAATATATTCTACATGTTACCACGGAAGTGCAAGAAATTACTTTTTATATAAGACCCTCAGATCTGAGGAGTCTTTTAACGGTGTGTTAACGATATTAGGACATCTTATATCTCACAAAGAAATGAATTTCATAGTCCAAGGACTCAGGGATCAATAATCGAAAATGACCATCACGAGAGGCATGCACACCGAAAGGTGATTATTGATGTGGATCCCGGCGCAGATGATGGCATGGCTATTCTCCTTATGACATCGAAATTGGCGAAGAGAGAAAGGGGTATCAATGTGATCGCAATCACTTGCGTGAGTGGAAACACGGGCATTGATAATGCAGTGGCCAACACTCTCAAAGTATTGAAGACTGCGGGACGACTGGACGTAAGTATCCCTGCATTTACATAGCTTCACTTTGTTTTAG
Organism: Ladona fulva; assembly: GCA_000376725.2. NCBI lineage: Eukaryota > Metazoa > Arthropoda > Insecta > Odonata > Libellulidae > Ladona > Ladona fulva. The sequence continues at coordinate 224,896 of KZ308392.1, forward strand.
CGATTTATTTATTACTCGATAAACATCGAATTATAACATATTCTTATGTATGGTCACTAGATAAATCGGGATTTCAGACGGTGAAGAAAAATAAAATATTATTGAAAACAGTTTTACTTAAATCGGCGACGATAGAGACGCTACAGGATGCGTTTGTGCCTTTCTAATTTCGACCTTATACATCATAACACAAGAAATTTTACTTAATTAAACAAATATTTCTTTATTGTATAATATTTACTTTCCTTTTAGATACCAGTGTACAAAGGTGCTAATCGACCACTTCTACGAAATTCCACCTCAGACAATTTCTTCGGTCAAGACGGATTCGGCGATTTTTACTATGAAGATGCCCCAAAGCCGAAAAAATATCTTCAGAAAGAACATGCAGTCCTGGCAATGATTCGTTTAGTATCTCAGTACCCAGGTAAGAGAAGAACTTGATCGATAAAGGGAGAAGATTCTTTTCCTTATGTGATATGTATTTTTGGTGGTATTGTTTATTTGCGGAATGGATGAACATGTAGCCATAGCATTTTTTCAATGGAACAAAAATCATGATGATTTTACAGAAGAGCATGACATCATTCACCGTCTTTTTTCAGGGGAAGTGACACTTCTGGCTACAGGACCTCTGACCAACGTTGCTTTAGCGCTGAAGCTCTACCCAAATTTCATCAAGGATTTGAAGCGACTCGTTGTTTTGGGAGGAAGTGTGAATGGTAAAACAAAATCACACACACACACACATTCATGAAAATGTAGGCAATGATTTCAATATTGGAAAAAATGTTTTGTACTAAGTAGTTTCATGTAATTTGCGATATTTTGATCGTTTTTGATAGCGATAGGTTTTTAGCGGTATTTTAATAATCCGTACATCCCTAAGTAATTTTGAAAATTTTTCGGAAAATGTCAAACAGGTACGGGAAAATTATGACACTATGAAGATGCATGCCACAATGTACGCTTAGGATTAAATAAAATATTTATCTTGTAAATATAAGTCTTAGCGTACAATGTAATGTTTTTTTCAGAGGGTCAGGGATAATTTTATCCATAGGTTGTTATTACTTCGGTACTGAAAGACATTGTTAATTGTCAATAACATAGCTTATGAAGACTATTACCAAATGCATTTTAATGAATAAGAATTTCAAGGAATTCAATTATATTGAGGACCTGCTTTAAATAGACCGTTCCAAAGTTTCCCAATATTTTTAGCATTATTATGAATTTCGGCTGATCTTAGATTATATTAATTTTGTTTGATTATAGAGTTTTGCTGCGATCACTATAAAAGTAGGTGACGAGCGAAACGTTAGCGTTTTGTTTTCTGGGACTAATTAGTTGTGCTTGCATAGATCCCGTCATTTCAGACCTTGAGTCAACATTTATTCAGCCCTTGAACTTTATTTCACTTTTATTTATCTATGAGAAACGGAACAATGAAGAAGCGATTACATCTTTGATGTCTTTTTGTCCTTAGTAAATATTTACATTGCACATTTATGATCCCTCTAAATTTTATTTTATGAGTAGAATAATTTTTATATTTTCTTTGTCTTTCTAAGAAAAATAAATACTTGTGTCTTTCGTATAAAATATCTTGAACTTGAGGCTGAATAACCTCTTCTCATTCACATTGACCACATCTCATTACTATGAATAAAAGAAGAACAATGCCATAAATTTCCTTTTTTGCAATTAATTTCAGGTGTTGGCAACGTGAAGCCAGCTTTGGAGTTTAATTTTTACTTTGATCCTGAAGCAGCAAACATAGTACTGTCTGCAGCGACGAAACCTATTTGTTTGGTTCCATGGGAAACTGTTAAAGATAGAACGAGAATAAGTATGGTGAGTGATGATCTAAACGTAAAGATAAAGTCGAAATAACATTAGTTTCATGCATTTATTTTCAGAATTTAGATTAATATTTTCATGGAATAACTAGTGGAAACAACGAAGGAAGTTTTTACATTTTTGAACTAAATGTTTATAGATGTCTCAGATTCATACGAGTATGTTGATACACATATTATTTGAAATAATAATTGATCAGATGAATAAAAGAAATATTAAGGAAAGGTGTAGTGCTTTGCGCGATAAAGTCTGAAGTTCTCTGATCCCATAGAAATAACAAGGGTGAAAAATAGCGACTGGAACTCAAACCCAAGTCTCCCACTTTCCGGGCAGGTATTCTAACCACTGAACTACCTTGCCGCGTCTCTTCCACAGTGTTTCGTGAGCACGGCGAGCAGCCTATAAGAAATGGTGAAAGACAATCACAAAATCAAAACAATTAGACTTGTGGAGATATCCCTAACTTTTTTCTTTTCAGGATTGGAGGCAAAACATCATGGGACCGATCCAAAGTCCAAGGATTCAACTTTTGAACAAAGCAGAGAGAATATACAACAAAACTGACGACCAATGGATCAACGCAGACAGTTTTGCGGCCCTTCTGGTTCTTCGGAGGGATTCCAGCACGTTGGCACACACAAAGACATTTTGCGGAGGAAACCCCCAATACGCGGAAGTGGTGGTCGACTGTGATAAAATCGGAGGGGCTGTAATAGTTGATTACGCAAACAATTTGAAGAAAAAACCAAATATAGAGATCATAGAAGCGTTTCATCCCAAAATTTACAAGGAAACTGTTCTGCGCTACTTAGCTAAAGCGGAAGAATTCGAAAAATTGTTCTTTTTACTATTTCTTCTCATCACATTCACTCTTAAAATGCTCAGCACACAGTGGATCCACAAATAATATAAATAAAAGAGGTTTACTTATTAACTGTTGTCTTCTGTTTCTCCATAATCCTTTACCATTTCCTATAAGGAGAGTATGTTTGGAATTGTAACGAATGGCCTCTCGACGTTTATCTTCTATTGCTATTGATTATTTCAAAATGAAATCGCAGATAAACTTCATTTGGAGATGGCAAGAACTAAAAGATAAACGATAGAAGAAGCATTTCCTATGATTCATTCGACGAACTATAAACCCATAGAGGTACTATTAATGTCTTAATTATCCTATAAATGCGGTAGACTTCTAGAGACCCTGTGGATACCTAGCAATTTTTTGAGGAAATCTATGGAAATCCCATTAGTTTTCAGAACTGCGGGTAATTACTTATTCATTCTATTCACGTAAAAATATTCTCCCGGGTGGGAGATTTCTGAGGAAATAAATACATAATATATTTCCATGTATATTACTTTATTTTTTTCGCAATTTTAAGCAACGTTGGTAATATTAAGCCAGGTCGCTGTAACATAAAATGGCAAATGTTTTTGTATCTTCCGATTATTCATTATTTTAAACCAGGGGTTCCAGCTTTTCCTTTTTCATGTGTCAAATATTTCATTTCCATTCGAAGTTCTTCATATAAAGTACAATAATATGCGAAAAAAATTAGTAATTCATTTCAATAAATGAGCTTTTTAGAATTCAACTTTAATTTACGTTACGTATGTACGAGTATTTGTGAGTACGTTAGTGAATTGTAAGAAATTTACATTCAATTGTGTAATTAGTGGGTACGTGAGAATTCATTAGAATTCGTGATAGACAGCCTGAAACCTCTATATGGCGAAATAAGTGTCTATCGACTGAACACAAAGTGCTGGATTGAAATCAGCCAGAACGTGTATCCAAGATCCGTGAAGTTATAACTATGTGAGGCGTGCGTCAAACCCTTTTTGCTTTAAAAAAGATGTCGTTCCCCAACAGCTTATCAGAGGATGTTTGGAAGTAAAAATATTCGTAAAATTTAATCATATGCTGCGCGCAACCGTAGAAAAGAGAAAGGAGTAGGAGAAACTCAGAACGTAAGTCTGCGAATTACATTCTCCGATACCAAAAGTACGCAAAGGGATACCAAACAATGGTGGCTACATTAAATATAATCTTAGAATCGCGTGAGGCAACAATCAATCCTGTTTTACAGATAGATTAAACCCTTTTGTGTGTAACAATGATCGAACTCTAAGATCTTATCAGAGGAAATTTTCAAAGTAAGAAAATTCTTTAAATTAAATTATATGGTCTGCAAAACCGTGACAATAAAGAGATATGAAAAGGAAGAAATACTTAAAACGAGAATTCCGTAAATTATATGATACGACGCCAAAAACATGTTACGAGATACTAGTCAAATCATTAACAGTCCAACTATAAAATGTACTAGAATATACAGACACTAAATTTGTATAGCTATCATTCTTACTTAAGAAAATCTTTCATTGATACCAATGTATCTTTAGCCAAAGAAATCGTGTTTATGAATATCAAAAGAGTGAATACATAAAAGTTAAGAATAGGATTAAAAAATTATAAATGATTCACTGATGTAATACTTTACATGTTGAATGTTAATATTTATGTGGAGTCTTGGCATTCTAAAAAAATATAATATATATAATTCCCTCTGCTTGTATTCCTCCTGTTTTACAAAGTATTCCCCTTTTCAAAGGATCAGACTCTACCTCATTCAAACAGATTATTCTTAATTATTCTCTCACTTATGGTTCTCTCCAACTGTAAGAAGGGTCCCAGGTAGGGTTCATTGAAAAAGCAACGAATAGTCTTTCGACTAGTTGTCTCAGCAAAAAATAGTCTTTTGACCAAATGTCGCAGCGACGAAAAGTCTAGCGATGAGTAGTCCCATCGACTGGCTGTCCTTTGACCAACTGCCCCTGAACCCCCAGGTAGACATTTGTAATCAGGCTAACCCTGCTTGTATTTCTCCTGTTTTATTATTTACCTAGTAAACGCCCCCGTCAAGCATTACGGAACTTAAATTAGTTTCAAAATAAATCTATTATTGTATATACTTGGTCCACCTAAGCACAGAGAAATTCCGTCGTAAGATCATAATAACTCTATATATTTCTTACCATTATTTAAAATATTTATTCTACTGTTTTCAAGCCATGAAAGCCTACTTTACCTAAATNTAACTCAATATATTTCTTACCATTATTTAAAATATTTATTCTACTGTTTTCAAGCCATGAAAGCCTACTTTACCTAAATTTCTTATAAAAATTATAAGAACTGATTATCCACGTGCACTTACATGGGAAAACTCATGAAATCAATGTTCAACAATGCCTTGGTCGTCAAAGGGATGGGTAGTTTGAAATTTCCGAAAAATGTTACGAATTTTCCGTGTATTTTATCAAAGTTCTCTTAATTTTGAATTTATATGAATGATTCACGGCTAAAATAAGATTCTATGATCATTTTCCTTTCTTGTGACACTCGTCTCAATTTCGTAGGATCATTTTATTTCTAATTTAATTTTGTAAAATTACCCATGAAGATGAAGATGTCTGCAGAGAGAGTAGCTGAAACAATAGTGAGAACCAACACCCCGACCCAGATGGAAACCTGACAGACATTTCTTCAAGCAGTTCACCAGGAATGCACAAAATCTTACTTTGATATAGACTGTAGATACAAATTAATAGGCAAACAAGTCGGTACCTAAAAACTAATATATATCAATAATATAGACAGATATAAAAATACAATGATTTGGATTGTTGGAAAAACTCCTCCACTGAAGGTTTTTGGAGAAAAACCCACGATTTGAGAAAATATCCACCCAAAAGGGGCCAAAAAACCTGCCACATTACTCGTATGTAGTACTTCCCTTTTTCCCAGGATCAGATTTACATCATTCAAACAGACTTTTCATAGTTATTCTACTTTCTTCTCTCCCAACAACCAATTCAACACGCATTATTTTAGTAATTCAGTTTCCATCCATCCTCTCTATGTATCTTAAGCAGTGATGTAATGTAACGAAGTAAAAGTAATCGAATTACTTGTAACGATTACATTTTGGTTATTTTTTACTTGTAATCGATACATTTTAAAAAAAGTAATTTTTACTGGTAATCTACTTCAAAGCTCGTGCGAGTAATCGTTACATTTGAGTAATCGAAATTGAAAATTTGAATTCCTGGCGCGCTGAACGCATCGAGAGGCAGTTCTAACTACATACATTGTTCACCATGGAGCCGAATTTCTCTTCTCTTGGGAGGGGAGGGGCGACTCCCCGTAGGAGCGGAGTTGCTTCGGAGAACCTGAGAAGGGCCAGACGATACGTGAATACGGGTAAAAATGTAAATGCTACAGTAGCTACATGGCGCTGATTATGCAATTCTGTTTCTGCGTCCTCGGCTTGCTGAGTGGAGTTTCGGTTCCCTATTTCACGGAGGGGAGGGGTGACTTCCCGCCAGGAGCTGCTTTCGAGAACTAGATAAGGGTCAAAGGATAGGTGAATGTGGGTGAAAATATAAATGCTACAATGTAGCTAAATTGCGTGGGTTACGCGATATAAGTTTGGCAAATTTTTCAAAGAGTTATTTGTAATTGTAATTAATTACAAATTTGACAGTGTAATTGTAGTTGAGCCCGATTACATTTTTTCAGTACTTTTCCCATGGCTGATCTTAAGCAACATAAAACATTCTTTTCATAATGAAAGTAGTTTTTATTTCAGTCCTGATTCATTCATTACTGAGTCATTAAAGACTGCCTCTGCTGTTTTTTCCACACATACCTTCATTTAATTATATACACTGCATTCAGGTTATTCATCATCTTTTTCTGACAAAAATTTCATACTTTACAACTGAAAGTAATCATCTACATAACCATTATATTTTTTGACAAAATCTTAATTACTATACATTAACCACATGCTACCAATAAGTCTGTTACAAGAAGTCACTCACCCATCTAACTCTTTCTCTATCATTCAGTTTTTAGAAAAATTTCAATTCTTTAAAATAATTCATCTCTGCCATATTCTCACCATTTAAGCTGTTGTTACAATAGTTGAATTTCACTATATCAAACACAACAGCTTTGTTTAGGTAGCATCTACCCTCAGATTGATTCTTCCAATTACCACATCAACAGTAACTAACAACTTCTTTAGTTACCATCCACTACTGGACTACATCATCAGCACATAACACCAGCCACACATTCAGTTTCCCAATCTCAAATCTTTGAAGATACTATAAAGCCCCTCTAAAACATATATCCATATTCTCATAAAACAAAGATGATGATGATGACTCGCTCTACTTACTATTCAGTTCCATTCTTGCTTATCTGAAATAATAATTAGCATTTTTGCATTGAGTAACAATTATCCACCTCATGGTCAATCATAACTATAATTTAATCACTGCATTCCATTATTCATTCGCCACTGTAAGCTTAAACCATTTAATAAAAAATTTTATGATTATTGTTTAATGTTAACGATGAAGTAACATTGAGGAAAATATACAAGCCCTATGCTTCTATTAAAGGCATTGGAAATTGTTGAATGAGACTGAACTTAATTTTTATGTTGATCCTCCTGCAGTTCACACTGTTTTCAACTCAATGCTGTAATACTTTACATGTTGAATGTTAATATTTATGTGGNATTTGAATTCCTGGCGCGCTGAACGCATCGAGAGGCAGTTCTAACTACATACATTGTTCACCATGGAGCCGAATTTCTCTTCTCTTGGGAGGGGAGGGGCGACTCCCCGTAGGAGCGGAGTTGCTTCGGAGAACCTGAGAAGGGCCAGACGATACGTGAATACGGGTAAAAATGTAAATGCTACAGTAGCTACATGGCGCTGATTATGCAATTCTGTTTCTGCGTCCTCGGCTTGCTGAGTGGAGTTTCGGTTCCCTATTTCACGGAGGGGAGGGGTGACTTCCCGCCAGGAGCTGCTTTCGAGAACTAGATAAGGGTCAAAGGATAGGTGAATGTGGGTGAAAATATAAATGCTACAATGTAGCTAAATTGCGTGGGTTACGCGATATAAGTTTGGCAAATTTTTCAAAGAGTTATTTGTAATTGTAATTAATTACAAATTTGACAGTGTAATTGTAGTTGAGCCCGATTACATTTTTTCAGTACTTTTCCCATGGCTGATCTTAAGCAACATAAAACATTCTTTTCATAATGAAAGTAGTTTTTATTTCAGTCCTGATTCATTCATTACTGAGTCATTAAAGACTGCCTCTGCTGTTTTTTCCACACATACCTTCATTTAATTATATACACTGCATTCAGGTTATTCATCATCTTTTTCTGACAAAAATTTCATACTTTACAACTGAAAGTAATCATCTACATAACCATTATATTTTTTGACAAAATCTTAATTACTATACATTAACCACATGCTACCAATAAGTCTGTTACAAGAAGTCACTCACCCATCTAACTCTTTCTCTATCATTCAGTTTTTAGAAAAATTTCAATTCTTTAAAATAATTCATCTCTGCCATATTCTCACCATTTAAGCTGTTGTTACAATAGTTGAATTTCACTATATCAAACACAACAGCTTTGTTTAGGTAGCATCTACCCTCAGATTGATTCTTCCAATTACCACATCAACAGTAACTAACAACTTCTTTAGTTACCATCCACTACTGGACTACATCATCAGCACATAACACCAGCCACACATTCAGTTTCCCAATCTCAAATCTTTGAAGATACTATAAAGCCCCTCTAAAACATATATCCATATTCTCATAAAACAAAGATGATGATGATGACTCGCTCTACTTACTATTCAGTTCCATTCTTGCTTATCTGAAATAATAATTAGCATTTTTGCATTGAGTAACAATTATCCACCTCATGGTCAATCATAACTATAATTTAATCACTGCATTCCATTATTCATTCGCCACTGTAAGCTTAAACCATTTAATAAAAAATTTTATGATTATTGTTTAATGTTAACGATGAAGTAACATTGAGGAAAATATACAAGCCCTATGCTTCTATTAAAGGCATTGGAAATTGTTGAATGAGACTGAACTTAATTTTTATGTTGATCCTCCTGCAGTTCACACTGTTTTCAACTCAATGCAGAATCTTATTTATGATTTTTGCAGGATTTTTCATCATTTTCAAGTAATATAGCCTTGCAAGTCTTAGCCAATCATTTTAGAGATAATCATTGAATTATAAAATTAAATAAATAGTACTTGTAGCCTGGCTCCTCTGATATAAAATTAATTGATGAATATGTGAATGTAGATCAAATGCAGGATGTCTCAAAAGTCACTATTTTTTAAAACATATACTAGTTTAAAGTGGTAAATTCTTCTGCAGAGTACACCTAAGAGTTAATTATGATAGTTTATGAATGTACAATTCAAATTCAAAAAGAATATCTCATAAACAATTGCTTGCCAATGATAACATAATAACAATTATTCACCAAAAAATAGAGAGTTTTTGTTTCCAAACACTTTAAAACAGTGTAAAACTTTAAATACATACTTTGTAACTGAAAGGTTGTAGTCACTTTCAAGACTCCTCTAGAGCATAAATATGGAAAAATGCGATTCTAAGACATCTTGATACCCAAAAGTATCATTAATGAACAATTCAGAACATACTGTTAACTATACAAGAGAGAACTATTTAATAGTAGATAAATTCACTGCTGGTGCATTCTTTATCCAGATTTGGTCATAGGAACATATGAAGCATCAGTTTTTTGTGGTCAAAATTATGGTGTCAGAGTGGACACTGATGGTGTTTACACCCTAGGAGTGATGACGGTTGACTATGAAAAGTGGTTGAAGAGAGAATCAAATGCAGAGATTTTTGAGGGGATAGATAAAACAAATGTATACAAATTTTAAAAGTAAATGGAATGAAATCAATTAATATGTAAATATATGTCTTGAGAAATAATAATTAAATTAATATAGTTTTTATCCACTATTCTTAGACATTTATATTAATTAAAGTTAGTAAAATGCAGAACAAATAAAATAACATTGAAGGCTGCCTCATTATTTCTAACACATTTACCTGGAGGGCATACAAAATAGTGTCTTGATTTAACTGATTAATTATTAAGTTTACCATTTTAAATGAAGTTTTCATGTTTTGGGAAAAATAATGATCAATAAGGAGTTGAAAAATTATGTTGAAGGTAATTTAACCACTAGAAACGAACAGATTCTGCCAGTCAGTTGAGAAACGTTTTATAGAAAACGAATATTGATAATATATTCTGCTGAGAAATATGAAGAGAATTCTCGATCAGTAAATACAATAGGAAAAGAGCCCGAAAATCGCCAAAACATTTTAGTTCAATACTACTTCTCCTATGTTCTAAATGGTGGAAATAAGTTGATCTGCATCATTTCAGAGGATTGTATGAAGATATTCTCTTCCGGGAAACAGGTTGTTTAAATGAGTTAAAATCATTTTTCAATTGCGGAGCCCCTTTTAAGACAGCTCAAGATAAGGGGAATGGGTAGTTCTTATTCACGGGGCCTGTGATAATGAAGCGGACGCTAATACACAGCTGAAACTCCTTGATTAACAATTAAATACGAGGTACGGCAATAGATAAAGTTCTTGTCCACATAATTTCTCTCCTATTCTCCCTACTTCGTTTATTTGTTTTCTGATAAAGAAACGTCGTGCAAAACAATTGGTTTCCAAGTCCATCACTAATAGTAAGATGATACCTAAGGAAGCCCGTGCGCTAACGACTATCTGGCCTCCTCGGCTGTCTCCGGATAAGTCATAGGTAATATATAAAAGAAAAAGCAAGATGTTGGATACAAAAAAATCGTTGTCGATATATCCGTTGCCACCTCCAAAGTAAACACTTATTACTTTAAAATGGGGTCCCTTAAATGAGGGCCCGGAACCTAGGCATCCACGGAATCCCCCTCTTGGCTGGCCCAGATACCTAGATACGTTTCTAGCTTTGAACAGCCGGCCGACTGATGTGGAAATCAGAATGTCAAATCAACTTCCATGTGAAGGACCGAGTTTTTTAAGCGCTTTCAACTAGCAAAGTTTATTTCGTCCATACAGCAAAAAAATTGACAAAAGTACGTTTACAACTTTTAACATTATCTTTTAATTTAACAATTTGTTTCTTACATGTAATACTTCATTTCTTCTAAGACGAAGGTATGTTTTCAATATTTACGTTATCATTTGATTTAACATTTCATTCTACCATACGATTGTCACTTGAGTAATCTACCAACTTCATTATCAAGCCATTACAACAAATCATGATTTCTGAAGGCGCTAAACATCGGGGACATGCCGACTTGTAATTCATATGAAGTAACTGATTCTATTCAGAAATTACGGGGACAACGTCTTCTATAAACCTCTTTCTCAACCGCACTCTCAAGCCAAAAATTCCCACGAGATATTTTGAGTCAGCCAAGCCGCCGGTGTTCTCCGATCGGTGAAACCAATGGGAAGTAAGAATCCAATGGACCAATAGAAACTCAGATTTCAAAGGGCATCTCGTAGGTCATTTCGGAAGCTGTAGAACCTGTAGAATATTGTTTTCGTCTGGTAAAAACCTTACGCCGGTGCGCACATGGTAATGAAGATATAATCTGTGTCTAGTGTACAGCACAGGTGAGAATTACATTGCTGATGAGGGGTGGAACTTCAGCAGCGAGGAATTTGGGATGCTGATTTAGTATAACAGTAAGTGAAGTCATTTTAAAATTCATGAGACAATCACGGAGAGACAGCGATACTTTGGCGGAGGGTACCTAAGCAAACGGCAAATCTAACTCCAAATGACATTGGTTGATATTACGTAATTTAATATGGTCTTCGTTCGCTTTTTCGTTCCATTAATTTCAAATCTTTTAAAACTCCGTTTATATCTCTGCTTACTTGAGACATAGTCGTACAAATTACTATATTGTATTCATTGTATGTACACACAGAGCTATCTGCCGCCCGTTAAATTTAAATACGACAGCCATACATTTCCTGATTTACTGATCAAAATATTTTTTTCGGACTGAAACATCAGTGTTTTATGTCATGGTTCCCTAGTTTACATTGGTCAGAAATCATCAGTAACAATCAATTAAGCAGATTCCGTATGCTGGTATAGTAAATTGTCATTATGAGTTAATATTTATCGCAACTAAATATGAACTTTTCTAATAAAAATTTTATTTCAACATAAATAATTTCGATTAAATCCTATCAATATTCCTTTCTCGTCTTTAGCTATTCGAAATTTTGTCCTCTATTTGCGAATCTTTGATTTCTCATCATAATTTTTCCTAGATAAGACGTATGTATCACACAGAAAACGACTAATAATTTTGTTGTAATACTAACAATGGTTTTCTACGCTTCTGTTTCCACCCTTTAGATGCCGCCGCCCGGGTGCGATGCACCTCTTGCACCCATAGGACGGCGCGGCCCTGTGTACTCATCGTTCATGACTTAACTCAGACAAATTAGTGCCGATACAACAGGGAGATATCTAAAATTGGTTCTTATAGATGTAGAAAATGCATAGTAATCGCGGAAAAACTTCAAGATCTGACTTTAATTCAAGTGCTTCAGGAACTGGGCAAATTGCTGGTACTGCAGTCACAGTAAGGTGAGGGGATCGCCCCCTTCGAACCTGTCCCACCTAGGTCAACCAACGCGATACAATGGGGAAAATTTATTCCGACTGATTTTTATCAATAGTATTCGGAAAGCTCTTCGTAAATTTAAACTTATCATTCGAATTTATGTTGTTAGAGTTCGTGCGTCCGCTCCTTCTCGATTATACATTAAAATAAAGCGAAAGCCTTTTTCGTAATTTTTAAAAGATGGATAACGACCATTAGAAAGAAATAAGTATCTGTTAGAATAGAACTGGCCTTGTACAGTTAAAAACAATGACAAGCACAAGCAATAATGTATTCAAAAGCCGCCTTAAGAGGCATGAGGAATCCCTTTTTACTGCAGTATAAGGTGGACGATTAACTAATATGAATATGGAATTCAGAAAATAGTATAAAAAATCATAACGTGTTCATCAAACAGAGCTAAAACAGATTGATTATCGTTAAGAACGGAAAAGTAGACGTATTTCAATCTCTTCTACGATTTAAAGGGGGCACATGCTTCTTTCGCTCCCCCACGGATATGCCACTAAGCACAAGCAAGCCAAATTGAACGAAGCCCGATGCCTAATATTTACGTGTTCTTGGAACTAGATAATAACTTTAATGTTGAAAATAATCTTCTAGAACGTCGACTTCCATGAGAATAGTATTTTTCTATCGTAAATATACTGATTAAGCAGCTGATGTCATTGTCTAACAATTTAGCAAAAATAAGTATTCGGAAAATCTATCTTAAATGAATCGTGCATTTCCAAAACGTTGTAAATGCCAAAATTGGAAAATATTACTTTTCATAATAATAATATTACTAAAACACGTTGTAAATGCCATATCTTTCTATGACAATACAGTTTGTCTGGATAGTGCTGACCCTAGCAGGAGAAAACCAAATTAGAAGTAGCAGTGCAAGTCAAAACGTTGTAACGTCCAGTCTGCAACAACGTGGACATTAGTTGCTCCATTGTTAGTCTGACATACGACAACGACGGACGTTTATAGGTTATGTTGTGTTTTTATCGATTATTTTTTAAGAGTACTTTGAAGAAATATTACAGGAAACTCCACCAAACGCAGCTCCACAAGATGATGAAAGAATATGAACTTTTCCTAATGGTTACGTGCAGTGACTTACATAGCATTTGCAACGTTTTGAAGTTGCAGTTAAGAAAAAACATTTTTTAAATGTAAACTGATGAGAATTTTTATTTTTAAAAATAACAGATTCAATTCCTACTTCAAAAATAATTTAATGTGTTAAATTTTTTCTTTGCAAAATATGTTTTTTCTTCTTCCTGTAAAATTTTACTTTTGGCACTTACAACGTTTTGGAAATGCACGATTCAAATAATCTAAAAATAAGATTTATGACTAACGAAGCTTCATATCGAAAACCAGTTACAGGAAAATTATCTTATTGTATTTACCTTTAGACTAGGTGGTGGAACTTATGTTCCTCGTCGGGAGAGTGATATATATTTGATAAAATTTTAGCAATCCAACTGTAACGCATGTGTGAAATAATAAAATAAATAACTTGCGTGGCAAGGTGGTACAAAATCATGGTGTGAGTTACCTATGTTACTGCTTAGTTGATCGGCTTAAAATGTCGTTATAGACATAATTATCCATTAACACATTAATTAATGACATCTACATATATTTACTTTCTAGCCTAAATGCTTGTATTGATCATTACACAAAAATAATTAGCTGTCGCAGTTCTGCGAGCCGAGAAATTCTCTCACGAGCCAAATATTTCACTTGTGTATTACGTTAATCACCTCGAACGATATGATCAAATATTTAATTTCGGACTATCCGGGGTCGAATTAAACGAACTAAAAAAATCATTATTTCTCACAATCCATTTATTCTTGCGTGAAGCAACAATAAAGTAAAAGCCTCTACAAAGCTTACATACCTCCTCTTAGAGGTATTCGCATTATATTAGAAAAGTATCTTACGGTTCATCACATCCAAATGGTGCCAAAAACAGCACTTGTAAACGAAGTACATCAAAAATCATAAGCAAAGAATATTTTGCATTTTAGCAAATCATAAGATATTATTTACTATGCAGGGAAACCACGTTATTCGCGAGAGGTGCGATCCTAAGAATATCGCGAATTCCGAAACAAATGGGAAGAGGGGGGAATAGATTCTACGAAAAAAAATTTACCTAAGATTATAAAACGAAAGTGCATAAGAAAACAGCAGCTTAACATTCTGACAATAAAAAATAATTTATTACAAGTATGCACATACTATGTAATATGCCAAAGACACTATTAATGACGAAAAAGTCAACGAAAATTATTAAAATGAAGGAGGTCTTCCTCTGATAACCCGTACTTGCAACGTTTGAAGCAAATCTGACAGAGGACGATATTTATTGGGCTGCTGAGTTCGGTTTTTGTAAGAATGCTGTGTTGAAAAGCTGTTTTGAGCCTTTCTGTAACTTCTTTCTGATTTCTCTGTAAGGTATGTAAGTACATCCCTACTTTCCCTCTTCTTCTTTTCTACGTTCTACAGAGGAGTCGTCGTTCATATGGGTCCATTTTATCAGTTAATAACTTCTCTATAATGAAGATTTCTGCAAGGTTTTCCCAATTTAAATCTTCTCTTTCAACCTCTTCGATAACCTCATTACTTTCTTCCATTAATTCTTTTACTGTGAGTTCCTAGTTAAGAGATTCAATAAGTTCTTCTACATTCAGTTCCTTTGTATTCCTTTATACCCTTTCTCTACTATATCATAGCACATTTGCAAATTGTTTTAAGTTAATTATCCAAAGATAGCAAACAACAAACATCGTTTAGAGATTCTCTCCTCGATTTTCTCAGAATCACACTCTTTTTTAAAATGCTTGTAAAGGCGAAGGGCTTTATTCCGTGTCATCAATAAACAGAGAGATGAATTTTTATTAGTTTGATCTTCAATCTATACACGTAAAGCCGTATGTACTTTCCCTTCTTTATTGTCATGAGCCACAAACAATAATTCAACACTTTCTACTTTTGCTGCTCTCTTCTTTTTTATGCAGTGCATAGTTGATTCCTGTATTCCATTATGTTGAACTGTAGCACTACTCCTACCGCTAAGCTTGCCCAGTAGTGCCACTTCCATTCTTAATCACATAACTTTCTGTTAATTTTTTTCCTTTAGAGTCGCTTAGTTCTTCGCGCTTTCCATCAGTGTTAAATGCAATATTAATGGGTTTCTATCACTATCCTAGTATAACTAAAAGATCGAATTTCAGTTTATAGAGTGTAGTGAATAAAAAAATTAAAACGTTATTCATTTCTACTGTTGCTATTTCTTCAAAGAAATTCACCTTTCCTTAAATCCTCTATAAAAAAGTTTATTCTCTAAGCATTTTAATTTACTACTTTAATACTAGTAGGGTCACAGACACTAAATTTGCCAAACGTTAACTTTCTACAGGAAGTTTGAAAAAAAATAAGATTACATTCTTGTTTGCAGGGAAGACGTTTTAACGTTTGACAGAATGAACTATTTTTTATCAAACTGATACCGCCCGAATCGAGCGTTGATAAATATCCTCTGCTGAATTGAGGTTTCCGATAGTTTGAGAACGACTGGGGGCGTTAATTTTCAGGAGTATACGTAGGAAAAGAGTGGTACAATTGTTGAATATAGTGAAATGTAACGTGTTATTCTTAATTAACCAACAATTAGAAAATAGGGATAGATAGATAACTTATAACGAAATGAAAACGGAAATGTTTCTAGGTAACGAAGTATCCAAGTTTAAGGGCTTAATTACAGAGGAATGAAAACTACTGAAAGAGGAATAAAAACTTTAACTGAATTTCCAATAAAATTGTTTACATACGCTCATCTAAGCTGTTTTATTATTAATTTAATATATAATGGCTGAACTGCTCCTTGATTCCCAAAAATATTGAAATTGGGAAAAATATTGAAATAAATCACACTGATGACGACTTACTAGACTCTTAAGAAAACATTCGGTGGTTGACGTAACGTATGAGATGCGGAAATAACATTTTACTCAACGAAAAGTACATTAAGTCTCTTCATTAGTTTGAAATCCTGTTGACGGAGATGAGATGCGGAAATAACATTTTACTCAACGAAAAGTACATTAAGTCTCTTCATTAGTTTGAAATCCTTTTTGGGAACGGTGGATTGGTTGCCACCAGGAATAAACTTCCGTTTCTCTCTCTCCATTATTCTTTTCAGTTGAGAACAGTTGCTGATAGGGGAGCATTCGTTCAGGTTGTCCAGAAGATACGACCGACATTATTAATCTTGGAGGTCGTATGTACATGTACTATGCTTTGTACTATGCCGTTGGCCTACACCGGCTCCTCCAACTTTAGGGATAGTTTCCCATTACGTCAAATGGGTGCCTTATCATTACCTTATCCCAGGTGGTCGCTATAGCCAATTAAATAAGAGCAAGGGCTATCACGAGGTAAGATTATATATCTAACGCGTCGATCCCCTTGTTATTTATTTATTCCTGATTCCTTTGCATTGAATTCAATCAGTTACTTCTTGTTTACTCAGTACCATGGAATACATGGAAATATACGGAATCACAACTCAAACAATCAGCATTGGTCGTAATGGGGACGATGAATTAAAAACGTAAAATGTTATGAAAAGTCCATGCATCATATAAAATTTGCACGATTTGGTCTTGAAAACAACGTTATAAGATAAAAAAGATTATGTTTATTAACTGAATTGAAATACAGTTGAGTCTAGATTATCCAAGTCTCGATTTACCGAGGTTATGTATTCTCCGAGGTACACATTTGTATGCTCTTTTCACTTGCACAAGCATGTACGTACATAACCGGCACAACACTTAAATTACTTTTGCTGCAACTGCACCATGACAGTTCAGCATAGACAAGCAAACGTCTGCATAATAATCGGGAGATGATCAGAGAAAAGAAATGAGGATGGCATCTGGACGATTGATGTATATATAATGAAGAAGACGTGAAATATTTTACCCAAAAAGATTTTTACGTCTAAGTGACTCTAATTGTAAATACAAGTCGTACTACCGCAAGGTGTGAAAATAGCGTGTTCATTTCAAAATTTACGAACGCAAGACGACCCTTCCCTATTATCCGAGTTTTCGATTATCCGAGGAGGCTCCGCTCCGCATCAACTCGGATAATCGGGACTCAACTGAACCACTTTCGATTTCCGACGATAATCATTCCGAAGTAAATTTTATAAAAGAAAAAGGTCTGCATCATAACGGAACAGTGTGTTTCTTTCGAAGTTACCGACATCATAAAAATAGATGCATGAATAAAATATTTTTTAATATAAATAAAGTTACTTCAACATTGAATACATATGCAGCGGTGATAATTATAATAGATTATGATTAACTGAAAAAATAATCGAAATGATGTTTACGCGATCTTGTATTTTTATAATTAAAATGATCCAAGATAGTTGATTCCATTTTGGGTCGTACTTTATGTATTCTTACACGTTGTTGCAGAGCAAAAGACATGTACGTATGTATGTACATGCTATTATGTCAATTGCGTCTCCAGAGTATATTTCTCATACAAATTTCTATGCGGACATTTTTTACTGCGGAAATTGACGCAGCAAAATTCAAATTATGCGTTTCATGTTCCTGCTCTTGTTCATCTTTTTCCGGCCTAAAAACGCCTATTAAATAGATTTTTAACAAAAAATTCATCATTATAAAGGCAAACAGCATACTTCTTGCTTGCCAGGTCGCTGCTTGAAGATTGCCATCCATACTGGGATTCCTACGAGGCAAATTAAACTGGTGTAGGAGGTAGAGGAGAATCTCCAGGTAGAGTTCACTTCCAACTATCGAGGTGAGTCATCTGTACCTAAGGTAGAGATGACTCCCCTCTGGCAACTCAGTGTTCCGCGCTGCCTGAATCGACTCCCGTTCCATTTAGCGAGTTATTTCAAACAATACCTTTGTAAAGCAAACGTTATCAAATACTAAAGGAAGAGGGTAATAATTTTGATGGACTAAATGTTTTTATATGTCTCACAATTTTTTGTCAGCCACTCACATCTTTGCCGTGCGCGCCGAGGCGTAATCCCTGTGGTATAAATTCGTTTTTGTGTGTATTTAATAAACTTACAAAAACGGATTTAAATGCACACAGAAATAAAACTCTGTATTTTCTCGAAAGCTTTCACGCTGAAGGTTGTAATAGCGGGTGACTACTTTTATCGATGTGTCTTTCAAAAACTCTGCGTTCCCTTTGACTTTTACAAGACGCCTCCAGAAATTTAAACAGCAAAAATAGTAACACCGATAAAAAGAACATTGTGAGAAGTAGAATTTGATACCAATAAATTCCTTGTTTTCTAAATGAGAAAAGCAAAGATACCGGTGTTAACAAAATAGCTTCGAATTCCCAATAATCCTTTAAAAATATTTTTTTTTCGTTTCGATAGACGATATGATTGTATTTAACTGTTAATGTGCGTAAATGCATTCCCCACCCCTCAAAAAAAAAAAAAAAATCTTTCCGATAAAGACAATCCGTAAGTTTAATTGCAATATAGCAAGAGCTTATAGTAGTAGTAGTATTGTTAAAAGTGCTTCGACAGCTTAGGTCATTTCGCACGTAGGCCCCCACCGGGAATCGAACCCGGGACCGCTTTCACTGAAGTCGAACGCGTTGCCCACTTGGCTATCGGGAGCCCGCAAGAGCTTATAGTTATAGCTTAAATGTAAATAACAATTAGGTATTTACTCAATACTTATTTATAAAGTATTTGATCCTCCTACATTTAGACGACTTGGTTAACAGTACCGAAGGAAATACCTTTATTATATACTCTAATCTTTATTAGATGATAGCCAATATAAATTTCTTAACACAGAAATTATCACAATTTTAGGTAGAGAGCCAGCTTCTTATGTACTAGTCACTCTAAAAGCCAGAATTTCTGCAGGGATTTAACTATGACTCAAAGGTTAATCATTGTAGATCAAGATGCTGGATCAGATGATGCGCATGCATTGTTCCTACTGGCTGATGCAGATCGTCACCAAGAAATTAAACTCATGGGTGTTACTTGTGTAAATGGGAACACTTCTTTGGAAAATGTTTGCATAAATGCACTGCGCACTCTAAGAAGTATAAATCGACTTGATGTAAGCATACTTTCATTTACTTTTAATTTTATGCTTTAAATAAGTAAACAGAAAACATATACTTACTTTCTTAGATTCCTGTATATTCTGGTGCTACAGAACCTCTTATTTTGCCAAAGCCAGCTGCAATGCACTTCAATCCTTTCCATGGAAAGGATGGCTTTGGTGATGCAAACCTTCCTTGTCCACCTGACCCTTCCCTGATACAAGCTGAAAATGCAGTAAGTGCTCTTCAAAGGATAGTTGCTGACAATCCAGGTTAGTTGTGAAAGGCATTTCGTGATTCATAATTTGAATTACATTCATATTCATGTATGAATATAATTCAAATTATGAATCATGAAATGACACTTGATGAATCATTACCTACTTATAAACACGGGTATGTCTAATGCAATGACAAGATACTTTAGCATGAG
Organism: Ladona fulva; assembly: GCA_000376725.2. Lineage (NCBI taxonomy): Eukaryota > Metazoa > Arthropoda > Insecta > Odonata > Libellulidae > Ladona > Ladona fulva. The sequence continues at coordinate 244,965 of KZ308392.1, forward strand.
CCTGTACTGGAATTACTCTCCGTAGTATAATCAGCCCGAAGCTCAGTTGAGACCTTGTCCCCTCTAACATCAGCTACGAAGAGCTAAGAGAGGGAAATGAAGCTTACTAGGCAAGGTGAGGAGTGAAGTAGTTTGCTTTTGCTTTCCTCACTGAGCCAGAATGCTATAAACCGAAAAAGCCCACATGGGTGAGGCAAAATGACTCTATGAGTTACACTTTTTGTAATATAAGGAAAAACCTTAATTAATGCTAATAATCAGCACACGTAACTCATACCTCAGTAGCTTTCATATCATCACAGCCATGAACAAGACTGATGCAAAATTACATAAAATATAAATTTTTCTCCACTCTGTACCAAAAAAACAAATGATAAATATTTCATTCATCAAGATACAATAACAGGACTGTTGGAATTACTAAATGTATAATTTTATTCATAAGGTAATTATAGCACAACCATATCAATTTGAGTTTCACCAAAGTTGCTGGAATCATTCCATATCAAATATTATAATTTATCTTAAATAGAAATTAGCATGTTCTGAAAGGTTTGAAACTGTAAAAATACACTCACACACTGAATTTATTCCTATAAATCAATTTAGTTTATTAATATAAACTATTTTTTGAGTTGAAGGTCTTTCTTTTTCTTGAATAATTCTTTGTTACATAAAAATTTGGCTGATTATTATGATTAATGGAATGATGTGATATGGTTTTGGCACAACTTTTTTTGGCTATAGCCTATGTATCCATAGGTATATTCCTCATGCTGTCAATTCTTCAAAATTGATTTAGAATCCTCTATCCTTCCAAAAGAGATGCTCTCTGAATATGTAGAATCTTATGGCTTTTGAAATTTAGTTGTTACTGCACTACTTCTCACTTTAGTATAGTACAGTCACCTATTGTGATTCAAAGGGAAATATAATTCTAAATGGTAACAAACTGGTTATGTTTCATTAAGTTAACAAAGCCTTGATTAACATTAATGGAATAAAAGCAATGTTTTTTCCTCAGTGAATGTCATTATCTTTATTATTGGTGCTCTGTCCTCATGACAAACCCATGATTATAAGATATTTTAATCATTCTATTGTTCCCTGTTGCTCAACTATCCCTCTATTATTTGCTCCTCACTTAAGTACCTAATGTATCTCCTAATTTATTCTGTTTTCCTTTATTACTGATAATAGCCTTAATTTTGCTTTTTCAGCCTCTTTGCTATAATGTATGCATACCGGTACTTTTTCACATAAAAAAGTAAATTAATTAATATTAGAAGTAGTTCATGAATTATCTCATGTGAAAATTACTGCCATTTAATAACTTAGATATTAAATAAAGCATACAATTGTCCTTCATTTTTCTCAATGGTCATAGTTTGACAAATATAAATATAGAATTATTCTTCCTGTAATGTGTCTTGGACATGAGTTTTTTCAGTCTTCTGATAAAATCTTATTATGCTTAATTTGTTGCAGGCAAAATTACATTAATATGTTTAGGGCCTCTGACTAACATTGCCCTAGCTATAAAAACATATCCTAACTTCTCCAAGAACTTGAAGGAAGTGTACATTATGGGAGGGAACTCATCAGGTATTCGTAAATAACTTAATTTGAGTGATTTCTAGTAAAGATAGATCACTATGCAGGTTTTTCCTATTCTGCCTTTAATTGCTTCATTTAATTATTAGGAGTGGGGAATACAACTCCATCAGCTGAATTTAATTTTTATCATGATCCTGAGGCTGCTCACATTGTTTTAGAATGCCTAAAATGCCCTATTTTTGTTCTCCCATGGGAACCTTGCATCAAGAAAGGAATACCAATGGTGAGTAGTGACATTCAGCAGTTTGTTCTGTTAGTCACCTAATTGTCTTTATCATTTATTTTAAATACAAAACTGGAGGCCCTGTACAAAATTTCTATGGGACCCCCTTTTTTGCTTCCTCTGCCTATGTGATGAGTAATAAATAATAAATATCGCATATTGACATTTCAAAATTTCTAACAAAAATATTTTCATCTCACTATCTTCTAGCCATCTGTAAAATAAAAACTTTCACTTTTTAAAGTGGGGTCCCCTTAAAAAGAACCCCCTTTTTGGCTGAGCAAGTCGCCAGGGATGAGAGAAAGAAGTTAGGTATCTTCAACCTCAATAGAATGATTTCCTTCAGATTAATGTTCATGTTAATGATTAATTAATTCAAATAATTCAGGTTAAATCTCTTAAGGAAAAATTATAAACAGCTAATATGAAAATAGCAGAGTGGCAGAACCATTGCTTATCTCTCAAGCAGGAGCTGAAAATTTTTCTGACTCAAACCCACTTACTCAGAGCAGGCAATGCATTTTCAACTGATAAAATTATCAGTTTTGTAATGTCTTTAAAATGAAGACTAGCTAGGGAAATAGTGCTTTATAATGTTGTTTCCTCTTTTGGCGGAAAAGAATACTAGAGTACTTATATGATGGAGCTGCACAAAGGAATTAATTTACAAATTTCAGATTTTTATTGGTTGAAAGGCTAAATAAACTATGTTATACATCTGCAGGATTCACTGTGCACAATGTCTTAAAGGTATTTATGAATTATAGTTACATATACAAGTATGAAGGTATGCCATGTGAGCCAAAGAGATGGATGCTATCCATCCACAAACTAGTGTGCGAGAGGGTAGAAAAATACCATATTGTGTAATTTCTGTTACAGACGAATCTAGTAGTTACACCCAAACTCTGCCATCGTTGAGCATATTCCGTCTCTTTTTTGGTGTGCAAGAGCCATAACTTTGGACCATTAGCTGCCTAAAATATATAAGTAACGGGTAAATTAAAAGCAAATTTTCATAAATATTTTCATCTTCTAGCCATCTGTAAAATAAAAACTTTCACTTTTTAAAGTGGGGTCCCCTTAAAAAGAACCCCCTTTTTGGCTGAGCAAGTCGCCAGGGATGAGAGAAAGAACTTAGGTATCTTCAACCTCGATAGAATGATTTCCTTCAGATTGACATAAAATTCTTCAGATGTTAGATTTAGCTTATTATAAGATGATTACACTTGTCTGGATTACCTGTGTACATAAAAAATATACACAGTCAATTGATATAATCTTTGAATACAGTATGAGGCAAATAATCCCTCTAGTATCTACGTCTGGTTGAATTTCTGGTTCTTTCCATGAATTTTGACTTGAGTTTTTTCACAAATTTATTATTAACTTTTGCCTTTCTAGATTTAATCTCAGATGTAAAACAGGAGTTTCATTTGGATTATATAAACTTTCATTGGGGAGTGATAGCATTCTGCACCCATGTTCCACAATGTTGAATTTTATCTATTAAATCTGTTATGTATTTCAGGAATGGAGAATGAATATTTTAGGGGCAATAGATAGTCCTCAAATTCAGCTAATGAATGCAGTTGAGCATAATATATGGAAGGATCATAATGAATGGCTACCATGTGATGCTCTACTTGCTGCATATGCTCTACAACCCAGAATAGGAAAAGGGAAACACCATCACATGTCAGTAGAACTTGGAGGTTGGAAGACAAGAGGTCAAGCTGTTATAGATCATGGCCATGAGAAACCAAATGTTTTTCTATTGGAAGACATTGATCTGGATATTTTAAAAGATTTGGTAATGAAGGCAATGCAAAAATCACCTATGTTGTAAGATAGAATTTTAAAGTGCAAAATTTATTTTTTAATTCTCGTTTTCATTTTCTTTCATATATGCCTTACTATTCTTTAATGGCGAAGGTTTACATGCCAACATTTACCTTAGGTCATAAGGAACATAGAGCATTTGAAGATACCAAAAAGCCTCATTTTTCACATTAATCTTTTATAATGTTGTTTTTAATTTTGTGAACTATTATTGTTGATAGAAATGAAAATAATGAGACATAATTTTGACTATATACAAAGATGAAGAATGGAAAACATCTACAATGAACAGATCATGTTCTTATCTTTTACGAGGAATACGAAGGGAGTCTTCTTTGGCAAACACACTTTAGAGTTTCAGAGCAGTCAGTGAAATTTCAATGTGTTATTTATGGAAATTAGATTATCATAATTTGGAAACTCGCCCAGTGTAATTGAGTTTACGCAACCATTTCAGCATATTTTTTACGGAAAAAAGTCAATTCAAAGAAAAATTTTCTTTGTTTGATTGCGCTTCAGAAATGAATTCTGGTAGTGGATGGCCTACAATGGTTGTTCAACGTATTTCGTTATTGATTACTTCACATAGGTTCTCAGGGGTAAAAAAATGCTCAACTACGGAGGGAAAATATCGATACGTATCCATGGAAACTTGTGAATAAATTCTTTATAAACACTCCATCATCGTTCGTGTAATGCACTCCTTCCGTGTTATGGCCAGTATAACGTAGATAGAAATGAGAAGATGCCGCAGGAAAAGAAAACTGAGGAGGTGGAAATTCATATTGCGGAATCCGGAGATAATAAAGAGGAAAGCATTACGCCCGAATGTGAGGAAATCTCTTCAAAGGTAAAAATTTTTAAACGATGAAATCATTTAGGTACATTCTTGAAATAAAAAACTTAGGTGATGAAATTCTATTTTTATACGTTACTCGTCATGTAGATTTGTTTACTTTGGTGCTATGCTATGCAAGTGTCTTTCTTCGTATTTAGTGAAGGGAATTTATTTGAAAATTTCATGTTTCGAAAAAATTTAATACGTTACTTATTGACATTTGTTTTCTTTACTCTGTAAGGATAATTTATCCTTTCGATCACTTCAAAATTCATCTAGATCAACGAGTGAATTAATATTTCCCCAAGAACTACACGATTCTTTGAGAGTCGAAATCAACGTAAGTTCTTAATTTTACAATCTGATTATTTAATGAGGTAGATATTAATGATAAAGTCATTACTTACCATAACATTAATACAGTCATAGATTATCGATATCTTAGAGTGCTCGGGAATGCTTCAAATAAAAATGTTGTGGTCGGGGGTCAGTAAGCCGGACCAGTGACACATATGTTAACATTCTATCCATTTCACGTATTTTTATTTGGGAAATAAATAGCTAGGAAATAGCCATGTTCCACAATATCATGACTATAGTAAAGCTAAAAAGATATATAAAACAAAAAATTAAGGTAGTTTTTACACGCTACGAAACTTGTTTCTTTGTTAACAACTCCAAAATCATTTCACATGATTGGATTTGATACACAACAGAATCTGACAGCAGAGAACGGTGTTCTACGCCGCTCTTTAAATGAGAGAGAATGTGAAATTCAAAGACTGCAAGGAAAGCTATCCAATGGATCAACCTACGGAAATATTTTCATGGGAGTGGGACGCGCTTCTGAATTAGCTGCTAGTAAAATAGTGGAGCTGACCAAGAAAGTGAGAGAATTAACGGCTGAGCTGGAAGGCGAAAGAGCACGAAGACGGAAATTAATGGATGCGGTAAAAGATAACGTAAAAGGTAAGGAAATGGCTTCAAGAATTTTCCATTACTTATGAGCAGCAATGCAACGAGTGAAAGCGGGATTACATACAATTTTTGAGGTGGTTTTTGAGGTTGGATTCTTTGAATATTCATCGCACATAGGATCTCTATATTTTCTTGGAAGTCTATGTAATATTTCACATGACATGATTTCATATCCATTTTTTTCTCCGATAATTTCAAAGTAATTGTGGCTGATATCTTGTAGTAGTATTTTTAAAAGTGCTTCGACAGCTAAGGTCATGAGCCCCCACAGGGAATCGAACCCGGACCGCTTTCGCCACTTGGCTATCCGGGGGCCGACCGATATCTTTTTACATCGAGAGGATTGTATCTTTTGCAACATAAAACACAGCTGAAAATATTTGGAGTAAAAGAATAAGAGAGATAAATTCAAGAGTGTGTGATAACTTAAGTCGCGGTAATCAGGGTAAGTAGCATCTATTACTACGCTCTATAGGGGGAATACCTTTATGTAGGAAATGTTCTTGCACAATATTATTTAGAACTGTTAATGGAAAGGGAGAATCAAATTAAGGATCTCCCTGAATGAAGATGCTATAAAAAATCCAACTCGAGTAGAGTGCCGAGGAGGGCAAAATTTGGGGACGAGGGACTTAAAGTACTTTCCTAAAATTAACTCAAACCCACAAGGAAAGAATAAAGGTGACTTTGAACGTTAAGGCGTGCACATAGGAAAATTTTTATTGATGGAAAGGCTAAATAAACTATGTTATACATCTGCAGGATTCGCTGTGCACAATATCTTAAAGGTATATATGAATTATAGTTACATATACAAGTATGAAGGTACATACAAAAGTTTTAGAAAATTTAGGGCGTCTGGCGTCCAAAGAGGATGCTATCTATCCACAAACTAGTGTGCGAGAGGGTAGAAAAATACCATATTGTGTAAATTCTGTTACAGACGAACTCCGCCATCGTTGAGCATATTCCGTCTCTTTTTTGGTGTGCGAGAGCTTTGGACCATTAGCTGCTTGAAAATATAAGTAACGGGTAAATTGAAAGCAAATTTTTATAAAAATTGTTTACTACTTTTAATCTCAGGAAAACAGTCATGGATCCGAATGTAAAGTAAATGAAGACTCCCCACACCAATTCCTGTTCTTTGTAGAGGCGATTTGTATAAAAAATCAGCTGCTAAAACAGTCAAGATAAAAAGAATAAAATAATTGTATCATCATCAATATCTTTCTATGATTTGAAGATGTGGTCTGATAAGGGCCCCTGAAATAATCGCGGGCTCGGGTACCCCCCTGTTTCCCATTCTCGTCGGCCCTGGTTATCAGATCAAAACTGAGTGGGCACACATCTTTCACAACGATTTTTGTTGCGAGGTTACAATACCTAACCTCAAACTGCACTTTCATTTCTAGCATACGTAAAGAAATTGCACCTCCAGAGTCTACCTCATCTACCTATCCGTTTAACCTAGCATATGAATTTCAAATCTTTGGAAGTTTTAAAGAGGCATAAGAAGCAAAGGTTTAGTTATCAAAGCGAATTAAAAATTTGACTTGAACGCGATAGGTATACGTTCAGAGATTATATTATTGTAAAATAGCAATAATGTAGAGTTTTAAGTTTATTCATCCTCGTATTTTTCATTATTTATTTCATAGATGTTGAAATATCATACATCTATTTCAAAATGCAACTGGGGGGGTCTTCGCACCTCCAATGATTTAATATCTAAAACGGTCCACAGGAAATACCAGAGGAGGAAAGTTAGCTCAAAGGAAAAAGCATTCAGAAGCAAAGAAAAATTGTAAGAATGACTCTGAAACCGAAGAGAAAGAGGACGATGTTAAATCTCTTAAGGAAAAATTACAAACAGCTAATATGAAAATAGCAGAGTGGCAGAACCATTGCTTATCTCTCAAGCAGGAGCTGAAAATTGCGGATAAGGTAATTATTATTTAAGGTTCTAAAAGACAACATGAAATAGCCGTAGTGAAAGAATCCCAACGAAATGCTTTGAAATGATGACTAAGCTTGGTACTCCACACTCCAAGCTTTGAAAGGAATATTGCGAATCCTAAGCGATTATTTTATAAAACACTGACGAAAATAGATTTTGGCCAGCGAAGTAGGCGATGGGTGCACAGTGGAGGTGGCAAAGGTGTCCATGGCATTGCAGAACCCAGCGTATGGAGGAAATGGTGGTTGGCGAGGAAGGGCTCAACAATTGACGCTGCTCAGAAGCAGATTGTCCGAAATGGAAGAAAAGTTGAAAAATCCGGAGAGATGGAGTATTGAAGGTGAATAAACTTTTTCATTAATTAGTCAGATGCAAAAATTATGAAAAATACCATTCACCGGGAATGACGCTTAAGAAAAAGAAGAAATACAAACGTCACTCACGTGGTTTCATTTCGGGATTCGCTTATTACGCCTCCCCATTTTCCTATCTTTACATTCATCTTTCGTTACACATCTGAATCCATAAATTTTTTCGGACACTCCCTTTATTCCCAAGGAGAAATGGACTTGAAAAAATGTTGACAGAACCGGATCTACCGGAGACCTCCACGAGACACCAGGACACTCTTGCTTTCCTCACTTCGGCGAGGAAAGCAAGAGCGAAGGTACCATTCAACCACTGCCAAAATGTAGTAAGCGGAGCAAGTCCACGTAGTTGAAGCACAATGACTCAACGAATAAAACTTTCCATAGCATCTCAAGAAGCATAAGAAGAAAATTTAATCAATACTATTATTCAAGTTTCATTCATACCTCAGTAGCTTTCTAATTATCACAGCCATGAAAGACTGACAATGAGACAAAAGTAGAAGAATTATACATTTTTCTACATATTGATATTGAACGATATATTGTACCAAGTGTGTTTTCAATACACTAGCGTATGTTGCGATTTTTGCAAAAGAAAATTGTTTGAAGTAATCGATCAGAGCAAGTTGTCAAATAATTCTTTTATCTGCATGTCACGGAGCATACAACTCGAATCACTTCGAGTTAATTCTCTTATAATTAACAAAAATTAGTATCACATTAAGGTTGAACATATGAAGTCAAAAACCAGTGGCAATATTTTTCTCAAAGATCTCAAAATGATTACTCGACATTTTTTCAACAATCCCAGAATACATATTGCCTAGTGAAAAATCTCGCTCGGCCAATCCGACTAATATTGTATGACCAGTCGCGGTGGCGTGCTCGCCCTCCAACTATGTAGGTCCCTGTAGAATTCTGGCTAGTCGGATTTTCCCTGTTAGGGTATTGTGTGCGTTCGTCCGCTCAACTGTTTGTCCGCTGTTACTGGGCTGTTTAGCCCACCACTGTAATTATCCAGTAAATGGATGTTTTTAGGGCATTGGGAAATAAATAAATCAATCAAATCAAAATCATCGGCGCGATATATGATACACGTTTAGAGTATTTATAACTATATCTGATGTAACTTAAAGTGTAGAATGAAAATTCATTTTTATGCATTTATTATAAGAATAAAATAAACGAAAAAGATGTGACCTTGATGAGAAAATTTTGGAAATAATATAAGGAGGGAAACCCTGAATCCGAGTTGCCCACAAAATCAAAATATTACGTGATTAAAAGGAACTTAGGAGTCAAATGGGCGTCGAATAAAGGATGTTTCGGAGAATTCGTCTTGATCAAAAGCACAGTCGTATATAGGCAGCATTACGGGTTCCAACACCCACATTGGTCTCTTGGTCGATACGAGATCTAAAAGAATACAGCCCATTTAGCCACCAGTTTACATCGTACCATCAAAAGTAAAAGAGATAGTGTAATGTCGCGCTTTAGAAACAGGAGGAAAGGTATCAGAACGACTTTGCTTGATTACGTATGAAAACGATCGGAAATCTTAAAATTTATAAGCCGTAGCCAACTCGATAGCAGCCCCCACCCCTATTGCTGACCTATACATTCAGCCAATATTGATCGGCTGGTGATGAATAGAGAGGGTATTTGCTTACCTATTAACAATTACTAAATGGCAATCAATTAAAATTAAATCAGCGCTCCAATCCACCTTTCCATTTTCAGAATGAATCACTGATCAAACTCAAAATGCATGCTCTATGTTTTACAGGAGGTTTGGAAGAAAACGGGGAATGGAAAAAGGAACGCGAGAAATGGTCGCAAGAGACGGAGAGACTGCGGAAGGCCGTGGGAGAGGCAGAGAAAACTGCAGAAGAGTGGCGAAGGAAGGCGGAAGTGAGCAGAGCGAGGTGTGGTTCCCTAAGAGCAGAAGCAGAGGCCGTAAAAGCGCGGATGGCCACCATAATCTCAAAAGGGGATCACGATGATCAGTTGATAGCATCGCTAAACGTGAGCAAATGTGAATTTAAGTGATGAATAATAATTCACTCGCAAATATTGAATGACAGAAAAGATTATTACATAAATAATTATTAAATAAATATTTATAGATAAAATTGAAATAGTGATACAGTATAGAAGTAAATATTTGCTTATCAAATCATATCATTGGAATCAAATGATTCCAGTCATAAAATAGAAGACAAGCGGGATATTTGATAATATTAAACTTTCTGATTTGATTTTTTAAACTAAATGTTCTAAAAGATTAAAAATACTTATGACTAAAAACATGTTCTGTTTACAAATAAGCGAATTAAGTGAAATTCAGATTTTCCAGAAAATTAAACTTTACAATTTCGTCAAAAATAAGGAACAAAAACTATAGATATCTTCTTTACCCAGAATAAGACAAAATATTATTATTAAGTGATACTCCAGGTTTTGATTTGTCTTTCTAGAAAATACTGCAAAATCAAGGATCCTGGGTATTTTGAATTGGGTAAATCTGTAAATATAAGATTTGCAGATTGCATAACTACAGCAGAACATTCTGGCTCTTCATCTGATTTAGCTGATAAATGGAAACCTGCGTAAAACCCTTGAATATTAACCCCTTAACTGGGGGCTAATTTTTCCTTAACATTCGCAGGATAGGGAAAAATTCTACTGAATTCTAAAATTTGAATTCTATTCTCCTTAATATATCTAGTGATTATGTGATGATCTGTGGTTTTTATTTTGAAAAAATTTTAATATTAACAATTTTATCTTATGATAAAAATTATAGAAATTAAGAATTTTAAATATTTTTTTTGAGAACTCAATCCATTCTAAAAGTTTTTTTATTATCTTGTATTCAGTTTATGTCCTTTCTGATAAATTTTATAATTTAAAAATGCAGATTTCCAGAAGAACAAAGAATTAAACAATTGCTTGGTTGCATATCTTTAAGGGGCACATGCAGATTCTGAGTTGTGCTTACTTCCATTATTCTTCCCACAATTAAAAACAAAAAACTAAAAGTTTAGCGGTTATGCTAGGCTAAGCTGCTATATTTCAGGCCATTCTTCTCCTCTCTGAGGTAATTTGTTTATAATATACATTATAGGATCTCAGATCAAAATGTAAAGATTTTGTTTCAAGGGAGCTAGGATAACTGATCTCGAACATTTGTATAATGGTGATCTTAGTGCATTGGGGGATAAAAGTCCTTTTAAGGTTCTCTAGCTTTGTGCCCTTCTACAGCTGTCCCTTTTATGACCCTTATGGGACATTCACGTGTTTGGAACTCAGTCGAAGGCACGTGGGTGACACACTATTGGCGCATAGCAAGCAAACTCTTGATACTCTATCCCCAAAAATTTTTCAGTGAGTGAAAGTTACATTTCACACATCAATTTTGATTTGCTCATAATTTCATGCCATAGTTTTACCAAAACCAATTATTACGACTGCTTGAACTACTGCTTTGAAATCCTTTGTAAAAATATCTCGCACAATATTGTACGCAAATGAATGCTGAAAGTAAATGCAGTACTCATTAGATGATTATTTTTCTGCGAGATCTCCTACATCAAGGTGTATATATTTACACTGTACACAATTTACAGTACATTTGCACCGTACAATATATACACTACGCGCTGGTTGCGCTGAATGTCAGAAGTCCTTTTCTGCATGGTATACCTGGAAGCAAGGAGCAGCACACAGCCACCCATTGCATCATTATAATAAATGCAAACCTCTTGTTTTCATCTTCATACCACACTTTCTTTCTTTTACAGACTTCATTTTTGCATCGTGAATACCGCTAAGTACATAAATATCACTTCTATCTCTACTTTTCAACACCATCAACTTTTTTTGGAATGCTGCAACAACTTTCCCTTTTTGCAATTTTATATTCGTTACATCTTTTGGAAGCTCCTTGCGATTTCAACAGACAGTTCCAACAGCATCCGTTTATAGTATAATAAGTAAATCAAAAATTTCAGGGCTGCTATAATAATTATCTAAGCCTATCAAATACCCTTTATTCAGAAGCTTTTCTGATAAATTTAGCACTATTTTTGTAGGTTTGGTAAAGTTTTCAAATCAACACCTTCTATTACATTTTTAAAATCAGTATCCTTTCCAGTATATATGATAATGTTCCATAAATATCCTGGCTTTGCCTCACAGAGTTTAAAAGATTTCATTCCAAAATGAGATATTTTCTTAGGAATAAAAACTTCCCATGACAACTGCCCTTTCCACGGAAGTAAACTCTCGTCAATAGAAATTTTAGCATCGGGTTTGTAACTCTCCGAGAATTTCTTCAGTAAATAATTTAACACAAGATTTATTTAAACAATTTCTATGAGCTCGCAATCCTCCAGACAAACTTGAGAATGACAGTAAAGAATAAAACAGTAGCTTTGGGTGGTAATACCCTGAAAGGTCAAAATTTTGTGGAAGACCGTCCCATGTGTGAAGACGATTCTAATAAGAACTGAAAGAAACACGAAGTAAAAAAGAATCTCATAAGACGGCAGGACCAACAAGAAGGACTAGGATTAAGATTTGATGTCTAAAAACACTTTCCCCATCAAGGGAGGGATTATTTCGAAAAGCGCGTCTGTAGGCGCTCCCTGCCCAGCAAGTGACATGGAGGCGCATCTATAGACACTTACCCCAGTTAAGGGATTGACTTAGCAATTCTTTTGTCTAGATTTTTTTCTTAGTTTTCACATTTGACTCTCAAAATTCTCCTTTTCAGATTCAGTTTTGAAATATTTTTTCCTTGAATTTATGCATTACTTTTACAGAATTTGAGAGAAAATTATGGAAATGAAATCAAATTTTAAATAGCTTTTGTATACATAAAATATTTTCTGAGCAGAATTTCTCTGATTTCCACAATTTATTTTAACAAAGGTCACACAAAAGACAGGATATTCAATGCAAAATTGTACTTATTTATTTGGATAATTTTATTTCATATTTTGAATTCCACATAAAATATTACCAAAAATGCATCTTATTTCTAATGTTAGATGAAGAAAAACAAAATATTTTCCTCGTGGTACTTCACTGGAACAATGATATAAGGTAATTGGAGGTATGTTATATATTTTCCACGGTGAACTTTTTAATAACTGAAATATCTGTTACATTTCCAGAAATGCATTTCAAAATTGGAATCCGATTTATATGACAAAGATTTAGAAATGAAAAGAATGGGATCAAGCTGGAAAAAGGAGAAAGAGGATTTTACCCAAGAATTAATGAAAGTGAGCCATTATGAAAATTTATCACACATGAGAATAATCTCATGGTGTTTTAAACAGTACATTATTTAACAATGAATATCAATTACTCATATATTATCATAAAAATTTGACTTATTTACTGGATGTTTACTAATGGAAAAATGTTAAGAATAATTTTTAGATATCAAACAAAAAATGTATCTCAGCATACAAAATCAGATTAATTAAAAATAATGGAATTGCTTGCCTTAGGTATGCTAAGATATTAATCTAATTCAGCAGCATTAAGTTTGACAAATTCACCCAATTTCATTAATAAAGGATAATAACTATATCCATTCAATAGGAAAATTTGGGGCTGCAATTATTTTTAATACCCAGAAAATTTACAGTTGTCTCTCATTCAAATTAAAATTTTTATCATTTTAAATATTATTATATATTTCTACATATGTAATAGAAACAATGCTCTTATGGTGTTACATTAAAAAACCTCCTTCAAAGTAGTGGTAAGACAGTTGAGTAGTCTCATAACCACTTTTACTAAACCATTTTTTGGGAAAATAACAACCTGTCTTATGAAGAAAGGCTGCATTGTTTGGTGACAATACAAAAATAAGCTGAAATATATATAAACAAATAATAATAATAAAGGACTTTATTCAGGGCGAGATTGAGACTAACAAGTCTCTTCTTACATCTAACCCTACAAAGGGAGTAGGGAAGAAGCCTTACCCATTAAACATGCTAATTAATAAGAAATTACAAAGAGAAAGGTCATGAGGATAGAGTTTCTTTGGGAAATGTCCAAAAATAATAATTTAAAAGAATGCTTTTTTCTGACATTCAAGTCGTTTATCTTTACCTCAATGGCCATCCACAATGTACTCTTAACTATTTCTCTACTTTAATTCGTACTCTTCATTGATGAACTCTTATTCCTTCCCCTTAGTATGTTTTGTATTTTGAATTAAAATAGCATTTTTACCTAATGATTTGGAAAACTTAAGTCGTCATTGCCATACAAAGTGTTTCTCTTAACCATTTAGTTAAAGATAAAATTAATCAATATTTAATCTCACCAATCTAAATAATTCAGCTCATTGAAAAGTCAAGGATTAAACAGTAGAAAAATATTTCTTAAACAGCAGAATTGTTTACTATACAAATATGACGTACAGTTAAATTGCTTCATGTAGAATTTTATTCATTTATTAAATAATAGGAACAAATAAAAGTGAGTCGACTGAAGGAGGAATTGGATGATAAAAATCAGAAATTGAAAAAGGTAGAGGAAATACCAAAGGGAATACATGCTATGACTGACCACAGGTATGGCACTAACGCTTCTCAATCTTTCTAGGTCTAGGCTATAATATATCAGGAGTGGGAATATTTAACAAATATTTACCTCAGTTTTAAGAAAGTTACAACATTTAATACCTTTCCCAGAGCTTCCAAAATATCAAATGAATACTCGTGAATGATACACTTCTACTTCCACTTCATATCAAAATGCTTTATTTTAATGTAAAGAATTGATTTTTCAAGAGATGTAGATAATTATGTAATGAATAACTAAAACAATTAACACCTTAGAAACATGGGTTGCTGCTTATAGCTTATGGTTGCTACTTTGACAAATTAAAAAATTTCAAATCTGTTATTACAAAATTATAATTGACTACCATTATTTCAGCCGATCCGTCAATATTGAGCAAATAATATTAAAGAAAGAAAAACATCACAATAATATTAAAACTTGTAACTGCATACTTTCTATTATCATTTGTCCTTAGTGTGATGGAGAGTGGGTAGGGCAAACTAACAGGATTCGAAAGAGGAACGTATGCAGCATGTCTCTCTCCTGAGTATTGAAGTTTTGTTTTACTTTGTTCTTTTGCATTACTGCAGAATTAAAGTGCTAAATTTTATTAAATGCAAGCCTCCTTTTGTTTGCCATAACCCAACTCGCTATGGACTCAAATTATTAATCAACCAAGAAAATATCTATCAACTGACACAAAAAAGAAGCAAATGATAAGCAGTTCTGTAACATTCGTTGACCTAATTCACTTTTAGTGAAGGTGGTCCCAGGTTTGATTTCTAGTGGGGATCCACATTTAATAAAGGTGCAAAATGATCTCAACTGCCAAAGCGTCTTCATTTAAAAGTACTAATGCTATATTGATTTCAAAACTTTCTAAGTTGGAGTTTCAATTTGGTATCAATAACCATATTTCTGTATTTATAACATGTCTTATTAATACAAAAGAATGAGAAATGTTAACAATTACAGTTCATGATAAACAGAAGGAATTACATATTAAAGGAACTATGGAAATGCTATTAAATTCCTGTAATGATTAGGATAAAATTGGGTAGTTCTCTTAATCACATAGAGTCAGTACCAGAATAAATAAAACGAAGTAAAATGCATATTAAATGAGAACACAAAACTTATTAAAAGTGTGGGCTAGGAAATTATAATGGTAATTTTAGAATTAAGCATTGTCCATTTGATCGTAAGAGCAGCATATTCTTTTTAATACATGTTTAGTTCAAGTATATCCATTTAATTGACCAGATTACGCAGCAATATGAAAAAACCACAGTAAGGCCTGTCATGATAGATTAGACTAGACACATCTTTATTGCAGGTGATATTGAGGCTTTAAAGTCCCTTCTTTCATCTAACCTATAATATGATAATGCATACTTAAAATGGACTGGAGCTAACATTCACTTTAGGGCTCAGTATTTTAATGTTGTGTCAGAGTTAAAGTTAGTGTAGTAGTTAATCTACTGATTATATGATGGATTAGCACAAATTAAAATTATATTCTTCATTTTAACTCTAAAATAACATTATAATACCATACCCTAAAGTGAACATTAGTTAGTCCATTCTTAGTATACATTAAGATACCGGGCCTAAGAGTTTTAACAGAGGAACGATGTGGCACTAAGTTATACTTTGCTAGTGATTTCATGCAATTTATGATTTAATTTAAAGAAAAGGTTCTTGTAATGAAATGATTCAATCTAAATTTAACCTGGCTTTTTAGATTTGCTTTATAAGTAGCAAACCCTAAAATGTCAACACTACAAAGAATAAAATTGCACAAGGGACAAAGAAAATTCAAACTTATAAAAACCACACAATTTATTATGAAACAAATAAATTGTGTGGTTTGTATGAATTCAACTTCTTTATCCATGATGGAGACTTTTCATGAAATCTGGCCCAAGCAGTTGATTCTAAAATTGCACAATATACCAATAACTAATATTTATCAGTTTAAACTTCTGGTATTAGCATTCATTAAGTAGTTTTATATTTTTCCTTTCCACCTGTAAACAGATCAAGTAGACAGTCAACTCCACAAGAAAAATTAACCTCCTGCCAATCTGGGCTCTCATTTGAAGTAAGTGATCAATAATTTTATCAACCATTCAACCAAGTAAGTAGTAGCTAATCTGTCATATTACCAAGAGTTTTACTGTTGTTTAAAATTATCTCAACAGAATCTCCTCTGCCCAGGATTCCAAAAAGTCCTCTGCCCAGGGCGATTAAAGTAATTTCAAAGGCCCTGTGTGTATGCAAGAAAATGAGAACATACATTAAAAGAAATATCTGTTTCTCATTTCATAAATAAGGAACTTCAAGCTGTTTGCCAAACTGCTGAAGCTGAAAGACTGCGGCTGATGGAGTTAGCAACAGTTTTGAACCAACGTTTGGAAAATGAGCGCACTAAAGCAGTGAATGTTTTCAAAGAATTGCAAATCGAGAGAAGGAAAAATGCTAAACTTGAAACAAAGATAGCACGCATGGAACTAGAGTCAGCCTCAAGCAGAAGTAGAGCTTATGGGTGGTCTTCCAGCAGAAGGCTTTCAAATTGTACTGAAAAAGAATCAATACCAGGGGAAGTTAAATTCAGGTAAGAATTGAAATGCTTTATCTTATGACACCAATAAGAGAAAGTACTTTATAAAAAAGCTCCAGAAAAAAATATATAAAATAATGGTGTGTTAGAGTTTTCTCTTTATGGTTTCATCAAGGATGGAAATTCCAAGGATGAAAATGATTCCACCTCCGGAATATGTTAACTTTATGCTATATCTTTTACATGTAACACATACAAATATCATACACATTAATAAAAGGGGAAATGAAAAATATAGCAACTGTAAGCTTCAATAAATGCAATGAAAAACCTTAAATGGACAAAAGACCATGGTTAAAGAATTGAGGGATTTTATAGCTAAGTTAGCTCATAATATTTATAAATGCTAAATCTTTCACAACCCTATCTTTCAATATTATATTTAGCCTATTCTTCTATCTGAAATAAATAATGACACTTTCTGATTTACATGTAAAGAGATAGGGAGAAATAGAGGCTGTATGATAGATACTTTCTTTGGCATCATTGAGGAATAAAAACCTGTATTACCTACATTATAAGCCCAAAGTAATAGTAAAGATCTCCCTTCTTTTGGGACAGTTCAAAGTCACAAGGAAACCTCACTTGGTGTGATAAATTCTGATAATACGATTTTCTAAAAGAAATCATAAGAGGAGGGAACCAAAGTTTTTTACCCCAGAAACAGAAATATAAACTTAGATGAACAATTTGATGAAAATGGTTAAACTTATCAATTCTATTATTAGTCATACTATACTTGATTCACCATCATGAAGACACCATTTAAAATGCATTGGCCCATGTATTTTAAACGGGAGATGTTCGGGCGCTGTTGTGACATTTGCGTAAAAATGTAAAGTAAGTCAAATTGTTTGAATTATTTTCTGTATTGAATGGAATTGCTGCCGGATTTTACTGCGTGTTTAACTTATGGATCTTTACTACCATAATTGCATAAAAAACGAAAATGTTACATTTCAAAGAAATTCTGGATATTTTTCCCGTTCTGTTTGTAAGCGTGCCTTGAGTTCCCTACTTTAAGGAACACGGGATTTTTAACATCTAACTCTGCCTCAAATTATTTTCTTTCCGATAGCATTATTTATTTTGCAGACAAACGTTTTTGAGGCATGTATTTAACAGAAATCGTAGGGGAAGTCGAGAATTTTTCGTAAAATGCATTGAAGAAAGGACATGCTGGCTATCTTCCGTCTTATTTGCTTTGGAAAAAACTTCCAGCGGGAAAGTTTCTCAGAAAATAGTGAAATTATTTTATTTGAAGTTTCAACGTCATAAGTTTATAACTAACCCGAGAAAAACAATTTTTCTTTCGGGGGTAACGCCGTTCACGGCGCGGGCCGCGATCGTTCGAGCGGCTATCTCTGCGATGTGAACAATCTTCCTGCTGTTTCGATTGTTTGTCATGATACTGTTAATTAAACGATCAATTAGCATTTAAATAACAACATATCATTGATTTATTCAAATATGGTAAAGTTTCCCATCTTCCAACCTTTTCTAAACGATTCTACTTCGCTACACTCCCTGCCAACTTCCTTTTCGCAGTAAGTAGTTGCTGAGGATAACTTTGTTAACATTAATGTGCACAGCCACTGCATTTAACATAATGTTTGAATTCCCTTAACTGAGAATTACTGTTAGTTTCCTCAGTATTCTGTCGTTGTACTAATATGTCCGCACGAAACTCGTTTCGCAGAAAGCCCTTTATCATTCAAAAGTCTTCGTGGCTTTATTCACAATATACAGCATGCATTGAACTATTATATACCTAGGTAATACAATATTGTGCAATAATACGTGCACGCTATGCTATGCTCGGTTATCCTGGATAGTCGAGGGATTCGTTTTCGTCGTCTTAAGGCGATAGGATGCAGCTGAGAGTAATAGAGTTGTAAACCATCTGCTTTTTATTGCCCACTCGAACACCAGAAGTTAGGCGCCTTTGAGTGTTCTGCAAATATTTTTTATGGCATTTGTGAAAAACGCGTAGAACCAAGGGTATGGCAATGTAACCACGAAAGGAAGGCCAAGTAGCGTTCCCTTTCCAGGGAACTTTGTCAGTAGTCAGTTTGCTGTGTTTCTCCGTTAAGGATTGTTCTCGATCTTCTCGTTATGCGTAAAGTTTGGCTTTATAGTGATTTTTCTTGAAGTGAGACGAATTCTCGTGTGCAGTTATACATATATAAATTTAGCCCTTGCATATTTTGTCGCAGTTATTTGGAAAGTTCTACAGATAATAATTTCGTACTTAATAGTTGTTCGTGTGATATTTGTGGAAATGGAGAGCCGGAAAAAAGGGAAAATTTTAAGAAGTGGTGAGAGGCAAACAGTTTTATCTGTGTATAAATACTTGCAGAAAAATTTCTCTAATGAAAGTGAAAGGAGTA
Source organism: Ladona fulva (assembly GCA_000376725.2). NCBI lineage: Eukaryota > Metazoa > Arthropoda > Insecta > Odonata > Libellulidae > Ladona > Ladona fulva. The sequence goes on from KZ308392.1 coordinate 264,398, forward strand.
TTGTAGAGAGGACATGTGAGGAAACAGATATTAGCAGAAGTGCGATACGACGTCATGTTCATTCCTTTTTTTTAATAACATCCCACCAACAGTGAAGTCAGTCTTAGAAGTTGTAAATGATGACGAATCACTTCCCAATTATAAACGGACAACATTTTGGAAGTTACTGAGGGAAGTCGGCTTTAGATTCGGAAAAAGAAAAAACAAAGCCTTACTTATTGAAAGGAGTGATATTATAGCAATGCGACATTCATATTTGAGAAAAATAAAAAAATTCCGCGAAGAAGGTCGAGAAATAATTTACCTCGACGAAACATGGGTTAATGCAGGACATACGGTGTCGAAAGAGTGGAAAGATGTCAATATAAAGACGAAACACCAAGCACAATTAGCAGGGCTTTCTACTGGGTTGAAGATTCCGAGAGGAAGAGGACCTCGCTTCGTTATTCTGCATGCTGGAAGTGCTCGTGGATTCGTGAAAGGTTCCAAACTGGTTTACTTAGCGAAGAAAAGGTCAGGGGACTACCATGATGAGATGGACAGCAGACGGTTTGAAGAATGGTTCAAATCCCAGTTGCTACCAAATATTGGCGAGGGTTCCGTAATTGTTATGGACAATGCTACTTATCACAGTAGGAAACGAGAACAAATCCCCACTTCCTCAAATAATAAATTAGATATGGAAAACTGGTTAAAATCAAAAGATATTGCTTATCCCGAAAGATGTTTGAAGATCGAACTTCTGAGAATTATCAACTCAGTTCGAGAGAAATATACTTCCTACGAGGTAGATGAATTGGCTAAGGAAAGGAATATCGTTGTGTGCCGATCTCCTCCATATCATTGTGAACTTAATGCTATTGAGATAGTATGGAGCCAGTTGAAAAGACATGTTGCCTATAATAATGTCTCTTTTTTAACCAAAGAGATGCCGTCTTTAATCGACAATGCATTTCTGCAAATCTCCGAGAAAAAATTGGGCCAGCTACGATAGACATACACAAAAGGTTGAGGAGGAAATGTGGAAGGCTGACGAGCTGCAAGATGACGTGGAACCTCTCATTATCAGACTAACAAGTAATAGTAGTTCATCGGGAAACCAAAGTAGCCAGTCTGGAAGCGAGGAAGGATCATCACGGACAGGTCCATCGAAGACGAATCGACCTACTTCTGAGGGAATCCAAGAGCTCTCAGATTCTGATTAAGTGTTACACGATATACGGTAAGAATATAGTAATTCAATAATTAAATATTTCAATAACTTATATGAATGCTGAGTCAATGAAATAATTCACAAAAATTAAAACGACAAATGACGAAAATGACATGATACCCCCTTCTCATCCCGTTCAAAATGATTAGATTTTTATGAAGTCTGCTTGTATCTACATTTACGTGCACGTATTATTGCACAATATTGTATTACCTAGGTATATAATAGTTCAATGCATGCTGTATATTGTGAATAAAGCCACGAAGACTTTTGAATGATAAAGGGCTTTCTGCGAAACGAGTTTCGTGCGGACATATTAGTACAACGACAGAATACTGAGGAAACTAACAGTAATTCTCAGTTAAGGGAATTCAAACATTATGTTAAATGCAGTGGCTGTGCACATTAATGTTAACAAAGTTATCCTCAGCAACTACTTACTGCGAAAAGGAAGTTGGCAGGGAGTGTAGCGAAGTAGAATCGTTTAGAAAAGGTTGGAAGATGGGAAACTTTACCATATTTGAATAAATCAATGATATGTTGTTATTTAAATGCTAATTGATCGTTTAATTAACAGTATCATGACAAACAATCGAAACAGCAGGAAGATTGTTCACATCGCAGAGATAGCCGCTCGAACGATCGCGGCCCGCGCCGTGAACGGCGTTACCCCCGAAAGAAAAATTGTTTTTCTCGGGTTAGTTATAAACTTATGACGTTGAAACTTCAAATAAAATAATTTCACTATTTTCTGAGAAACTTTCCCGCTGGAAGTTTTTTCCAAAGCAAATAAGACGGAAGATAGCCAGCATGTCCTTTCTTCAATGCATTTTACGAAAAATTCTCGACTTCCCCTACGATTTCTGTTAAATACATGCCTCAAAAACGTTTGTCTGCAAAATAAATAATGCTATCGGAAAGAAAATAATTTGAGGCAGAGTTAGATGTTAAAAATTCCGTGTTCCTTAAAGTAGGGAACTCAAGGCACGCTTACAAACAGAACGGGAAAAATATCCAGAATTTCTTTGAAATGTAACATTTTCGTTTTTTATGCAATTATGGTAGTAAAGATCCATAAGTTAAACACGCAGTAAAATCCGGCAGCAATTCCATTCAATACAGAAAATAATTCAAACAATTTGACTTACTTTACATTTTTACGCAAATGTCACAACAGCGCCCGAACATCTCCCGTTTAAAATACATGGGCCAATGCATTTTAAATGGTGTCTTCATGATGGTGAATCAAGTATAGAATGTAACATAAATACACAATATATGCATTGAGTTAATTTTCATATCTTGGAGGTTTCATTCCTAACATAAAATTAAATTAGAAATAACAGTCCAATGGAATCAAGATTGGTGTTAAAAGAAGGAGAATTGAATAAGGTTTATCATTTTGGTCATGAGATATCAGCTTCAATCCTAAATACATATAATTTTGATGAAGTGAAAAAAAAAACTGAATCAAGTTTGATTGTGCCAAATAACCCATCCTCTTGACAACCATGCAAATTGTTGAAGCAAGGCTCATGTTTTCCCCGTGATAGTGAAAACATGAGCCCTGCTACAGCATCACACAATATACTATGGCTGAATTTTAAAATCTGATTTCAGAACTAAGAAATTTTTTTTTAAGTATTGTGATTTACAAATTATTTCTTTCAATAGAATGAAATCTGAGAAACACAATTTCATAGGGAATTCTCAAATTTCAACCTAGCTAGTTTTGGAAAACCCTGCTGTGCAGCATTATTTTCTTAATTTCACCTTAATATTTGCATCAAACTAAATGTATTAAATCACTATAAGTTTAGACTAGATATTATATCAAATGCATGTGTTGGAAAAGAAGAAGTAAACTCTAGTGCTTCCTGCAGTCCTTTACAAAGCAACCGACCATTTTATTGCAGGTGGGTGGGCCTGCAGCATTCTGAACTCTCAGTCCATATTGTTGTATAAGATCTCAGGGTAGAAATATATAGGGGCAAACCCATTCTATTTTTTCAAAACTGTCTGTATCATGATATAGCAGAGGCAGCAAATGATAGGAAATGTTTTAACACAAACTATTTTTGATTGTAATTTTTTTAATATGCTCAAAAGCAATTTTTCTTAGATAACTGATGAGATAAAAGACAATAACAAAATATAAAATACTTTTTAAATGTTTGCAGGCTAGAAATACTGGAAGAAGAAAAACTTGTTCTTGAATCCAAGATCAACTCACTTCAGCAAGAGAAAGAATATGATCTCAGAAAATACTTAGCTATGATTGAAGAGACTAGAGAATTTTACTTGTCTAAATTTGGTCAGCTGGAAAATGCTCATCATAACAAGAATAATCTGAGAAGAAATCCTTTAACTTGACATAGACATCTGAAGTATTTCTGACATTTGTCTAAAACTAACTAAAATAACACATGATATGAATGTGATATCAAGGGTCCACCAACAATAATCCTAAACTAAAGTGTAGTCCAGCTAGTGTTTTACTTTGTACCTAGAAAAATTAAAAATACTGCTCCCTTAAAATAAAGTATTTATTAAACCTTTGTATAAAACTACACATCTCTCTTACATACAAGTAACTTTTCACTGTATTTACAAATAAATGGCTTACAATTAGAAATATTTTGGGTGAAATAATCAAACAACCACTTATTTTCTAGGTTAAACTTCACAAGATTATTTGCTTGTCATTGACCAAAGAAATTACATTAATATTATGAAAATTAACTATTGACGTAAATGATACCTCCACATTGTATTAAAATTGCAACTGTAACTGCTTCCACAAACATAACAACCAAATGTGTTGATAACAATAGGATAATTTGTATAGTCAATGAGTAACAGTTGGTGATGTACCTACTTGCAAATTTTCTCATCTTACATAGACAGAGCGAACATTCAGTCTCATTAGACAACAATATCATAAAGAAATAAAGTTTGAAGAACAAAGACTTATCATAATCAGTTTCTTAACATCTCTGTTAGACTATATCGAATAAAAAACAAATTTGACTATGTCAGCTCAGCTGTATAATAATGTAGTTACAATGAGCTAAATGCATAGATTTAGAATTAACCTCAAGGTAACTTCATGGTCAGAATAATAACTGCCATTGGATACAGAAAAAATTTTTGTTAGTTAAGAAAAGTTAACAAAATAAGGATTACAAATGTTTAAGTTATACACAAAGGATCGCATTTTGTTAAGTAGCATCTTCTGCTACTCTATTATCGATAGATCTGGAAGAGTTTTTGAGGGATTCTCAATTAATATCCCTAGCCATATATCCCAGAAAAGCTGCCATTGAATACATTATTAGCAACAAAGCTTAAAGCAGCCATTGTAAAACGCAAAATATACAAAATATTTTACCTTTCTCATTATCATAGACATCTTATTTGAAAGATAAAAAAGCCTTAGGAAATGTTTAGAAGGTGTCTTTCAGACATAACATAAAATTTTTACAAATCAACAGTTAATTTCAATTATCTATTTTAGGAGGGAATGATGACACAGATCTATCTATATATGATAAAATATTTAAAAGCAAACAATAAAAGAACACTTATTTAGAAAAATCCGACAGAAAATAAACATTAAAAAATGCAGGATACCTCAGGGTGGAGGGAAAACAGTAATGAAGGGTGAATTCAACTGTACAAAACCATAGGGAACTTTAATTACAAATTAATAAATGCCAACAGGAATTTTGTTTCAAAAAAAAAATCCACTTACATTACTGATGTGATGAAAATAATAGATGAAAGTAACTGAGATATTCTTAGAGGTGATCATTCAATTAAGGATCTCTCTGTGGAAATTTTGATGAAGAATGTAACAGTTAAGGAACTGAAATATTTTATGCATGGAATGAACGCCTGGACAATCAAGTTAAACATAAGATTCTTGGAACGTTATGTAGGAATGTCACCTAAATAAACATTACCAGTTATTTTTAAAATAATGAGAATGATACTCGAGCCTAAATTGAAATGACCATTTAATTTTCTTCAAAAAATTCACAAAAGTGATTTACAAGGAATGATGCCTTAAAAAATGCAAGTTAGGAATGTATTGTCCAACCAGATTTTGAAAAGAAAGATATTATGCATAAACCTTAAAGGAAAGAGCTGTGTGCTTCAAAATAATGATAAAATGTGTCATCAAAAGTTATACCTTGGTAAATACATGGACCTCATCTGAAACAGTAACAACATTATCAGATATATATGGCCCCAAATCATAGGAATAAGACTAACTTTTTGAAGAGATTAAGAGTGGTATATTACAGGTAATATGATTAGGTATGACAGCATTCACTTGGGAAAGTACTAACCCTGGAGATAATGGGCAATTTAGATAGAATAGTGCATAGAGGAAACTGCAAGACCAAAATGAGATTCAGTTGACGGGCTCCACATAATTGGCAGGAAGCATTCCGCTTTCACCTGTACGCCTAACCAAACCCGTCATCCATCCGTCATCAATAGGGGTACAATCAACAATCAGATCCCCATCAGCAAATGAAACCTCATCAGAGTCTTGTGCCTCATAGTCATACAGGGCCCGGTACACTCTCTGTAATGACACAAAATAAAGGAAAAAATAAGCAACTTGTAATTTTAAATTTCTTTATGCAATGGATAATACAAGGGTCAGACATCAGAAATTAGAATAAAACTCAACAAATATGATCAAAAAGTTAAGATTCTCAGAATGAAATTAAAGAAGCTAATTCAACCAAAAGAAAAGCTTCTTTATTGCATACAGAGTGACTAATTAACCATCTATTAGGAAAATAAAAGACCTACTCAATTTTAATCCCACATATACTTATTCTTATTTAGCAATAATGTAGGAATATTCATAATATACATAATAATAAGGAATTAATCATTCCATTTCTATGTGCAATTCATCGAAGAAAACATTCTAACTACTGAATATAAAACAAAAGACTAATAATAAACATATGGTCTGATTCTTCAATAACTATTCACAACTATCTATTTCACAACCTCTTACACACCTTTCTGAAGTGGAAAATAAAAGTAAAAACTTACAAACGGCACAGATAATCTATATTGAGATCTCTAGAATAAACTGGGACTAAGCTACAAGAACTAAATTAACTCAAAGGAGTAAAATCATTAATATTTAATGTGGTCAAATTACCACCATATTCATTTTACTGAAGACTTTTATAATAATAGCACTGAAAGTAATTGGAATTTTCTTTATTTTGTAATCTCTCTTCAGCAAATACATACTCAAAGAGTTTTAAAAAATATTGGAAAGGGACAGAAACTGCAAAATAAAAATCATCAACAACAACAACCTGTACATCATACATGGATAAACTGCAGTTTGAAAGATATGTGGTTCTTTCATAAATCTGTTAGTGGCATTTTACTTGGAATGACCAAACTAATTCATTCAGTAGTTGTTGATTATTTGATTCCAGAAACAAAAAATAAATTTCAATTATTTTCAATACAACATGGATATGTAGAAAACAAAAGCATGAACAATTAATGATAAACTCTAATAAGTTTAAAATTTAATACATTGTTGACCCCTAACGTTGGAAATTGTTGAGTATTGCTCACAATTAAATACGGTTTGGCTGACCATCATTACATTATGTTCACTAACAACCATGCACTTCATAGTTCACTTTCCTGGGGTTTAAGGAGGTTATGAACAGTTTTCCTTTAGAAGACTGCATTTGAAACCAAAATACCACAATTGAGCAGCATATTTTACATTTTATTTTAATACTCCATCATTGACTGCATAAGTAGGGGCTGAAGAGTAAACATAAAGAGAACATGCTCGTTTTTATTTTAACATGATGTGATGAATGAGACTGAGGAACAAAATATTTAAAATGTCTTATTTTGAAGAACAGAAGATTCAGAAATGTCATGCAAGTGAAGATAAAGCCACACTAAATGTTGAGACAAACACCATGTTTCCACATGGCCACAGAACCCTCGGTCATGACCTCACCCACAGGAAAAATTTACTTTAAACATTCATTTTCATTATTAAGTTTAGTAACTATAAGAGCATTGGAGGATACATTCAAACTTTTAACTTTTTAGATTTAAATTTCAGCTATCTGAGAATAAAACTGACTGACTGCTAGAGAACAGGCAGTGAGACATGTAATGCAAAATACTCACTCACTCCTCACTATACTATACGATACTCACTCCTGTCGGCTGAGGTGGAGGTTGGTGATGGTGATGCTGCTGCTGCTGTTGCTGCTGCTGTTGCTGCTGCTGTTGCTGCTGTTGCTGCTGCTGTTGTGTCTGGTGCATTGGAGCTTGGCTAGAATGAGGTTGGTGGTGCTGCGACATCTGATTCCCATAATTATTTCCCATACCTATCCTTCCATCACCAGCCGGTTGACGATACTCTGATGTCAGGGAACCATAGAAATCATTCACAGGATCAAGATCAGCAATAGAACCTATGCGTCGGCTAGGTGGATTTGTCACTAAAATTAGCCAAAAACACAACTGAATGATTACAACTGTAAGGCTGCACATAAATAGTGGAGCGTCTGAATACTGACAGTGTCACTAAGGATTTTATTTCCATAGCTTCTAAATTATATTGGAGAAAATTTTGCGCAATAAAGAATTTAAAGGAGAATAACTTAAAAACCATAAGGTTATAGAAGAGCTGAATGTATAGAAATACTGCTTACATATTCAGAGTTGTAATCTCACACCTTTCAAATTCTATCTATTTTATCACTTCATTAGAATGACTTACAAAGTTAAGGTTTACTTATGCCACTGTTTTGAAAGTGTAGATCAAAATCATCAGGGACTTGAGTGATTCAATTTAATGAATATAGTCAAACCAAGAGGAAATTTTGGAGAGTAGAGGAAAGTTAAAACTCTTGATATGTTAATACTCATTCAATACCAACAGCGTTCCTAATTTGCATATTTGTATTAGTAATAAACATGCAGATCTTACCAAATTCTATTACCTCTTTAAACATTGGTGGGCATGAGATGTTATTTTTGAATAATTTTACACCCTCATGTGTATTTGGTAATGTATGATAAGTACAGTAATTCTCAATACTACTGAGAAATTATTTCCAAGTATTCTCTCCTGAAAAAAATCTAACAATCATACAACATATAATGGATAGAAAGCAATTTAGCACGTTCAACAAAGAAATGATATTTAAAGCAGAATCCAGTCTTTCTAATGAACATTCTAATCATAAAAATCACTCACACTATGGAAAAGAGCAAATTTAAAGCACTTATTAAGCAGCAGACTTACAATGCAATAAAGCATAGCCCAAGCAAGCATAAATAAATATTAGATGCATAAGGACAAATGGGAAAAAAGCACAGTACAGATGGGTTCATTCCCTCCAGATTCCATCTTTAATGGTTAATGTGGTGCCAGGGATATCCTTTTGTAACCCTGTATGATGCAAGTTTAAACTCTGATTATGTTATAATGCCATTCTCTCATTTCTGTTAAAATTTCCAGAACACTGAAATATATCTATCAATAACTGAAAGAATATGCACTAAAACTTTCTTTAATTAACCTACCATGACTAACAATGGAGATGAAGCATTTTAAACATTCTGTTCATGCAAAACCACTTTAGTTGGCTATTTGGGTCAAACCAGTGCGGTACTAAGAAATAACTTCTGCAAAAGTTCAAACTACAACAAATCTCTTAAGGCTACCTGGGCCATGATCAGAGGTGTAGATGACAGTGGCACTTTGACGTGCCGTGTAAGGAGAGCTCCTAGTCTCAGCCATAGGATCATAATCTGCTATCTTGCCTGGCTGATGATGATGGTGGGTGTGGTGGCTACTGTACTGCACTGGCTGCTGGTGTTGTTGACCTCCTCTATAGTGAGCATTGCTGTTACCTGCCCTCTGGTGTTCATATTGCGATGATTGGAGGTGATGTTGCTGCTGGGGAGCAGACTGGTGCTGCTGCTGTTGCTGGGTGTGATGATGGTTGTGGTTCTGGTGGTTTTGTTGGTGGTTGACAGAAGAGGGGTGGGGAGGAGCCATTCCTCCACCCCCTCCCCCATCACTACTCATCCCAGCCAACACCTCCTCCTCTGAGCATTGGGACAAAGCAAGGTTGGGGTCAAAGGGTTAAGCAATCAGGGAAAAACAAAGGGCACACTAACGACTAGTAAGCAATGACAGGCTTATTTTTAAATCTATAACTAGAACAACTAACTGGCATAAAAGAAGAATATGACATCACAGTTAATCACAGTAACCAAAATTCCACATCAACTTCAGACATCTGAACAAGAAGCGTACAGACCTAAGCACAGAATATGCTGAGTATAATAATAATTCTCATTAATTCATTCAAAGAGAACAAAATGTGGTTGATTAGATACTGAATGAGGGCCTAACTTGGCCAGTGAAAAGACTAAAGATATAGCATAAGATATTCACTTGAAAAGAGAAAATTTTAATAGACTTTCAAATAACAGAAATGTATTTATTAAGAAGTCCCTTGAAATTACAGAAAAAAAGAAAACTTAATATTCTGGTAAGATATAATAACTGATAGCAACATTGCAGTAAAAATACACAGTTGCTTATCTGTTTGTGTAAAAGTAAGAGAGGATAAATCCTAGTAATAAAATCTATGCTCGAATTCAAATGTATTTTACTTTCATACCACAAAACATTTTTAAATATCATTCAACTTTTATTGGCAGTGTGAAAAAATGTAATTAACAATATTTTTTTAAATTATTTACTTCTTCCTACTTTTCTCACACTGTCCACCATTACAACTAAAACTTTCATCGATTACAGCTGGTGGGCTTTGAAAATATCAGAAAGGAAATGGATTGTGTTGGCAATGTTTGAGGCCAGCTAGAGTAAAATACCATTGGCTACTTTTTCTATAACCATAAAAAAATATCTACTCAGCTACATTTGTGCAAATGATTTCATTGATAAGTTTTTGAGTATATCAAATGAAAGCTAGCTGTTTATAAATGGTAAAATCACTTTCTAAATAAAACACTGCCAAGTCCTACATACTGATATTTTAACACTGCTATGGAAGCATGTCATATTCAAAAATGTCTTCTATACAATTGCAATCAATGAAAGATATAATGGAAAATGAGAAACATTTCTCCAGAGGGTAGGTTAAAGTTTCCAATTTTTTTTATGAATAGAAATATTTTCTCATTTCATCCATAAAAAAGTAAAATTCTACATAAATGATGTCAAAGAAAATCAGCATTCAGAGATAAAGTGCAATTTAAGATGGAAGTTGAGCATTAATATGTGTTTAATAAAAATTGTTGCAATTTAACCTAAAATAGACTGAACAAGATGGTAAAAGGTGGGATAAGGTCATCACGCAAACAAATATATGGAACAAGTACATAAACAGAATGAATCAACAGAACAACACACAACAGTCTAGTACAAACACAGACAAAACTAAACAAACATGCCTCAGAACAGAGATGTTTTCTAAAACAATGTGGAAATTTAAGAAGAAACAAATGAAGACACTTTCAAACCTATAAAGATATGGATCCCCAAAAGAAATAAAGATCCAAAGATTACCAGAAAATTTACTACCTACAATAAAATTTGTTTGTTTGATTGTTACTAAGAATCTAATTTTATTCATGTTTTATGAAAAACCATAGAACTCTTAAAGTATTTTCATACCTATCTACTAGAACATTTTATGCTTAGATAAAAATTCATACTCACTGATGTTATACATGCTAATGATCACATCAGTAAAGAATTCCAAAGACAAGGTTAGGAAGAAAGGTAAATTTTATCCTACTTAAGTATAATCTTCCTAAGCTCATTAAAATGATTAAAATAACCCTGCTGTCTCAATGTGGCTTCCCTAAGTCTTACAATTAATCTCATAAGGAATTTGAGGAAGATATTCCAATAAAAGTAGCTGAAAGGATGAAATTAAAGAGTTAGAAAAAAATATAAAATCTTTACAGCAACATCAAAACCCTGTCTTTCCCTCTTGGAACTGATCATAAGCATATTTTTTATCAAAACATTGCTATAATGTGATTTGACGTGTAAGATAATCTTTACTAATAATATTGTGCTAAATTCTCTCATCATTTCAGAATTCTTTTGAATAGATATGTGATTAAATGAGTCATGAAATACTGAAATTGATACATTACAATAGCATTGATACATATATTATTGAATAATATATGTAACAGGGTTTAATTTCAAATACAGGCAGTAATAATTGATCATGTAATTTTCTAATGATTTATTGCAAGGAGGATCTTCCTCATAATCCCATAAAAATCATTATCATACTATTATTACTATAAGAAAAAGGCTGGAACACTGTTTATGAATTAGAGGTTCGAAAACACTCTGTAAGCCGCCTTTCAGCAAGCAGAACTCACGCTAAGAGACAAACGGGAAGCTCTGGATTACTTGCCGAAAGATGGCTTAAGGAGTGTTTTTAAACCTCTAATTATTACTATTGTTGTAATACATTTCAATAAATTATATTGTTGTATTTCAATATATTGTTGTTATACTTTTCAATAACAATAATTACTCTCTCAGAATTTTATTTAATGAAAAGAGCATATTTTATACAGTACCACATTAAATGGTTTCCTGAAAAACTTTGGTCAACTCCACTTAAATTAAACATCATACAGCTACTTTACTAAAGGTATTTTAAATTATTTAAACGTTCAATTCATGTTATTCAGTTTCCTTAAGATTTCAATAACACTTTGATGTTCAGTGACACAGTTCATGAGACCAACATAATGTCCTAAACATACATGTTGGTGTCACAAACTTCTGGACAATAAATTTTAGTTGGTGTCAAAGTGTTAAGGAAGAAATCATCTAACTAAGTGAGCTTAAGAAATGGTTCCATTTTGTTGCTAATAGAGATAATTCACAACTTAAAATAAAAAAGTTATTAATCATAGAAACATTACATTACTTTTGAGAATAGCTGATTATTGCTAAATATCTTACGTATTATATGCATAAAATAAAATAAGGTTAAAAATGAGATGTCAAGACAGAATGTAACCCTACTTGAGTTAAGTTATTGTTGCTCTACTTTTCTTTATACTGGCCACTTTACCCCAGGTTACTCCATGTTGTCCTTATAATAACCAAAAAAGAGAAATGCCATCTATCTTACTGTTAAAATGAAAGAAATATTAAAAATTCTACATGTTAAAAACAAATTGACACATCATTATGCCAAATACCATAAATGGAATTAAATCAATTCTTTAAAAGTAGCTCTAAGTGATCAAACAGAAAAGCAAGCCATTTTATAGACCAGAACTACTTGGGGATTCATTAGCAGCCACTTAAGTTAGCTTAAACTTACTTTTCTATTTTATAATTGACATGACTGGATAAAGAGCACTATAACCTAGAAGATAAATTGTTTCTTAATTGCTAGAAAAATATTCTCAAAATCCTGAACCTTCCTTTCCACATAGAAACATTAACATCCAAAACCGTTCACTTGTGATATGAAAAGTCCCATCCCTTTAGTTAATGGGAGTTAATAATTTCCTTACAAGTATATTTTAAAATAGATTCACCTTGCCTCTTGTGCCTTTTCTGGTATTAATTTAAGGCAGACAAGAACCATGAAAATTTTTCGATAAAATTGAAATTATTAGCTCACCTATTGGTTCTCCATTTTCACCAGTCATCACCCTCTTCTGTTCCATTATTGCCTTTTTTTCTAATTCCCCATGATAGGCAACATTACTGTTTGAAAATTATATTACATTTAATGATGAATATATTCACAATTCCTTCTAAATGTAATCAACTCAATAGGTATTGAATGAGCAATCTCAAACTATTCTTCTACATACCTTATGATTTTGGAATTCTGTTTTATTCTAAGTGTCTCTGGATCATCTGCAACTTGTGTGAACTTTCCTTTGGCCTTCTCAAATTCTGCATGATACATTACCTATCATGAAACAAATGACGATTAGAAAAACCTATTACTATGAAATATGTCAATATTACCATTCTTTAAAATATAAGTTAAATTATTTTAAATATGCTAACAATATCTTATGAAGTCATAGGAGGGTAAGATAGAAGAGGAAAGAAAAACTCTTGGGCACCCAATTAAAATATCAGCCTAGAGAAAAAATACATTGAAGTATGCAGTAAATACATTCGTTTCATGGTCATGTCTTCTGAACAAACAGAAAATACATCAGTTGATTGAATAACTTCATGTGGGAGGACATTCCATACATCAATTAAAAATACTTTTAGCAGAAGTCTTATTTAATATTAAGATTCGTTTGATGTATTATAATTCAGAGTTATGCAATAACTATCAGAAATACACTTTGAAGATTACAATTAAAAAAGAATTTCTAACTGAAAACTGAGTTTTGTTACCTGGAAACATTATCAGACCTTAGAGCCAACCGCAAGGGGATTTCTTTACATGGATATATTTCAAATATATGATCTCAGATGAAAAAAAGACTTCCCCCATGCATGTTTCTATGATTTTCATGTTTGAAAACAAAAAATTGATAGATCCTTAAGAGTAGCTGGATGACCATATTCTTGGCAATAGCAGATCACAAATTACTTACAATTTCAACAAAAAATTAGTTCAATATGGGGTTACAGTATATATATAGATGGATCAATTTAGAACAGAATTAAATACTTTAATATTTTTCCACATTTGATATTAACAAAAACTTCCATCAAGGCTTCATTCTATCTATCTATTAAGATATATTGATGACATAGTTCTGGGTCTTGTGATTTTTATCATGTGAACTAGTAAACGCCCCCATCAAGCATGACGGAACTTAATTTAGTTTAAAAATATATCTACTATCGTATATATTGGGTCCACCTAAGCACAAAAAAAATCTGTCATAAGATCATAATAACTCAATACATTTCTTACCATGATTTATAATATTTATTCTACCGTTTTCAAGTCATGAAAGTCTACTTTGCGTAAATTTCTTATAAAAATGATAAGAACTAATTATCCACATGCACTTATATGGAGTAATTCATGAAATCAATATTCAACAAAGGCCTTAGTCATCAAAGGGATGGGTTGGTATTTCCCAAAACTGTTACCAAATTTACGTGTTTTATCAAAATCCTCAAAAATTCGGATTTATATCAATATTTCATGACTAAAATAAGAATCTATGATCATTTTCCTTTCTTATGACACTTCTCTTGATTTCGTAGGACCATTGTTTCTAATTTAATTTTGTAAAAGAAACAACCTCTGCAGGTAACAAAAACCTATTTACGTATATTTCTTATGGCAAAGTATACTAACTGATTATCCCCGTGNCATACATTTCTTAAGGAAAAGTATACTAACTAAATATCCCTGTGTATTTATATGGGATAACTCATGCAATCAAGGTTCAACAATTACCTTGGTCATCAAAGGGATGGGTTATTTATTTCCCAAAAATTTTATGAATTTTCCATGTATTTCATCAAAGTTCTCACAATTTCGAAATTATATGAATGATTCACTACTAAAATAGGAATTTATTTCCTATATATTCTATTTTCCTTTCTTGTGACACTTGTCTCAATTTCATAGGACCATAGTTTCTAATTTAATTTTGTAACAGAAACAACCTCTGATAGGGGGGTCAGACAGACAGACATTTGCTTTTTAGGAAAAATCTAACAGCATTGCATGTAAAATATTTGAAAAATCATATTTTACTGCAGGGCTCTGGATGTTTGAGCCTTTCAGGATCGCTAGTGAAAAAAACCCTCAAAATAAATTTCAAAAAGGAGTATACCCACACACAAAAATACTTTGTAGAATAATTCAAGCAGTAAAAGCAGCAGTGTTATCAGCTGAAAGGTCTTTTTGAAAGTTGAAATTAATAAAAAGTTAATTCAGATTTAACATTTCCCAAGTAGGTTGGCAGGTTTGTATATTTTGTCTACTGAACATGAGGAAATTGATAAGATTGATTGGAAAATTAAAGAAAAATTTCCATGTATGTAAGCCAAAAATGATAGACCTTTAAACTCTAACGATTCTATCAATTTTTTTAGAAATATGACAAACTCTACCTTGCAAAAAGTTTAAAAATATCTTTTCCTGCATTTTAGAGAAATAAGTCTAATACAAACTTGTAAAAATTGCAACTGAATGAGAAAAGAAATTTGTTATTTTTTATTTTAAGAGGAGCTTGAGGCAACTCTCTTGTCTAGAGCCCTGCACATCCTAGAGACAGTTCTGACCTCGTGGATCACATTCATCTCAATGTAGAAAAGAGAGTGTTCATTCATCATCTTCATTGACATTCAAGCAAATAAAAAGTCATTAGAAAGATACAAGATGAAATCCTATCATCCAATACTGTATTTCCCGATGTCTAAGACACACTTTGAAGGTCGAAGCAAAGAAAGTAAGATTGAAAGCTGACGACCAATTACAATTTTTGGGTCCCAAAATCAAGGTGCCCCACATACAAGGGGAAGTATGGAAATTTAACAGCTGAAGTAGTAAAAACATTAGCCGAACAAATTACATTCAGCTCTTTCATAGTTTCCATACTGTATTTGATACAAAAAATCTTTGAAAAAAAAGACCTTCAAATCTCAAACCCTTCACCATTATTTATCAAGGATGTATCCTTTATCATCAAGTTTTCCTTAAGGTTGTAAATACTAGCAGAAATAAATAGCACGTACATTTGACTGGATTTTAGTGTTTTCCTGAATCCTCTTCAGCTCTGGGGTTTCAGCCACTGTTGTTGCTTTGGCCTTTGGGATATGTCTGCAACATAAAGAGAAACAATTATAACATGTGAACGTATTTCATAAAACTGTTAACTATGATCAACTGAATGAAAAGAAAGGAACCACTTTACTCAATTTGAACTAAGCTAGGAACATCCATGCAAACTTGTGCAAGCAAACAAACTTTTACCAAAAAAACTTAAACACACAAATCCAAAATACAAAACTTTTTCTCAAGACCTTCTTGCCTGTTTAAAATAAAACTTAATTAAATCACACTCATGCAAACATCCTTGTCAGCTACAAGAACAAACATTTGTAAATGAATTTTGAAGTCAAAGACTTACTTTCAACTTCCACACTGCAAACTGAAAAAAGTGTAACTATTTTAGTGAAAGGCTTTGATATACTTAAAATAGGAGTCATTATCTAAATCAAATATTGTAACTCAGTTACGTTGATTGTTTTAAATTAATAGAAAGATAAACCATTTTATTACTTAAAATAATGATCTTAAGAAAAGGAATATCACCAATGACATATTGAAAACTCAAATTACAATGACAAACACATTTCACATTTTAAAATGAATCTTTCTTCTTTATAAGAATTGAGTTTATATAAGAACAATGAATATTTGTGAATCATAATTGTTTTAATAATCACTATCATGGAATAAGAAGTTTGAAAAATAGCGCCATGACTGGGACACGAACCCAGGTCTCCCACTTTTCCCCCACAATCACTATCACGTTGAATTTTTCCTGAATAGGAATTTGGCCATAAAAAGAGCCCCAGCATAAACAATTTTATGAATCCGAACATCATAAAATAACATAGCTAAAAATTTCACACAGTTATTAGATAGCTAATTGCAAACAAGATACTTTAAAGAATTCAATACTGATGAGAAGCAAATTCTTTGGGATTAATTAATAAAATACTTTGTCATTTAAGATGACACTTTGAAATAATGAAATTTGGATAGGATAGATGGCCTCAATAATGGCATTTTAGATAGGAAATTGCTTACAAAAGTGAATGATCTTAAAATAAGATGTTATGTATACTTAGTCTGGCCTTGAAATATCTAGTAATAAATTTACATCTTTCTAATGATATTTTAAATTAAGGCATGATAAGAATAATGAAAAATTCCTGAAAGAAGGGAAAAACCATTATAAAAATGGATTTTATACGAAAAAGAAACCTTTCATGGAATGACATCAATTTTATCTGATATTCAATACAGCTACTGTTAGTCCATAGCAAAGTTCTTCTTCAACATATTTCATTAAACATTTCAGTTATATTTCCAAGCAATAGCCTATTAAGACAATATTTAAAGCATGACCAGCATAGAAAGATAATTTTGCCAAGTAGCATGTAGTGAGAGATTTCATATTAGTCTGCACTACATTTTGTTTCTGACAAGTAACACATGCATGTGAAAGAATCACAGTCCTGATTTTCTGGGATTCCCCATCCATTATAACTCCATTGCACGCTCGCATACTAAATCAAAATTTTGCAGGCATTAGTTTAAGTATTAATTCCAATTTTTAAAATGAAGAAAAAACGATTTAGAAGAAGATATTTTTGTTTCATTGCAAATTTTCATTAAACAAAATATTTGTAAATAAGATGCATATAGAGCAAAATCGAAATGATCTTTTTATTTTCGAATATTATGCAACACACCACATACCAGGNTGAAGATTTCACCTCACAAGATCACCTCAGATGGTTTCAATCACGAAATCTAATGAGGTTAATAATTATAAAAGGAAAGCATTAATTGTAAGAAATATGGTTTCATACTATAGCCAGGTGCGATGATGAAATTAAAAAGTACAACCATAGAATAATCTTAAGATCACAAGACATGAATTAAATCTCTAATGTGATTTATTTTAATTAATATAATATAATGTAATAATTGACTAAGTTCTAACAAATTCATTTTTCTAAGTATTCAGCTAACTTTGAGGATGATTTTTCTAAAATTCTTGATGACAAAAAATGTCACCATCACATAGGCTAGCTTTTGTCAAATATTTTTGTTGAGGGAGGAGAAATGAAGAAAGACTTTAAGAGAAATTGTGTTTTATACATCCAGGTCCTTTCAATGACAAATACAATTTAAAGGAAATCCTATCACAATTACATTGAATAAATCACTTAACTGGCCCTGCTCACTTGCTTTTTGATGCATTTTCATTTGAAATTATTTTAACTACTCTAAACATAAAACTCAATATGTTGATGTCAAAACTGAGTTCTCACAAAATATTCATTATATACTGTTAAGGAAGAGGCCTCAGAAATCCAAGAATTTGATGCCAAACATCATTCTTAGGTGTTCAATATGAATGTTTTTTGTGTAATACAAAATTTTATCACTTTTAAATAATTTCAAAAACTCCCTCACTTGGGAGTGGGCAATGCATTTGTCTTTGATGAAAGCTGTACCAGGTCTGACTCCCCGTGGGGGCCCATATGCAAAATGACCTCAGTTGTTGAAGCACTTTCAAGAATACTACTACTACAGAATTTTTCATTGAAAACTAGGTTTTGTGGTAACTATTAACGTTAATCTTGCAGTAAATCAAATCCTGAAGGTAGTCCATTATAAAATTACAATGAATGCAAATTTTAGAAACATAAAGAAGTACACATAGTTTGAGTTTATAAACTCATTGCTCCTGACACTACTATGTATGTCGTCTATATAGAAAGGTGGCTTACTGTTAAATAGAAATTAAATCAAGGACTGGTCTATTATAAGGGGGCCTACACAGGTCATTGACAAAAAAATATCTACACATACATTCTGAAAATTTGTGAAATTATATTAAATCATGAAAATCATTGGAGAACATTATAGTGATGTAGATACTTTCTGAAAATTTTCAACAGATTCAATTGAAAGACAAAAATTTGCTCATGACATATAGAAATCCAAGTTTCACTGCAGTGGCATGAAAAAATTCGATCAATTTTAAGACAGGCTGATTCACCCAAATAACTCTGCACTGAATTCCTTCATGGAAATGGAGTTGATAACATTTCTTTCTGTAGGACAGTTGATAAATTTCATGAATAAATAACAAACAACTATAATGCAGTCAACTTAAGTCTAGCACAGTGTTTCACTCCATAATTTCCGTTTATATATTAAAGGTTAGATACAATGTTAACGTATTGTTAAGTAAATGGCCAAAATAACTCCATTTTGGCAACAAAGCTCCAAGTTTATCTTTATCAAATTCAAATAATGCATGATTCTGGCTTGCAAGGTATGTAAGAACTGAATGATTCCTCATTTTATGCTCTGCGCTAAGCCCTTTCTAACTATTTATAACATAACAATTCGATTGGCTATGCGTGGTTGGAAGAAGTCGACCCGAATGCTGCTACGTGGACTGAAAAGGGTAATAATTGGATCGATTCGTATCGTTCGCGGAGATTCGCATCGCCTGTGGACGCCCCAAAAAAATTTTTCCGCGATTCGGATTTCTGCACTGCTAACTATCGATGTGCATCTACTGGCTAGCAACAGATGCAATTTGATGTTTCTTGAAATAACTAGAACTTTTCTTCCTATATGATAAGACTGCGAATCATTTTAAATGTTCTCTAACACAATCTAAAAAATAGTAGTTACCTAGCGGTGGCTATGACAGCAGAGTACTTTAATTTTATCGATCGACACTTTCAAAACCTATGAACAATTTGCCACCTACCCTTAATTTTACACCCACGCAGATTTATTTTTACAAAAATAACCTGTAAAGTTCAAAAGAATCAGAGAAATGTTTTCGCAAAAAAAGTATGCAGAAACTGATAAGAGGAAATACTGACCATGAGAATCAGCCTGAATTAAGAGCACTTGAGACGTCTTTATTTGGAAGCGGTATATTCTCGACGCGAGTTTCTCATAAGCTACATAAGCGAGAAAGTAAAAAAGGGAGAGTTAATCGCAAGTTAAAAATCAAAAACTTTTCCCTGCGAGGGTAGGAACTGGGTTGCATACCTTGAAAACTCGTGAAGAATGCACAGCATACCTCCATGGATAGGATTTCTTTCGTCACTCTCGAATAAATCCGTCAAGTTACGCTCTGAATGCAGTTTGCGTGATGACAAGTTTTATATTTCGTCGCATGCACTTCCTAGACTTCCTATAAGTCTGCCGCCTATTCCTGCACTCTCAACATAAACAACAACCCCACAGTCAGAGAATATCATTTTCTTCACTTATCATTAAAATCTTTCACATGAAAATAATTTTCATTTAACCCTTTTGAGATATGATAATAAAGAAAATAATGTCATTAATACCACCAGTATAGGATGATTTTCGCTTTACTATCTACATATTTCTCAGTTTATCATTATGATAATCGATGATTAAATAATACATGGAAAAAATTCTTTTATCCTAAATAAAACAAAAATAAGCAAATATGCGCGCATTCAGAAATTAACGATTCCATTCAAACTATAGATACATTTTGAACTCTCGCTCAGATCATGAAGATTTCACCTCACAAGATCACCTCAGATGGTTTCAATCACGAAATCTAATGAGGTTAATAATTATAAAAGGAAAGCGTTAATTGTAAGAAATATGGTTTCATACTATAGCCAGGTGCGATGATGAAATTAAAAAGTACAACCATAGAATAATCTTAAGATCCTTAAGATCGTTTATACTTTTATAATCTGAAGATCTTAAGGATTGATTACTCTATGATATAACCTCTAGACTCTAAAGCTCAGTAAATCCAAAACTTACATCTCGCAAAACTACATGATGATATGGAGCGAAATGAAATGAAACATGTAGGCACAAATTATTTAGATATTTATCAGAGATTCAAGTAAACCCATGGACTAACAAGCACACGAAATCTCCCATAACATGATTAAGGCTAAGTTACGCGTGAATTTAACTAATTCATCGCTAGGTATCCTTCTTACGAAAAGGCAAAGATATTACAGCAATTTCCGGATAAAGGCGTCTCCAATAAACACGTTAGTAAAAGAAACATCGGTTGGAAAAAGCGCTGTTGTACTTCGTGGGAAAATCGAGCGCATGGGCTGCGTCTTTAACATTTCGTTCGCGTCCGTTTAGAAAGTTCGCGTACCGAAGCAATGGGAAACCCGTTCGTCGTTAAATGACATTTGTTCGGTTTTCTCAGGAGGAAAGAGTTGCACAACCGAGTAAGTAACAGAAAGTAGAGAGGAACGTACTTCAGACTGCTTTATCTGTTGATGGGAGAGAGGATTTAGAGAACCACTAGAGTTCGGCTGGTCTGATAAGCACCAATAAAACAAACGATCCGCTGAAATCAAAGAGATCGCAGTTCCTGGAGAAAGAAACACGTTGCTTTCCACCGTAAGAAAAAGCCACCGATTTAATCACCATCAATCAATTAAAAACATCCACGTAGGCTTTCGACAACTTTTTCGAGCATTTTGATCACAAATTTGCGGAGGGCCTTTATCACGAGTAAAATAAATAAGACACTTATACCTGTACCTCGGTTTCCATTGACTTTGAAGTCGTCAAAATGCTGATAAAGGAAAAATTTCACAGCATAACAGAAATTTTCAATTTACTTGTATTGCTAAGGAACCTGATAAAAGTGCATTCGCAGAATTGTTTTTTTCCTCCCGATTTGGGTACATAAAGCTTATGAGAACATATCTATGCTTCCTTACGCATCAATATTTCCCGCCATTTCCGTATGCGAGGCGAAGGCCTGAATTTTTGGCTTGTCTTACTTGACTTGTCTTGGTTGACTTCAAATTCTAAGAAGTAGTTTGCAGAGAAATCAGGAGAAACTAACTTCTCAGCATGGCTCTTTTTAAATAAGTATTTCTAGGGCAACTGGCTTTTTGCTTGCTTAGGAATGATGTAACACTACCTTTCACTGACAAGCAAACATACATTCGATAATAGGGGAAAATCAATTATTTGCGGGAGGGTATTTCAATACTCGGCACCTGATGAATAAGAATCTGCTAGTTTTAAATTTCCCCATTTTTAGAAATTCTAGGAAAAGGCAATTACTTTTAATGAACTTTTAAAAGTAAACGCGAAATAACCGCTCATTAAACATAAAACTGGAATAATGTATGAGTTCACTATCTAGTTACATTAAATTGCACTTGATTGCAATCGTATTGGATTCGATAATTATCGTCGAATTGCAACAAGCAAAAAGGGTTTCGATTAAATTGCCTCGTTTACTGATAAGATAGAGTGATTATCACTACTTTAATACATAAATAACATAATAAAATGATTATTAATCCTGAATTACCGTTGATTCGAAATATTAGCGTTAACTGCGATAGACCTTTATTAAAAATGAACGATGAAATCGTTTTTATAGGACTTACACAAGATCGATAAATTAGTGAGTAGCAACGTACATTCCTTGGTATAATAAATTCCCTTATAAACTTAAAATAAAGATAAAATCACTGCAATTGTTTCATGACTTACGATTTTTATAGAGAACATTCATTGAAAGCAAAACTCGAAAAAGTTATCCAGTCAGAGACCATAAAAAAACGATATCCTTGGACAGCCGGTCTCCACAGCAAATTACGTTATAATCTACAAAATATCGAAAAGGGGTCAGTTGGACTCTGGCGTGCTTCCAGGGTGGTTGGCAACGGTATATTGCCGACATAAGTTTCAGCAAGAACTTCCATATGATATAATTTCTCGAGAGATTTATCGATAATTAGATGGATACTTTAAAATATTTCTTCAATCCCTACTCACGAGAGATACTCTTCCCACGTTAAACCTTACTCTGTAACATGTTCAGCATACAGCATATTGGTGATAGTCCCGAAGTTGAACATTCACAAGAAGTTCTGGTTGCGCGCCTAATTGAACTTCCTTTCCAAAATTCAAGGAATCGACAGAATGAGATCAGCAGACGTGGCGGATTTTCAGATAAACTGCTACGTTTTAATCCCATGAAATTTCCCGGCAGTACTTCCGCAATGCTAATGCTAATATAGTTTCTAGGAATATCAAATATACAAGGGATTGTATTTTAACTTACACCAACTGGAATGAAAAGTAGATGTAATTCATAGTGTTTCTGAGTGAACGAAAAGTGAACCGAAAGTGAATTTCGTCGATACCGAACCGGTATCCACGAAAATGTTATTAAAGAAATACTAGTTTCAAAACAACAGCGACCCAATCGGGAAAAGAATGTAACGCGCAACTCAGAAGACGTAATTAAGAATTGAAAAGTGGAAGATGGGGAAGAGAATAAAAAACGCTAATTAAATTAGTAAATTAATATTAATCTCATGCTGAGAAAGCCTCCGGAGTTGGAGGAGCTGGAAAGGATTGTAACGCCGTTCCAATGAAACTAGTGGTATTTTAAACAAAAAATTTTAAAACTCTTGATTTTTTTTAAAGAATAAGCATTATTTGACTTAATTCAAGGATAATTAGTCAACTAGAGCGAAAAATTCAAGCATAGAGGGATTCGTTTCGAAAAAAGAGGTGTAAAACGAAAACATTATTCTACTTGACAAAACCCACATAAAGATAGGCAATTTTGATCTCGATAGACGCTCGATGTCGATGATCGGTAATAATGTAGTAACAACACCAATAAACAATAAATGAAGGACGCGATCTGTCAGCAATATGTTGACTCTTTCAACTCCCAAATCTCCAGATGTTCTCGAACATACGGCTTAGAATATTCTCAGACAATAGCAGAACAAGTAAGCTACCGATATAGGTAAGAGGGACACGTTCTAGCGAGAGTAATGATCTGAGATATAAATCATCGCCGCAGGAATCATCGTATCAGTCGATTCGTTTTAAAAATCTTAGAACTGCGCAGAAAAAAAGACGTCGGGGATGCAAAGGGAGGCATCAGAGCGAAACAGCGACCTCTTTGGGCGGCAAGGCCACCGGCGAAGAAAGCTCAGGTGTGGGATGAGTGATTAGAAAAGTGGAAAAGAGTGTGACAGTGGCTTGAGAAGCGCTGAGATAGGTCAGGGACGTCTCGTTCCCGCACCCCCAAGCAGATGCGTACCAAAGGCTACAATACGCTTTTACTTGAGCGGATTTTCCTTAAAGAAAACTCGCTTCTCCATTTGCATGCAGACTTGTTTATACCTCTTCTTGCGAAGATGGCGTCACCGAGGCAAGGTAAGCGGTAACTCTTTTGCCTTCTGCGACAATCTAAGCAAAACGAGCAGCCGGTATCACCTGAAAAGGCAAGAACTTCCCCTAATGCGAATCGGGTAGCAACTCAGCAACTCTTTTCTCCGCATACCGGA
Source organism: Ladona fulva (assembly GCA_000376725.2). Taxonomy (NCBI): domain Eukaryota; kingdom Metazoa; phylum Arthropoda; class Insecta; order Odonata; family Libellulidae; genus Ladona; species Ladona fulva. The sequence goes on from KZ308392.1 coordinate 288,787, forward strand.
GAAATGGCTAAGAATATGTACTGTAAGACGGTGGGGTGCGAGAGAAAAGGATGGCAAGACCTGCGAAAACGATTTTGGAGGGAGATTATAACGATACGCTTTCATGTTAATAATTTACCGGGAAAGAATTAACCAACTGCTATCAATCAGGAGACATCACCCCCGCAAGGTAGGAGAGTCCTAGGAGGACCATAAACAAATGAACATCGCAAATCAAATTCGGCACCGACAAGACAGAAGGGGAACATTTGACCCTGGCCTCGACCTTAATGGACTAAACGAGCTATTAGAATATCTTCATTTATAATTTAAAATTGAATATAGTGCACTAATGTTTTCAGGGGAGAAGATGAAACACCTCTTAGGAGCGAAGCTTGTGTGGATGAGATAATAATGGTAATTAATCGCCCTAAATACAATAATATGATAATATTTTTCAAAGTAAATTTCCAAATAAATATACTTTAATAAATATAAAATAGAAGCTTGAAGACGGAAGTTAACCCGGTAGATAATAATTTAAAACTCAAGCGATAGGTGGCACACACAAAATTTTGGCCCGAATATCTTCGCGATATTATCGAAAGAATATTTGCAAATAATTTACTAAAATTGAAAAATCAAAGATAACCCAGAAAAATCGAAGTTACACGGATTCAATCAGATACAACAGAGCAGAACCATTCCAATATTGCTTGGTATACCTCGTTAGAAACACCGAAGATAACACACCAGGGAAAACAATCGCTTCAAATATATAGACTGAAAGAAAAATTATATCTTTGGAGCTTTTCTTATAAGACATGCGCAGTACTTAATGTTATCCGTACATCTAAAAATATACGAAGCTAGGGAGAAAGTTCTTAATGGAAGAATGAAAGTCTGCTCGCAGCTAACAATCAATCGGAGGGATCCCTCTAGTGGATTTCGAATAAAAAGGTACAAATACGTTCAAATCTCATACGTCGGGACGCTTCCTTTGGTACTTATTTCAACATGTAGCGCGATGGCTTGCGACAACGAAACATTGTTGCTTGATAAGGGGGCGGAAAAGGGTTTGCTGACATGGTGATGGCGGAGAAATGAAAAAGTTCTCAGCATAAACAAAATTAGATACTTTTAATTTTTTTCTAGTGGTATCTTAGTCGAGCACCGTAAATGAACTTAGATGGAGGAAGATTAGAATGATAGAAACGAGAAAAAACTAGTAGCGGCAAAAGTACATCGAACCTAAAGCACAAAGATTAAAAAAGAAGAAAGAGATAAGTATCCCGAATGAAAGAGGGTAACATAGATAAAAGAAAGCAATAGGAATGTAGAGAGAGTCTGTTGATAATCTTTAAGAAATTTATCCTTCAAGGGGAAAATGACTTTCCTCAGCTGAGAAGAAAAGTTGGGCTAAAACATCCAGAACTGTTATCTAAATACCTATGAAGCATCCAGGGGGGTGGCTGACGGACTTAAGCCCCCTCTCCAAAGTTTCTACATCTATTTATTCAAAACAAAATTCTCAAGGTTTTAAACACCAAATGTTTGGTAGCTTAAAACATTCTTCGTGGGAAATACTTTTTTATGACGAGTCAATAAGTTCGCATTAAAACGTAAATGGGAGATTATTGGTTACAATACTAAGAGATAATAATAAGATATGGGCCTCTGCGTTACCCTAATGGGGCGAGAGTTTGGGGCTCGATGCTTCCTGAATTATATAAGAGTTATAATAATTACATATTTGTATATAGCTCTCTATAATCTTCTTTATTGGTTTGTTTCTGATGACAACTTTTATCGATGACATTGGGGCTCAAAAAAGTACGGTAAAAACCACTCTAAATAGAACAGCAAGGATAACATAACCAAAGTTAGGAAGTGAGACAGATACAAATATTTCCCTAACTAGTTACATAACAGCGAAATGATTATTGGCTTCTCATTGGCTCATTCCCACATATTTAGATTTTATGCCGGAATTTACGAGAATATTTCCCAAGAATCTCACAATTTATGCTTATGTAGCCAAGAATTATCAAGCTTCGTAGCGGAATTCGACAAGAGTAAAATGGGTGTGAAATGGAAACAACAAATCCATTTGGCTGAACTTACAAAATGACCAAACTTCAACTCGACCGACGCCCTACGACCAATAATACTAACAAGACAAGAATACTACCAACACATTCGGTCGTAAATTTTGCTGCGAAAGTTTATATTTTTAGCAGGAAAAATATGGTTGGTTATCTCGTCACTTAGTTAGCTGACTTTCCGCGTAGCTCATTATAAATATCATATATAAATGATGTAACAGGAAAGATGACCACAGTTAGGGATGTGGTTTTATAGTGCGGAGCCTTTGCTACCAAAAACTGGGGTGAGATTATGTAACTTGTGTAACTAGTGACATCTCCGGCATTCGTGATAAATATCGCAATCGATTCGCGATAATTGGTTATATACATGTACCCGTCATGTTAACATGGCGGATTTATCCTGAATTTCGGATATACAAAAATACATCATCGTGCTCCTGAAGTTCAGCGTCTTCATTACGACTTCTTCTGGAGAATTATTTTTAATCGACAACGGATGGCGACAAAATACGAAAACAATCATATACAAATCTTCTGAAATCAAAGAACGGTTTCTGGTTTAAGAGTTAATTTTATTTCCCTAACTCGAAATCTTTGATGAGTCATACGTTTTTCAATTGCTCGTGTATAATGGTAATACTCGATTTTGGTGCGCATCTGAAATTACGCCATTCTTAAAAAGACAACAGAAACAGCTACGCTCTATTCAGGGTTCGATCCCGAGAGTTGGTAGGCAAGCTGGATAACAGTTCCGACGCCGATTCCAGCACGAAATAACCGTTAAAAACGGAATTTGACACATAAATAATCTAAGCGGACCAGACTGAAGCAGTTTAAACGTTTTTTAGAATAAATATCAATATACGATAAACCACATTTGCTTAAGAAATGTCTGCATATGATCTCTCTTTCTCACTCGTTTATATCGCGAACAACGGAATTTCCGCAATTTTGGAATTCCATCGAAATACTTTGGCAGGCCAACTGGCGTTCAGCCACGCACGCAAGAGCTCGAGAAACTTATTCTTCGGCGAAAAACTTCCAAGGGTTTATTCTCCCCAGCGGAGATCTAAATAAAAATTCCTTTCTCATTTTCATTCAATAAGCACGATTCCAATTTCATCCATCTCACGCGATGTATACGTCGATACATTTTGACCAAGCGCGATATATGACTATCTCAAAACAGATAAGAAAATACAATCCGCGATCCCTGCTCCGTACTCCATTCCGCTTCGCAGTGTGAAAGACCGCTATTTGTTTGAAATACGAGTAAAAGTTGCTTGCATACTGCAAGCTTAATATACGATAGATTAGGTAAGACATTTATACACCCCCTGTCATACGCCGCTGGCTATTTAAGGCATCTTATAGATCCTACATCGTTGTTATTACGTGTTTTATCTTCGCTTTTGACTTTTCCTATAGTTTCAAGAATAATTCATTTCAAGAAGTGCATCAAATTCATAATGCGCAACGGCAACGTGACGTCCGCCGCTATAAAAAAATTGACAATCTGCCGACGTCAAAAAAAATCGCTTTTCCACCATTGCTAAGGTGGAGAGAGACGGGACGCGATAAGCCAGCCAACGCGCGATAGCACAATAACATGTGCGGAGCGGATGTGTAATCTCCTTAGATAAGGAGTTTAATACCTTTAATTTCCCTGGTCCCCGGGATTTAAATCCCTGGAATTCTTTTCACCGACCTAGCGTCGAACCTAGGATCATTTTGGTAGCGGTCTCTTCAGTACGCGGTAGAGAATCACTTACTATACTTGCAGTTTAAATTTCAATTCCCTAACTTAACGGGAAGTGACCGAAAAATGTCCGAAAAACCGTGCATGCATCCATAAAGGAAAAATGCCGTTTTTGAGGCCCTCGAGGATCGAATTTCACGTCTTCCTATCTTTTACATTTTCCTAGACGGATATAGAAACAAATGAGCGCCAACATCAGTTTAGATTTCCGTAACTGATATGAATTGCTATTCAGCACTTCTGGTCGTAATTTATAAAGATTGGAAACAAAAATGCACGATTTCATGACGTCACTTCTTGTGAAAGTTATCTTAACAAGATGCAGGGGAAATTTAGCATCTTTTTTGAATTCTTAATAGGGAAACAATGCCACTCGGTAACGGATTCGACTAGGCACGACGATAGGCTCCAAGGTCTTCGTCTTTGGAAACACTCCTTAAACGAAAAATAGACAATTCATTACGATATTTCACAAGCTCTTTAAGATAAAGGTAAAATATTTCAACTTTGAGATCGCGGGTGAATAACCGCAGCTGAGAAAACAATATTACTCCATGCCAACATATTTGTATGAAGAATACTGAAGGAGCACAAAAAAAGCAATGTGTTCTCATCCGAATCAGGAGATAATCAGATCAGGAAGGTGAAAGGAGATTCAGATCAGGAATTCAAAAAGCTTTTAATTAGTGACTAACTGCAGACTTTCGAATTTTACTTAGCAAATCGGTGAGATAATTTTCACTAACAACTGACTCGCGTCCTTATAGCCAAGTGAATAATAGATCTGCAGACTCACGGGGCTAGGGAAACATACTTACAAAGCATAGACAGTTTGCACGCTTGGGTAAATGAGGAATTTTAAAATTTTATCTTCATCGGAAAACAATGACGACTAGCAGAAGCTCTACTTGCGTGTTCGTAAAACAGTTGAATGTTAAATCCCCGAATTGATTCTTTGAAAAATGATTAAAGAACAGATGATTAACTTTATTTCACATTTCTGACCAAACTTTGAAATATCTTGTAACAATGAAATTTCTTATTAACTCAAGAACGCGATCTTTCATACGTTTTAGTCGGAATTCTGCGACGCTAGCAATGCAAATATCTGTAATTTGATTACGACTAAACAAATAAAACGGTGCATGAGAGGAATGCGAATCGTTCTAAAGGGAGAGGAAGACCGAGAAATATAGCTTGTTGGACACAATTAACAAGATATTGAAGAGATTTACGTAGATTTAAGAATTACTGGAACGTATGAAAGGAACATGGACGTATCAGAAGCGAAAGCTACGAGTGTGAAACAACAGGATATTGCGGAGGAGTCATACGAAAATGAAGGCAATTGAATTGCTTAGTCTGCAAGGGAAGAGCATGAATAATCTATTTAGGTTCATTTTTAAACACCCTGAGTCATTTTCCTTCTATTCCTTATACAGAGAAGTAAAGAAAATCATGACACATAAGGGATGATATAATTCTAATCAATATTAAGGAAATAATATAAAAATGAAAGGCTTCAGCTAATTTGAACATCTTTAAAGAAAAGAAATATCTTAAACGATGTCAAAGTCCCATCAAGACAAACTATTTAGCAAATCCCACTAAACGTACATCGTATTTAGGCATATTATGTAGTACTCATTAACGAAACGGGCGTCACAGTGGAGGCCGTGTCCTCATTCTCCCTGATTCATAAGCCCAATGATAAGCGATGGACACCTGATGTCATATGCCCATAAGAGGCCCTGTATTTGCAAAAGAAACAACAAATAGCCGAGACAAGTTCTGACATGAGTCAGTCAACCCATATTCCCTCATCTGGAGGAGGAATAACGTCAGCCACCGCACCCCTATCGTCTTAATCAGGAGGGGGGAGCTGAAATGTTACCAGTTGTGCCTCTTCCTCTCTCAAGGTCGCAGAGTTTGAGGCCACCAAAACGGGAGGCTGGTAGTCATCGGGCGACCTTGGGAGGGGGCGCTGTTCCTCCTTATCACTGGAGCTACTAAATACAATAGAGCTTATCTAGCCACTAGGACACCTGCCGAATGTCTAGGGGGAGAAAGGGCAAATAAGAATCCAAATTCACGACGAAATTTCTAATATTATTCTCATTTTCTGAAGGAGCCTGAAGTACCAGCTTAACAATTGATTGGACAGAACTTATAACCTTCCATATGCATATCCTGCTCCAACGCAAATGCATGTAACTTTTGTTCTCAGTGTATGCTAAGACACATTTCGTCATGATTCTTCCGACTTCCAGTTATTGAAATAGTAAGACTTGGATGAAGGTTTGACCTTTTATCGAGCCTCCATCAACGTAAAAATTAATAGGGTTGCGAGAGCAGCTATGAAGAATTAACAGAAACAAGTTAGTAATCGTATTCATCACTTATTTCTCATGACGAATAAACAAGCGAAAACGAAAAGTCGAAATATACCATAAAAGTAAATGATTACGATTTTCAAAAAGTTTAAATAAATAATAACAGCGAGCAAATGGAATTACAACGATAATTAGATTCTTTAATGGAGAATACGACAAAATGACAATCCACTATTGCGCAATAGCGATATCAATACAGTATACAGTATTCTAACAGCGAATATGACGATAGCACTCTGTTAAAACATTTAGGTTTTTCCGTGGAAGCAACTTCCTCCAGGCAAGGACGTTTTTTGAATTCAAAATAGCGACAGAAGCGAGCTTTGAATCATACTGTGTTCTTTGTTTGCGGCGACATTTCACGAGCACCTGAGAGGGACGCGAGAGAAAGGGACCCATTCACATCTGGAGCTGCGGCGAAGATGAGCTGAGAATGGCCGATGCGCTTTATGAACACTTAAATCGTACCGTACAGCGTAGGATCATTAAACTCTCGTTTTCAATCATACCGTGGACTTGGTTCATGAAAAAACTTATAGGCTGCGGGAATCACGAGCGCATGGCACGTTACGTCACCCTCCACTGCTTTAAATGAAAATCGCTGCTTGTTAGAGCAATTAAAGGCGTTCGCAGGGGAGCGCCAGCTTGAGGAAAGGACCTCGCTCGAACTCAACATGGATGGATTTCTCCGTTGAATGGACGGGAGCATTCGGACAGAGGAGTACAGTCATAAGAGAGATCGAAACAGGCGTTACTCAGAACTCGAACTTTGCGTCAAAGAGATTAGATAGTGTTTATTTTGGGCGAGATTGAAAAATGATTCTCCTTTTTCCATTTAGCCCTTAAACTGAGCCAGCGGAAAAGTAACCATTCGGGACGTTCTCCCTTCTCTTCGTCCAACTCGTGAACTGCATAACCCCTTCGCAGGAGCTGATGAAACACTTTTCCCCGGTCGAAGACCAAATACCCCTCTACCGCCACGACCATATGTTTCACACCCTTTTCCCGTAGCTCTGACAACAATGGAACGCTCTATGGACCGAGAAACAAAATTTCCGCACAATTAACGAAAATGGAAAACTACCTCCATTTTGTTCTCCTTCCGTCAGCGCTTTATCCATTCCCTTGGAAAGCGTTGCTCCAGAAGCCGAGAAAAAGCAGAAACACGTTTCTCATTTTACGTAATGTCGTTTCCGCTTCCGTAAGCGAAACTGTCCAGCCAAGATGCTGAACAAAACAGCCCCGGCATTGAGGCTAATCGGAGATAATGGCGCGAGAAAATGGGAGTATTAGCAAGCAGTAAATGGAAGCTCTGGGACGAGGGAAGTGCAGGAGCACTGAAGTCATCTGCGCTGTAGTCGGGACAAAAATACCGCAGAGGCGGAAAGAGTGCACACGAAGAGCATCCTACGAAACGAGAGGGTTGAGGAAAAAGTAAGAGAGATTGAACAGCCCCAACAAAACACTTTAGAACATACTTAATCTTGCACGTATTCAATTGCCTTGGTGGATATTGAACGTACATCAAAAACAATGTAAACATAATCAAGAAACAAGCAATGATTGGGGTATTCCAAAAACAATGGTCTGACAATAAGCTCATTGTCTGGCAAAAAAGCAAGACAAACATTCTCCCCTTCTCTAGTCCCTAATAGGAGAACTAAGCCCCTACGTCATCAAAAATAATAATAAAAACGACTATTACGTAATAAGCGGAAAGTTTATCATTTAGAGAAGGTGCAGTACATAATACATTGTTTATTATATGACATCCTTCAGTTGGAGCAGAAACGGGACAGAAGGCCCAAGCAAGATATGGCTTCAGATGATGAAAGGCCGATCGCGTATTTATAAAAGTATCACGCAGCTCTAAGCTCGAATCAACGTCTCTTACAAACAAAATGAAAGAGAAATACACCGCACTGCGGAAAACCTGATAATCGATACGCGATTGAACTCGCACTATTTTAGGCAAAGACTTATCGCTGTAAACCAGCAGTATTAAAAACTAAATCGCGGAAAGCCTATCATTTTATAAAAGGATTCACCTCACTACGAAGAAATATCGTAAATAAAATATGGACAACTTCGATAAAAATCGACTCTGGCGAAATATAGGATCTGAAACAACCTAATCCTATCACATTCGATTTACACGGCTCTCGGTCATTAATCCCATCAAACAGAGGATATACGGATGTTTCTATAGAACAATAGGGAAGTCATCAACATCAAATCCAATTACGTCCGCGATATTCTTCCGGAAGACCTTTTCTATACTCCGAGACTGCAAACGATCGTGCCAGATACGTATCTCCGCGATATCACACACTGTTACGCAGTCTTCGTATAAGGAAAAGAGAGGAGACGGGATAACAGTTTAAGATATGTTATCAGCAGCGCACACTGAGCACTACAAACACTCTTCAATCATCCAAATTATTAGGGGATAAATATGACATAAGAAGCATTCCTATTATATCTAGTTCGGAGGAATTTCACGAGCATAAGGAAGTTTCGAGAGGAATGTCAACCGATTAGCATAAGCATTGCCTAACTGGAAATTACGAAATGCAAGATCTGAAGAACAATACCCAATTTGGATATGGAGCACCCCACCCATCCTTGAGGCGATTCCGTTCCTCCCTCTTGCATCAAATTGAGCTTCGCAGCTCCAGCTCCGGACATGTGGCCACCCAGAGGCTACACGCTTGCAAGCTATATTAATTGTACACATTCTCTGTTTCGGTTAATCTTTCAAAAATGTAAGCGGCTGATGTTGTTACTCTCGACATTCATAGAAAAACAACTGTCTTATTTCTTTACTTTTATAATGTCAGCGCATCAAAACATTAAATAAGTAAAATTATAACTCATGGCAAGGCCCTGAGAAGGTCGCTTTACCTGCTCACTGTTTGAACCGGGTCATAGAGCTCTGTTGGCTTTTTCCTAGATGACCACAATAAAGTCATCATAATCATGAAGTCGGTGTCATAATGAGGGAACTTCCTCTGAGAGCATAAATGATTCTAAACCTTATAAGTCACGTTTCCAGCAGCGTGGCAGTTTTGCATCGGTTTCGTTCCCACAGAAAACAACACTCCCCTGTACTCGCTTCGTCAGCGTGGAAGAGGAAAGGAGAAACAGGGCAAAGAGAAAGGTGAGGAGTAAAAAAATCGATGCAGCACAACTTTCAAAACAATCGAAATGGCCTACGAGAGAGTTGAAAGTGAAGTAAAAGAATCGATATTAAAACAAAATCAATGTTCCGCTTCGAAGAAATGAGAAAACTTACGGAAACGAGAAAACGAGGTGATTATAACGGCATTAGTCAAATAGGATGAAATGGGAAAAACAATGTAAAATATACGGGAAAATCCACGGTTGTGGTGATCTCTCGGTGATAATTACCGCATCTGCGGAAGCTTGAGCAGGGAATTCAGGGAGGCCCCAGAAATGTAGGGGCCCCATGAGCCGCCCTGTAAAATTCTGAACGCCCATAAGACGGGACGAATGAACTTTGCAAAACAACGAGCTATGTATTGGGAAGGGCAATTTATACTTAACTAGTCCGTCTTCACGTTCTCAACGGGGAAATAAAAATTGATAAATACAATACTGATTGCGAATTACTGGACTCTCAAGAAAATATTAAATAGTTAATGTAAATAATGAGGAGGAATAACTATTTACTTTCTATCGCTCAATAATTTCTGAAAACACATCGACGGAAAATGCAAACGAAGGGTTTAAACTGAAAAGAGAAAATATAGTCTCAGAAACTGACTATATGATGTCCTCAGAAAAGATTACAGATGGAAATTTACATGGTAACCATGATTACATGATTAATTTTCTTCGCACACCTAATTTTCGCTAAAATCTCAGTAGATCTCCCAAAAATTGTCCGTCCCTGCTTAGATGAATGTCTTGTTTCCTCGCCTCCTTGATCCTGAAGGAGCAGTAAATTTTCCTCCCTATAATACGGAAAATCGACCTTATTAAGAAACACTCCTGACTGATCGTAAATCTTGTCTTAGTAAACGCAAACTATTCGAATTTCTTCCTCTTCACAAATCGTCAATACTTTTGAATGGGACTAAANTATATATAAATTGACCAAATGAAGTACACAAAAAAGAATACAGCTATAAATCAAAATCTTACGGTAACCGCAGCGTTGACCAAGAACAAGTTTCATTGTACACAGTTTTTCCTAAATATCTCCATAAATACCCAAAAACTAACCCTTTTCTGTTCCTGCACTGATGAATATCTTATTTTACGCCCCCTTGATCGCGTAAAAGAGAAAAATAACTGACCCTATTGTAATATGCTAAATCGAACTGATTAAGATGCTGGTCGAAAATTTAACCCAGCGATTTGTCACCGTAAACGCAAAATGTTTAAATTGCCTCCTCTTCATATAATTGATCATCAATTCTTCTAATTACTTTTAAATGATCCTATTATATTCTTATGGGGAAATGCATGGGCTCGGATTCAACATTAGGCTTCGTAGTCAAAGAGACGGGTTGCATACAGCCTCCAAGTTTCACTAAATATTCCTGAATTTTATCGTATATTATATGCGATGCATTTAGTAGTAGTGAATAATATTTGAGTTATTTTCTTTTATTTATTTTTCATACAAGGGGCCTGTGTTTTGACATCTTTTAGCTTTTCTGCTGTGAATACTTTTTCACTCCGGCTTCACTTAAGTTCTTTCATATCTCTACACTAAATCTTTCCTATTCTCTCTCGATTTAGATTACTTTTATTTTAGTTTTTTGTGCATAAAATTTTACATTGATGATGGGTCATATGGAAGAGGAGACATTTAAGTCTCAATCTCATCCAAAAAGGCGTAATTAATTCCCATAGAAAAACGGACGTGAAAAAAGTCTGATAGGGCCAGGACTTTTTTGTGATTTTCCTTGAGATATTTTCTTGGTGTACGCCTTTACCCGCAAAATTCACCTTTACCCATTTACTTGTACGCTGGTTATTCATTTATATAAAGCACTAACTATGACCTTTTTTGCTTACACCATGCAGCGAGAGAAGCAAGGGAAATCTACCTCTCATCTTATCTTGCCTTGTAAACCTGATTTAATTTCCAGAGCTTTTGGCAGCTGATGGTGAAGGATATGAGGTTTAAACCCGCCTTCGGAATGAACACTTTACAGACAAAGAACACTAATTCACAATTTCTTCGGGTCTCTTGGTAACGTGCACCATGGCGATTTCAATGCCCGCGGTAATGTTCTAATGAAAAAATGAGAGGGGACTACGAGGAAAAGGGAGGCAATCAAAAGAAGAGGCAGCTGTGCGTGGGCGGATGCTGCGGGAGGTTCCCATCGCGGGCAGCAGCTGCGCATTCGTGTCTTCGTCAGCACGCGCTGGAGACGCCTTCGCATCCAGAGGCAAAGAGCGCCTCTGAAAAGAAATTTTGGGTAATCCTTCAATTGGTGCGACTACTCGAAGAGACGTGGACAAAAGACGCCTCTGAAGATGAATGGAAAAGGAAGACTGCGAGGGTCGCGGGGAATGACTCTTCCTCGCTCCAAATTTACGCGTTGGAAAAGTCGAAGGGGAGGGACGCGCGCGCAATCTCTACGGGGAGAAATCTCGGATTCGTGGAGAGAAGTGAAGGAGAAAACCAGAGCAACCGCTTTTTATGCACCTCTGGTTTTCTTGTTTCAATTTCAACGCCGCAATCAAATCTCTCCCGGAACGGAATGCACTGAGAGAGTACAAATACCAATGGTAAACTTCTGGGAGGAAACCAGATGAGCCATTGAACAAACATATCGCTTTTCCTTTTCAAGGTAAGCACTGCATTATCAGTATACAAATGTACTGAATGTATATACGTATGTACCGGCGATGGGTTGCGGGCAACGGATCAACGTAGTATCTGATCAGGAGATATCAGATGAAGGGTGGCCAAACTTCATGCCACTTTGTACCACATACACAAGAAACGCAAAGCGAACTATCGATTATCCAGGTTAATGATGGGGAGAGGGTGAACGAATAATTAGAGTATACGGATAATCCAAACTTTCAATCTCATTTCTCATGGTGTTCACAATTTACGCATATAAACGATTTATTATCATTTGCGCACATGGTCCGTTATTTCTGATTATTTCATGACCTCATTAAGAGTTTTCCTCACCCAACCGCCTGTTTTTCGAGCAGCAATGATCTCCTCGAGGTCATATTCCTACTGCTTCAGTCCTGCTTCTACTAGAACAAGAAAATACTTCTGCGTTTCTTAAAAATAGGCTGCGAAAAACGTCGATGAAGAGTATAAGGACGTATGTATCTCCCCACGGATAACAGAGTTTATAATATAAATTTCAGCACTTCAGAAATATTCATTATAGGTATTCATTGATATATACCTCATTCATACTAACACAGTAAAAATTAAATATGCCAGCATGAAAGAGAACACCTAACCGCGTAAGATTCTTTACACGTTTAAGTTGTTACCGCACTAGAAATGTGAGAAATTGTTGATGTAATGCTTGCTACTTCAAGAACAAAGTCATTAACATATTCGCCAATAAGATAAGGCATAATTATGCCCTCACTGTGAGAATTGTGTACTTTCTCAAGCTTATTTAGACACCCCATTTTGGGTACATTTTTTTGAGATTTTATTTTCAAAAGATTATGGAAATCGGAAAAATCCATGAAATTTTTATTCAAGATAAATAAGAAGGATGGAGTAAATAAAGGAAGGAGTAATTTGACTAATTTTAAAATAGGTCTGGCCTTGAAATATCTAGTAAAATTTTCTAAGAGATAAAAAAACAAACTTAAACTAATATCCCTCCCCTTAAACCATATCCCTTCATGGTAAGGAGCAGCACTTAAGAAAACAATCTCAATTAAGCCATCCCTGTACTATATTGTTAAGAATTACGTAAGAATGCTCGGGTTAATTCTGGGAAACCGTTATACTTGTAGCAATATGGTCAATATTCGGCAATACTGACCGGTAGAGTTGTCCATACCGTTAGCAGGATATGCAACATATGGCACGAATACGATTAGCCTAGTAACGTAGTCTACTCGATCACCACTAACTACTAACATAAGAGTGATTCATTAAGGCTCTTTAAATGGAAATGATCGACTGAAAGGTTTGAATACAATGGAGACTGCGATAAAAACAAACGTAATTACCAGCGTCAATGACAACTAAATCAATCAAGTGTTGAGTATAAATCGGTATCGACCACTGTTCTAAGAAGAAAACGAAGTCACGAGAGTTTTGTGAAGAAAGAAATCTGTACATTTAAAATATATAAATCACTCTCGAAAGAAACGAAAACATTTATAGAAACGTAAAACACTGGTCCAATTATCAGCTAAGATAGCTCCAGATTTATTTATCGTGGCTCAAATCGGAGTTATCTTTCAAGGAAACACACCCGGCTTTTGAATTAACCGAAAAAAGGCGCGCGTGGTTGTTAGGGCGTGCTTGACGGTATCGATAAGGAGTGAATCACGAAAACGCAAGGAGGTCGAATCTGGGATATGGTGTAATCCAAGAAAGTATTGTAGATAGCACATAGCTTTTACAATGGCTACAATAACAGAATATAAAAATCAACCAGAAGATTCGATACACAAAAATCGGGAAGAAAATGTTTAAAAAAGAAAAGTAGAGCTACAGAAATGGATCAGCAGATAGAACCCATGGTGGATGATTGTTATACATACAGGGAAAGCGACATAATATCTTAGTGAACGCTTTGTGACATCAAGACGAGAAGTAGATCAGTGGAATAAGGTACTTTATCTCTCTGAGCGGGAGGGCATACGAAAGGAGAATAAATGCAAATAAATCAATGGATTTTAAAAACGACCGAAAAATTTGCAAGGAAATATTGTTGAAAATAGCAGAGAAAAACTAAATTTTACGGCGAAATTCAATTCAGAGAATTCAAGTATAACGATGGAACAACTAATTTGATTGAGAAAGGAACGAAGGATAACCAAAACAAATATTTTGGAAACTAAAATGAAAAACAAAGGAGAAAAAATTGCTTCACAATGACACACAATCAAGAAACTAGCAAAGCACGGATAAAACTACGGATGAAATTCTTGGACAAGTTTCCGCAACGGAAAAACGATCGGAGATGAGACATACAAAGATGCTCCGACGGCGAGACTGACAGGTGGCGATCATGAGTACATGCGGAGGCTGACTACATCTGAGTAATTGCTTTTCAAGAGTCTAGTAGTCGCAACGTTTGTTGAATCTCTTTTCTCAGAATCTTCAGAGGAATGACGAAGCAATTTTTCTGACTTGATTCATCCAATTTTGTACGTTTCAGTTAAGCGAGGGAATGACGCGCCCTTCTTCCGCGCATTATGTAGTGGGCCCATAGAGAGAGCGATATCAAGATCATTCCGGCCGAAATAACTCCAGGAAGAACTACTTGAGCGGAAAGTAACTGGATTGGAGAGCGCACCCACCGAGAGAAACGTGGGTGTTCCACACAGGGGCCTGTGTTTTGGGATTCGTCACGTCCGCTACGCCACCGGTCTTCGCTAAATGGTTTATCGTACAAGCGTGAAGGGAATACGGGAGCACGTGCATCGAATTGAAGATGAGACATTCATTAATAAGACCCCATTTACCGAAATGGGCAAGCTGAGGGTATTTATAACTATAGGGATCCGATGACAACTCACGTCATTATTATTCACGAAATATTTGATGATATCAAAGATTTATACTGGCACAAACTAAAGAACACGGAGCTATTCCAGGATTAGATGGCACAACTACTGGAGATGTTATTTCTTTATTTAACCCATAGAGACTACATTTACCTAGAGTAGGAAATGTGGCAACGACGGAAGATGATCATATATTACTAATAATGGCTAACAGAGGAAAAACTGCCACCTGAATTCCCTCTACTAACTGCGGAATGAACTATATTATAATTATATTATATAGATATATACAACCTAGTGTTATCATCGACTAATTAAATACGTATTCGACCATAATTTAGAATGAACTAAAGAATTGCTGCAGAAGTCCTTCGAAGAGTACATAAATATAAAACTCTGCGGAAAACTGGTTAAAATGAGGATATTTAATCAAGCAAAAATACACAATAGCCTACTGAAAAAAATACACAAAGGAAAGAATTTTGGAAGGGAGGAGTAACAGAGGAAATCCTGGGTCAGGGGTAAAGAAAAACTTTTCATCAAAAGGCCGCTTATTAATACTAATTGGCCGCATAAGAAACAATTAGTCCGCAATTCTGTTGCGTATTGCCGACATTCAAATAGTTTAAAATCGGAATACTAAGAGAATACGAATTATTTCGCTAAGTGAACTTAAAGTAGATGTTTTCCTTTTTATTTACACTTTGCGTCGCCGGCGAGTTTGGGAAACGATATCATTTAAGTGCGGATATTTGTTTAGGAAGTGAAGAAAAAGCCGCACTGACCGCCTAAACGGGCCGCGGGTTCTAAACTTCTGACCTAGGTTGTAATACGTGAGAAAAGTGATGTCAAGGGATCTGATGTGGTCAAAGTCAAGAATTGTGAGGAAAAGAAGCCATTGGCAGAGGAAAGGGTGACTTGGAGAGCCACAATAACCCAATGCTGAGATTTAATTCAAAGGTTACAATGGCATCGAGTGACTCCTAACAGTTCATTCACTAAATGGTTTATCGACAACATTCATGAGTGACTTCATACAGATACACCACGATATGGAATTCAAAAAGGATACTGTAAATCTTAACAAAAATATCCAGGATTCTTTAATCGGAAACCGACCAATGAACGGTAACAATTAAAAAAGATAATTAGCCTGCTAGTCTCTCCTCCGGGCGGCCACACGCCTCAAGCGGGCGCAGCAATGGACTTCATGAGGTCGAGGGTGTTCTTGAGGGCTTTCATGCCACTCCCAAAATACGCGGTAATGGATAGAAAGTCTAATGGAGTCAATCATCGGATTGATAACCCTCGATAACGCAAATTGAAGTCTTAGCCCGTACATTACGTGACCAGCAGTGTCTGTAATTTAAAGATTATCGGCTTCTGCGTTTATTTTATTCGATAAAATTTGATGCTTTTCTGCTATAGTCGCCGAGATTACCATAAATAAAAATTTTCTGAGGTTAAAAAGGTTTCTTTGACTTAAATAATTATTTTACAGAATACGAATATTGTAGAATCCTAATTAATAAGAACACAATAAATAATTATCTAATTACTAGATGAATGCTACAACGAAAATAGCGACTACAGAAACTCCCCAACAAAACCAAACACACTTTTTAACCTGTATCTTGAAACAAAATAGAAATATTTGTTTTACTATTCTTCGAACAAACTGAACCCTTAATACATCCTCGGTTCGGCCAGGTTCGGTTGGGTGAATTATGTTGACTGTTTAGTAAGAGAGTCGTCAATATAATGAAAAATTGTCGTGCAATGACTGTAATAGAAAAGCACCTCAAAATAACTCTAGTATTAAGTTTGGCATTTGAAGAGATTTTTTTTAACTCTGATAACGGATATACAAATAATTTTTAAAAGTTCGCTTCATTTCACTTTGAACTGAATTAACCTTTGAAGGCTAGTTATGGCGTTGCGCATCCTAGAAGACATGCAAAAAGTCCCGGTTCACTGGGAGGAGGTCCAGATAAGCGGGAGGGCCTCCGCAGCACTTGAACAAACGGGACTACGAGGAACCGTGCGATGCATTTCGCTTACGTCAAACATTCGCACATAAGCCAAAAAACACAAGCAACGGAATTTCCGTATTTCAAGGGCCGAAAGGCACAGCTGTGCCTGGCACCGAGGAGACTTCCTCACGCAAAAGCTGTCCCAGATTTGTTTGTACGGGTCGAGGAACCAATTTTACGGAAACTATTTTAAGGGAGCCAAAATGCTGAGGTGTTAGAGAGTCATTGACACGGTTCACGCATCAAAAACTTCCAAAGGACACGGCGTGAAAACCGACGCTTCTGACCGCTAAATAATCTAGATACTTAACATTCCGCAGGAAGATAAGCGTAGGAAATAGAGACAATTTCAGATCAATCGAAACAGATATTCGCACGTTATTTACTTCGTGGCTGTGAAAGTTCGCGGTCAGCCGTTGAGAAACTGGAATACAAACCTTCCAATAAGTTGGCGATGATTTCTTACACACGAATACCATCAAACTTATGAATATTCAATCCCTTCACTTAATGTTCAATTATCAGTTATCAGCGACAGAGACTCGCGCTTCGTTGAATTATAAACAATGGTGTTCGTTCAATCCTCACCAATAACACTAGCGAACAGCATCTCCAGAAGTTAAACATTCGACTATTCTTTTATAAAACGGCTTCCTCTTGACTTCAAATCATTGCTAGACACTAAGCAATGCGTCATTTCACACACAGGCGCCTGGGTCACTTCTTACTGCGTTACCAAGGGTAAATTCGCAACAGTACATTTGCTGCAATAGAATTAGTAGTATGAGAGACGATTGCAAGATTACTCCAATAACAACTGAGTGTAGGAGTGAGAAAAATTTGGAACAATGGCATAAAGGGAACGAAAAACGACGCGATAGTGAATACTGCTTGAGATCAGGGCCAAGGAGGAAAAAATAAATGTTATAAAACTGCGTTAAAGAGGAAATGAATATTTTGGAAGATAATGAATCATAAAAAACATCCAGAAGCATACAAGAAGTAGAAATAGAAGAATATGCACAAAAGACTAATCTTAATATTAAAATTAAAAATTTAAAGCATCAAAAACAAGCTACAGCTCTAAGGTTACCGCTTTGGATTATTATACATTCACTTGAACAGCGCTAAGCAGCCTTTGTTACATCACGGAACACATATTTACACCGGATTAAACCGATGATTAAAACACTGGAGTTCTCTTCTCCATTAAAAATGGAAAAGAGAACGCCATGCGCAGAATAGGAAATGTAGCCATTTTCGCACTGATCTCTCCTTAAACGATAAAATACATATAAAGTGCGCACAGCATGAAGTTAGAAACGCCCAACAATTAGTATATCCTGGAGCATACCAATAGCTAACAGCATCCCGACTAGGAAGGAGTGGAATAAAGAACATCAGCGCAAAAAATCGAAAGATCCAAAATAACAAAGATTCTCCTACGTAAAACGTCACTGATATGAAATGACAGTGACTGAATTGCCTAGCTAGCCAGCTATCGGTAGCAAGCGAATCACGAAACGACACATTGCGGGACGAAAAAGAAAAAGATTACATCCGCAAGAAAAAGAAAGCTCTCTCGGGGATCTCTAATCGAAAACAAATCGACCGGATATCGATTAATTTTCTTCCGCCCTTGACGGAGATGAAGACTATAAAAAGGCACCAATGGAATCGATCCAAAAATGGCATCAAATGCGACTTTGAGGAGAAAAAAGCAGTCGTAGTGAGTCACAGCGACACAGATTCAAATGCGAAATATGGCCGTAAGAGGGAGCGATATGAGGCGGTTCCTTTTCTAGAGAGAGAGAAAGTAAATTCCGTAGGGGAAAAGTGTGTCATGCGACGAAGTGTGGGTGGGGGATAACGGGCTACAGAGTACGTGATTCCAGGTGACTTGGCTCTCCTCCACGATTTTCCGATGAACGGATGGCGGAGATTAGAAAGGTCAAATCGAGTTTCACCGAAGCCATATGCATTGTTCCATCACGAATTCATTTGTTTTCCAATTCTGCTCTACGAAATGCTAGGAGGAGCCATTTCAGAGACTTCCCCAATCGACGAGAGAACAGATCGGAGAATTACTTTGATGGATTAAGGTTATGGAGAGGACTTGTTCATAATCATTGTCAAAGAACCCTCGCTTCTCGCATCTTACTCCCGAATCGCAACTCCTCTCCATCTCAACTAAGATGACTGAATTAATATTTACGGGAATCATGCGTGGATTTCATAGGATTCACGCTAAGAGACATGGGTGTGGAGGAGGCTGGAGGAAGTAAAATGGGAAGAGTAAAGAGGGCCTTTGAAGAGTTACGGGATGGAGGACAGGAGAAAAAGTATCTGGACATATTGAAATGAGGAAGGTGATCCTAACTACGGCAGTAGAGGAAACAGTTTAAGGAGAAAAGAGGAAGAACGCTGACGTTTATAGATGGGGTTAAGAGAAGAGAACAAAGAAGAGACCTAGGAGAGGACAAAATATAAAGGTTTCGGTATGGAACCATCCCATATTCAGCCAATAGTCACAATATCACACTACGATTTCAGGAGTTCGCGGCCAGTATTTTGATTTTTCATTAGTTTGATTTTGGGATATTCACCACTAACAGAACATTACAAGGTGTGTATAATACAAATATAACACAAAGATCCATATAACTAGGGAGCGAAGTTGCTTTCGAGTCTTGAGAAGGTATTTCAATAAAATATTTTCCTGGGGCCAATATTCTTCTTACATTTACGTACAGAAAACTAAAAAAACGGAAATAATGTCTCGAACCCCAGAAACGGTATTTTTGGCAGGATGTCTGAAGTTTTACAAATCTGGCATGTTATTAATTTTATTAATTAAAAAGAGTATTTTTCTCTAAATGGAGTGTATTTGGCCGCACTACTCCACATTATCCCTTTTTTTCGTTTCCACAGGCTACAATATTTCGTAGCCATGGTTGTCACCCACATTCCTTCACTTATAATACGAAGAATTCGAAGACATGCGCGATTAAAAATCTTAATTCTGTTCAATCGTCTGGAGGCCCTGTTTTGTCAATCTACGGCAAAGGGTTTAGCAAAATTCGCGGGGTGCAAAATTTGTTTGGGCAACTCATCTGGATTTTTCGACAAAAGGCTAAAATCTGCGAAGGGATAGACGAGAAAAAATAAAGTGGCTAAAGATTTTAAAAGGGTAAAGATTCGACATGAGAGCAAAGAATCACAGCAGAAAAGCTAAGAGAACGAAAGCAACGCATCAGCTAAGTGACCGGTAGTGAATTTTCACGGGGGAACACCTTCAGGGCCCGGGACATGCGTTACGTAAGGATGTTGGAGAATATTTACATAAAAATGTGACATCTCGGCATCCGCTGCTTTGGCTAGGCTCCAAACTGAAATTAGATTACTGCCTACCGATCGCTTAAAACATACTTTCGTTAAGGTCAATCAGTCATATATAAATACATGACGTTCATGCGTTGAAACTGGTCACCAATTTTCTTCAGTGGACAATTGCAAAGTTTATTAAAACAGGGTATGGTATCCTAATGAAAACTCCTAGGAATTTCTTTGATCATAGAATTCCACAAAGTCAACGCCTTGAGTGTGAGTTTTGAGATGAGTTTTAAAAAATAAATTTGAAAACGAGCCAATTTAAGAAAAATCCCCAAATGGTTATCCTTGTCTTAAAATGAATACTAAGAGATAATCTGTTAGCGGTGACAAATAGAAACCCTCAAAAATGATTGAGCAATTTCTAATAAACAACAGAGTATTTTTATGAGATCGAAAATCATTCACAGAGCGCGTTTTCAACGAGAAATCGTAAAACTCGAATGCAAGGACATGAATGCGAACGACAATGAAATCAGAGAGGCGGATGAGATTCTTGGAACGCACTTTCATCGCTGAAAAAATACTAGAGTTAGTCGCGCATTAATCACAGAGAGGTGAGTCAACAAATCCCGATTGGATTTACTGCCTAAACCTTTCATGGCCAAGAAAAATGACAGCGGCATTCCTAACGAGCAAGGAAATTTATCTTAATCGATAAAGCGGGAGGTTTCGATATCACTAGCTGTTCCTGCAGAATATACGACCATACTCCCGCACACTATGTCACCGAGATTGAAGGACATCTGCATTTCTCACGGACAATATTCCTCTCACATCACATGCCAGATCTTGATGACGACGTTCGACGAAAATTTACGTCAAATAGAAAATTGAACAGTCAATGTACAATTTTGATGTCATACAATAAAAAGAAAAATCTTATCCCTGAAAAATTTCTACAAATATAAATACATTTCACTGAGCTGACAATGTTCTGGCGTTGGATAATTAGGAAGAGAGAGGCGCTTGGACCCAGAAGTAAATCATTGTCATAGAAAACATTCTTTCCGGGTTCCAGTATAAGGTTTTAATAGTTGAAGAGAACTTTGACTCAATTTAGCGATATTTTTTAAGCCGCTAAAATGATTTTCTAAGTTTACATTCCATTTAAAAAATTAATTTACACAAGAAGAGATTTTCTTCTAGACATTGAATTAAATCGTACATAAAAATTAAGCTCCAAGTAATGGCTTTTTAGTGAGTTCATGTAATGCAATGTATGTTTCAAATCATTGAGAAGCGGGCGTTTGAAAACGCAAAAGCATAATTTTGCATTTTACAGCAAATTTTTGCACCTCCGCCAATATTGGTAGTTTGAAGTTCCTGTTATTTTACAGTTTGGTTTGGAAGGGAATAGCATAGAGGAGAAATATGACCAGAAAATAACGCAACTGGTAAACTTGTCGATAAATTAAGTCAATAATAACCTTTGCAACCATAAATGTTTCAAGCTGTGCGAGAGTTTTAGGGTTATCATAATTGGAAATTGAGAAAATAACGGGCATTATGGATTCCACAATACTTACTGAATTTTCAGGGGATGATATAAGATAAGGAGATCAAAGTAAAGAAGGCACTCAACTAGGGTTTGATTATTGTAGAAGAAACAGAAAAAATCATCTGATGCTACTAAAAAATTAACTATTTTAACGAAGTAAGTTCCAGGTTAATGAGAAAACCGAGTGAAACGACAAAGATAATTCATCCATTCTGCAATTAGCGACATTACGTCTCTTATGACTTTTCATTTACATCCAAAGGCAAGAGCTAACAACAACATGAAACAGGTAGCATTGCTGTATTTTGCGTGCATCTTCAATGGTATAGTCATAGATCGAAACGTGAGCCACGTGATATTTAATCTGGTGGAAACCCCGCGAAGATTTCAAACATTAATTATGCCGGAAAACATGAGATCATAAAACATGAAACACACAAAACATTGCATATAAATGTACAAGTTGTACCACAAGAAATAGTTTTGTTTTTCTGATCAAAAATTATTGAAGAGTATGACATTCACGTGGAAAATTAGTTTCCATGATATCTACGAAATCACTCGAATTTTAAATTCACGATTCGAGAAAAATTTCCGTCAACGACAAGTTTTTCTTAGGTGACAAGCACCCGCATAAGTTTCTAATTCCAAAAGAGGACGCATGTTTTTCGGTCCATTTGGAATGCCATCAAAATTGAATCCGGACGCCCTCGAAAGAGAATCGGAACATCTGGTAACACCGCTCTCACATTACACTTATCTCTAACATCGTTCTCGTAAAATCTACGTTCTCCAGTAACCTGATTATGACGTCAATGGAAGAGAAAATATTCAGCTAAAGAAAGAGACCAAAACACAACGAGAGCTGAAAAATCTTGAAGCACCTATTTCAATTAAGAAATGACCTCTGATGGACTTGTGGATGTCGGCATGTAAATGAACCATTGAATCCCCGAAATAAGAGAAACAACACGTCAACGGAGAAAAAGAGGAACTCGGTAAGGTTCTGAGCCAACTGAAAAACTTCCATCACATTAAAAGGTGAAAATATAACTGGAAGAATTAATTATTGATTACTAAAAATTCTGATAGAAGAGATCAGGAAAAATTTTAACATTACGCAGTTAAAAGATTTTCCTACAAATTGCCATACTGCTCTAATTGCGAAATCGTTCCCTAAAATTGCATTTCGACAAAGTCTAAGATATATTTTAACTCTGAACAGTTTTGATCGAACAATCGTAGAAAAACTCCGTTATTCTTCTCCTTACATTCTTCACTTCAGAAAATCTTTTGCTGAAAAATACTGCAGAGTAATTGGCAAATATTAATTCATTAAAATGTACTCGTCGATGTAGTCAATCGCTAGTAATTCAAGTGTTTCAACCCCTCCAAATATGAAAAGGATGAATTTTGGCTGCGTAGGCCCTAAGTGACCGTCATCGACGGATTAACCGGGTCGTCATGCCAACCACGAGCGATTACCAACTATAACGTCATCATTTTCTCCCTGAAAATTCTTTTCAAGGAAAACGATAACCTTCTCTCTTCTCGTAAAATCCCCTATAACGTCACTGATGGCGCATGCTATTCAGATAGAAACAATAACTCATTAATTATATGAAGACCTGTGAACGACAATTACAGATGATTGCAAATTGTTGCTACAAAAATGGTCTTACAAGTCATTGGTCTTGGAAAATCTTTAAGAAATCATACTCGCTGGTAACATTTTCCAAGGAAGATGTTACATGACGTAACATTTACTATTAAATAGTAGAATAAATTTTAAAAGTGGTTCGACGGCTGAGGTCATTTCGCACGTAAGCCTCCACCGGTAATAGAACTCGGAACGGCTTTTTACCGAAGTTGAAATCGTTACTCATTAGGTTATCCAGAGCCCCTTGATTAAGCATTGATTAATCAACATCACTCTTGTGTGATATTTCTATGAATAACGATTTTCCTTTTCGAGAATGAAATAGTGACTCACTTTTAAAATGCATTATTCATATCATTATAACCAACACATACACTATACCTCACAAAAGAAGGGCATAATTACTAGGAATTAGCGTAAAAATGCTGGCGAAGCAGTACTATTTCAGAAAGTTTTTCACAGCAATCATGATTTAAAGACCATACACAAATTCTTCAACTCTGAAGTAGGAGAGGATGTTGCTCGCCAACATGCTATTTAATTCCTTTTTGGTGATTGAAACGTCACCAAACAAGAAAGACGAGGATTAAATCATTGTTGTCGTCTGGATATTAGTAAAACCAATAGATAAACCTTCAAAAAGAAAGATAAATGAGGAAAATATGGAATAGAAGGCAGTAAGAAATGCGTCAGGCACAGAAAATTGATCAAAAATACTATTATGAATGTATTATCCAACCTAGGACAACCGGAGATGAAAATTCGGGAGTCGAACTCCGAATCTCCTCATCCTCGAAGATAATTTTATGATAAAAACGACAGATGAAGAGACAGACCGCTTCATGTGGGACGGGAAGCGAAAAGATTTTTTTAAGAAGCTTCGTTATTTCTTTCCATTCGCAGATTTACGTCGACAGTAAATAAAAGTTTAATGAAGATTCACATTCAAGCTAACAGCTACTGTCTGTGTGTGAGGCTTTTTTCAGCGATTTACAAGGCCATATTTATAAAAGGATAGACTTCGAATACGATGACTAGGATTCTTAATAGAAAAGGATGTTCGGAATTTTGTAGTACTTGATACTGCAATAAAATCAGATAAGGAGTCAGTGAGATACGGGAAAAAGCGCTAAAATACGCCAACGCGATTTCAGCGATACAAAGGCGCAAGAAAAACCCGGGATGCGCTAAATCTAGGACAAAAAGCGTTAAAACGGCAGCTCTACTTTGGAGCCCTTTGATTCCATAAGTGCTGCACCAGTAGAAGGAAAACGGTCCCACTAGATGTGACGGCCTACGACAATGAAAGAGAGGGCTTGCGGTGCACCCACGCAGTCCATCATTTGGACCGATGAGAGGATGTTGCGTCACGGAGAGAAGATAGGTGGAGATGAAACGAGATCAGAAGAAAGCAGCGGAAGAAAGCTTCCTTTCACAGCCTCCTTTCATCCTTACCCCGTCCTATCAATGGAGATCCCATTCGAATCGAAAATCCTCGGCTGTCAACATCCAAAGCGTCTTCTTCATTAATCCCCTCTTTCCTGTCTCTCTCGTATTTACTTCCTCACCTCTTCCAAAAGGAGTACGATTCGGAAGGAGACACTATTATAGAGACTAGCTTACATATACAAATATCAGCAACGTACACTCGCGTCTAGCGTCTTCACCCCAATGGCGACTTCTAACTTTCAACAATCCCTTTACGGTTTCCTCGACAAGCAATATTTTTCGTTCCCGCAACATTCAGCGCACTAAATCATGAAAGCGTCCAAAATCTCCCAAAATTCTACTATTAATCGTCATTCGATCATTGGAAATGCTTTGTCGAGGCAGAAACAATCGATTTCGTTTTCCTTCGAGCGGAATGCCTACTTTCCAATTTCCTCGTCTTTGAGGTCAAAACGAATGCATCCTACGCCGCAGTACTTCGGGTTTAATTCTTGCTCTTTGGTCTCTATATTTATATTCAAAGGTATCTGACGAAGTAGATAATCGAGATTGCTAATTACTAATTACGCGGCGAATAATTGATAAAGAAACTCGTATTTATGCTGCAATTCACGCAATAACTCGATTATTTTATCTTCGATTCCATCTTCGTTTCTTCCACATTTGCAGCTACCATTCTGTAATTTATCTCTGAGGGAGAGATACTAAAATAATTCTTTCACTTTGCTATCGGAGTGTATTGAGCACGTTGTTATCAGAAATTGAATAATACCGGCCATAACCTCTTTCAAACCAATTGGGAACTTGGATTTTATTGTATGGCGGAGAAAAAATACTTTCGAGTTACGTTAAACATTTTTTGTAGAAACTTACAGCAATTTATTTATAACCTCCTTCAATAATTAAAATAAAAACGCGTTAGGCTAACACGAGACTTACTGTAATTTATTCAAAAACATTTCGGACCAATAACTTCCGTTGCTTTGTATCTACACGACCACCGCGAGTTTTTCTTGGAAATAAGTTGATTATACCCGATATGGAAGACAAAGTTAATTATTCAAATAAATCAGTGGTTTGTGAGAGAGAGACTGACAGGATAAAATCACACGTAACAAAAAGGCATCAGCGCGACTTTAAACGGCTCAACGTTCGGAGGAAATCGTCTCGTCGGCGAACTAAAGCCGATTGGCGAGGGACAATGAAGAAGGGAAATAGATTCACAAAGCGTGATTCAGCTGCCCAACCACTTAATGTAGGTCTGGATCATAGTTCCCTCCATTCTTTTCATCTTTGGGTGAAAATGAAATTGCTACGGGTCCTTGGATAAAGTAGCTATTCCGTAATTGCTGGAATATTAGAAACAAATATTATTTTCTTACTTTAAATAGAAATATAAAGTATGTTATACCGTCATAGCATTGGTAACGAGCAATATCATTAAAGAATTCATGAATACTATAGCTGAAGGCTTTCAACGCAATGGATGGTGCCCAGATTTGTGAGCCAAGAACCTTGCGTAAAAATCAGCTTTTTCACAGTTAACCCTGGATGAAATAAACAAATCGATTTAAAAATTAAAGGAAGAATTGTTTTTATTGGTTTCATACAGCATGAGCGATGAGTTTGCTTCCTATATTAGGCCTGTTTCCATGTTGGCATGGGTTATTTTCTTCCTCAAGTCGTAAACTATGGAATACCTATAGCAAACATAACTAAGACAAATTTTCATTTTCGATTTAAATTCAGAGGCATCATATGAGATCGCACATCGCAGTTTAACCCGTTCTTGAAGATACTTTCGTAGCCCTGTTTCTCTCCAGTTGGAGCAAATTTACAGAAACTTTCCAGCAAAAAAAACTACACCACTTTCTTGCTCAAAAAAATCATATTTTATTTTAAGAAAGGTGGCAATCCAAGGCCCCGACATAAATGGCGACGAGAGACAGAAATCAAGAATCTTTTTGCAGAGGTGTACTTGTTAACTCCAACGTCAAAAGTGTGATGTCAAAAAAGAACGATCGATTCGGAGAGAAAAATATATAAGGCGCGTTGGCATCTCAGTAGAGAGAGCCTACCAGCATCACGCATACACAATTGGGAAACGACTCCCCCCTTCATATTACAAACACGAGCAATGACCCCATTTTAAAAGCTGAATACATGTCGACCAATAATTTTCACATTTCCAAACGGGTTATTTCGACGATGGGCGCCACATAAAGAACAAAATCCTATTGAAGACAAACCATTACTCAAATCTTTGTGAGCGAGGAGTAACTTTAAAAACACATTGATTGGTCGATTCACCCCCAGTTGATGCAACACATAGAGCGCGCGAGAGCGTCCGGAAACATGGAATGATGCCGTATGTACGAATAACGAACGTATTCAGTGAAATATTTATTATTATGTTAAATATATTGAGTAAACAAAGTAAATTCATTTTCTTAGTTTATTTAGACCAAGAGAAGCGATTAGATTACATCAACTTTTGATAAAACTTTACAGAATTAGAAATGCATCACTTTAACATACCGGCTGTGAAGAGCTTTAGAAGACCCCAACATGTTGCATGACATTTAAATCTTATCTGTTAAAAATATTTAAATTATTTATACAGTAAAAAACCCTTGAGATTGTACACCGAAATTCCCTCTTGGAAAAAATAACAATCCTCTTAGGTTGTAGCTTGTCTAGATGAAACAACTAATTGATTACACCTGTCCCAAAACTACATGTTTACATGAAGTCAACAGCTCCTTATACTTCGGTCACAACCAAAATTTCTTTCCTTTCATAATACAACTAATGATAACTCTTAAGCGCTTAAGTTATAAATTTAACAAAATACTGTAGTTTAATATTTATCACAAGAAGTAAGTCTGATGTTTTGTAAAATGTTATTGTTAACCTGAAGTCGTCTAGTTAACAATTAAATTTCAATAATTATACTATTAGAATTTAAGTAACTGATTAACTAACTAAAAATTTTGTAACTTTTAAAATTCAAACTGCATTTACTAGGGTCTCGAAGTACCAATGAAGTAAACAAATCAATAGTTTAAGGACAGCTTTCCATCCACGGAGCTAATCTCCTTGAAGGTGCCGATAGAGAACTAACATCTACGAATCTTCAATTTGTCATTAAATGTAATTAATGTGAATGTCCTGTTTTGATGGTTCAGAAACAAGAGTGCATCGGATTCCGACCGAATTCTTTCGAGTGAGTTGATCTCAATGAGAGGGTGGAAGAGCAGCAGCATCTTCGAAACGCCAATTCCAAGGGACGGATTCTTGTCTTGGAGACCGGAAATGCCTCCCTCAGGAGTATTGCTACTCGGATGGCCGCGGGTGCACTCGGGGAATTACGTTTTTTCACCATTAGTTGCTCTTAAAACAGAAATTGGATATTCGTGCCGGATAGAAGAGGAAGGCTGATAATGATCTCCGCTGAAATCAATATACGCTACACACGTCAAAGACATGTCAATAACGAGACTGACTGATTTATTAGAAATTATATCAATATTTTGGGAGAATTACATCGAGAGGGTGTGCGGCAAAGTAAGGAGATGATGATACTGGAGCAGTGAGTAATGATACGAGAATGATTAAATGAGGACTTTAAGAAAGGTAACATAGCCAATGTGAAAGGAGTTAGTTTTAGGTCGGTTCGGACATCTGGAAGGGATAGATGGAAGCAAAAAGGATGATAAGAAAGTGAGTGGTGCACGTGGAGAATGTAAGTGGTTTTAAAGGAGGACAGAAGGCTGGTAGATCGAGATGCCTAAGAAAAGAGAAGTACTTAACTTAATGAACAAAAGGAAATGTACATAAAAAGAGAGAAGAATAAGAATTTGAGTGTAGGAATGAATGGAGGATAAATAAATTAAATGACGTGCTTATCCCGAATTTTCTGAAATTTTTGTAAAATATACGCATGATAACATCAAGGAAAGTATAAATTATTTCCCCTGAAACACAACATGAAAGCAAGAACATGAAACTTTGAATATAACGTACCTCTTTAGGAGAGTTTAATAATATTAATGGCGCCTTTCATTTAACCTTTTAATTACGTCTGCTGCCAGCACAGACACCTTTCTTTATTACAGCACCGAGCGTGGTAGTTTTCAAAATTAATTACAATACTTATAACTCCCTGATGCCGGACACGCAAATTAAGCGTTGTCACGTAAAGAAGGAAAGGCGGCTCCTAATGGAATAGGACACCACGAGATAATATCCGCAAATAAATATACGCATGACAAACAAGTTTTCCTTTACTCAAAGTCTTCCGCGTGAATAACCACTGGAAGCTACTCAAAAAGCTTATATCATCACTTCGAATCGAAGACAACCACAGCTGAAGTTAAGCTACACGTTGTAGCATTGTACAGCTTTAAGTTAAATTATTATATTGTCAACAGAAGGACAATGGTAACATTAGATAGAAGGGAATTACATGCTCAATGAACATGAGAAGTACTAGAAGAAGGTAGTCTACCTCAGAAACAAAAAATGCTCCCTTTATGCTCACATTAAATGAATCGTTCGAATGAGATTCGCTTTTACATACAAAGATTACATCTTAAACCTGTTATCTGACAAAAAATTTATTTAATACAGTAGGTAATCAAGTAAAGTACTTGATGAAGATATATTAATTGAAAATGGTTTAGTTCGAAATTTCTTACATTGGTTTGACATTTCTTTTCCCAGTTTTATTCCTATGATTTTCACATCAACCACTTTTCTCCACCGTTTCTTGAAGAAATGATCTTAATAGATGTAGGGAAGGGAAGAAGTGAGAAAACATAGATGTGGTGCCACAAGAAAACGAAAAAAAGCAACAGATCGAGAAAATAATTCCAAGAGAGAAGTATAAGAGAAAATTGATAAAATATATGAAAATGATAGTAATACACAATGAGATAACCTACTAAAGAGAAGAGAGTACATATCACAAAAAGGGTGGAAGGGTTGAATTATAGATGCCTAAAATGCCTCTAAACCTTTTCTATGTATGTACTACTTCACCGCCTCTTTGTGATACACTTAACTAAAACCTAAATTGACAAAGAATATAAAGCTAAGAATGAAAATATTGAAATATTTTACAACTAATTAAACTAAACGACGAAGATCTTCCTAAACTAAAGCGCAACTATCTGAACTTACTAAAAAAGAATACTTCGAAATTATACGGGAGACTAAGAGCCAACAAGCGGCACAAGAATAAGTAACGGCAAATTGGTTAGGAAGCACTGCTACAGAAGATGATCTGACTTGAATCAATAAAGACAGATGAGGGTAAACATACGAATCTTCATACACAGAGTGTTGTGACCGACGAATCCTCAGGTTGATGAGGACTTCCCTCATTTAATCGGCACTGTGAAAGGATAGCAGGAATCTGGTACGCCGTCGGTAATTTCGCCACTCTTGTTATGATTATCCATCTAATATTTTTTTACATAGATTTAAGTAAATTCTAGTAAATTATTTTAGTTATTAATGTAATATTAGTAGTAATACAATGTAACATCCCCAGAGGTTAGGTGGAAGAGAGGCCATTTTGGCCTAACCTCGCCGAAAGAATAAATAATAACAATAACGTTATTTCCAGAGGAAAACCTTAATTTCCGTTAAGCACAATCTCTGAACCAAAATCGTAGTTTTTTAACATAAATTAGATCAGCAATACAGAAACTCGAGCCATAATTAGCGATTATTAATGCCCGAATACTCTCCTATAATCCCGAAATGTAAACGCCACCTACGCTTATGAGATGATTCGTGCAGAAGCGGCACTGAATCAGAACAAAACGGACACAAACGTCACTCGGCCACAATTGAGATCGCAAAGAACAAATCATGATTGCGGCATAATGGCGGCTTTTGTATCGAGATTTTCCCTTTGGCAGGATTCCAGGAAGGACCCCGGACAATAGATGATGTGCAGTACTCCTGCGTTCTCGACCTCCAAAAGGGGGTTAAGAGACGATGGAT
The DNA here is from genome assembly GCA_000376725.2 of Ladona fulva. Classification (NCBI taxonomy): domain Eukaryota; kingdom Metazoa; phylum Arthropoda; class Insecta; order Odonata; family Libellulidae; genus Ladona; species Ladona fulva. Next base: position 319,786 of record KZ308392.1, read on the forward strand.
CAAGTGGCCAAGGGTCATATTAATCACTATCTCACCCTTCTACGCCTGGCGTACGACTGCCCTCGCCAATTATCAAATGCATTAAGACGATGCGAGTGTCAATGCAACAATGCGGCTAATGCACTGAGTTGCAGTGCAGTGGGCTGAGGTAGAAATAAAAATGGGGAACATAAAGAATAAAAAAGGCCACTCTCTATTAAAGATCAACAGTTTGAGCTGAAACGTCCAAAGTTTCCAGTTCATATTCCCAAAGAACGCATTTACATGACATTTTCTTGCGTTAGTCAGCACGCTGTACCGCAAAATCATCATCTTCACACTTCCTGTAAAGTGTATTGAATATTAACATTCTTTACCATACACAAAGCATACGATTTAATTGACGTTCTTATTTAAATAAGAATTCAGTTTACAACCGGTATGAATTGAGAAAACGAAAGTAACTAAAGGGAGAAAAACATAAATCTCAGATTGAAGCGAAATTTTACGGATCTCAAAAATGGAGAATTAACGACAATTAACATATGCTCTTTCCACAAACAAGTTGTAGTGTAAAATTTTTGGCTCGAAACATCAAAAGGGGTTCCAATAACTACTTGATGATACTTTTGCCCGGGTAACTAAGATAAAAATTTAGTAATATAAAATTTTACTACGGATTCTATACCCAATCGATTTCACGAAACGTTGGGCTTCACTAAGAAGGTATGGATAAGGTCTTACGCAGCTATATTCGCTTGTATTTGATGAATTTGCGTGCTCTACTTCTTTTTAGCACTGGCGAGTTCGTTCCCACGCTCCCACGACTCTTTTTGCCATCCTGCAAGGAAGCACAGATGGTGAGGATGTAAAACCCTTTCCGAAAAGACGCGAAAAAAGAGTCAAAGAGCCTCGTTCGCACCACACAACTTGCGAATTTCGGCATGCAATAAAGTATGAATGCCAAAGCGGCAGACACTTTCAACGACCTTTTTCGTTAGGCGTGCTGATCGAATTGATCTTCTGAGCAAAAGGCAAGGGAAAGAATTGGAAAGGGGTGAATAATTCTGAATGGAAAAGACCTTTTCGGCAGGAGAAAAGAATTCACTGAGAAGGCCAGAGAGTATTCAAGCTCAGGAGAAAGGTCTTCAATTGGAGCGAAAACATGAACAGCAGTAGGTTACTAAAGACATGGACAGAAATTAATTTCCAGGAAATTAAACGTGACGAAATTATGAAAAACTTTTAACGATATATTGATTTCATCAAGTTGTTAAATTACAGTTCATTCTCAAAGAAAAATGGCCACAAAACGGGTGAACCGATAGGACCCGTAAACATAGCAATACAGTGGGGCCCAGATTTAAAGCCCTCGCATTATTTGCAACCCTATCTTCCTCGTTAGGCCATAGCACGGAAAATTAAGATGTGGAAAATAGATATTCAAATTAATGTCAGGCCGTTCAGCAACTCAGGAGAATAAGCACAGTTTCACGTTTTTCTGCAACGAGACAATATAAAGAAACAAAAAAGGAGATCGCAGCTGAGGGGGAAAAAATTTTCTAAAAAATATACAAAAACTGCTATGTCCAAGAAGAAAAAAAAAGCCTTCCAAGGAACGCAATATTTACCAATAGCGGCATCCACATACTTTGCACTAACTAATTATTATATCTCAATGACGCATTGATGACATCATTTTACAATTCGTTGATTTAAAACATCGTCGATTGGTCTTCTCGAAGAGATTACAACAGAGCTAACATTCATTTTCATGACTGTACCACCGAAAGGTCATCAAAAAAAAAGATAAGTACAGTTTATGTTTTATCTCCCTTCAGAAAGGACAAAAACCAAGAAGTCTGACTACCTAAACTGTGAATATTTCCTTCGCGAGTTTCTAGTACAAAAGGCGCATTAAAAGTTGGAACGACTCTGATCTCCTGACCGAAATTTCAGCAACAGTTTTTATTCTCAAGAATTCATCCCAAGTAAATCGCTTTGCAGTTTTGTATCACCATCACATTATATTATATCTACGTAGGATACATTTATCACACCAAAATTGAAAATTGGGGTATATAAACGCACCATAGAGAAAAGATAAGTTCTTGCAGCTACAAACTAACACTAAATAAAATAAACAATAAGCCTTACTAACTGCGATACTCACAAAGTTGTTTATTTGGAAGCGAAACTGTTAAAATGGTACTCTTAAAACATTCCGCGAGCAACTGAATCTTTCTTATTTGGATGACGAGACGAGCCTGTTAAGGCAAGGCGGCATTTCAAATGTCTTTAAAGAGTTTAGCGACACCTAAACACCTCTGCGAAGTGAGTCAGCGGAAGGAGTGGGAATATCTGTAGGCAAGGCTGAGTCACGCTCTCGATTGATGCATTCTCGAACATCCGCACTATGTGATACACGTCGCTGAGACGGGTAATAATCTTCCGGGTCCCGGAGAAACAATTGCACTTTCAAAACGACTGATGCCGAACGATGAGGCTAATTGGAGGTATTCTTCGCATTCAAGCGCGTTTCATCACCTAATGACTGGTGACGTGAGATACATATTGTCGGCTGATGATAAGATGCATATATGCAAACCTCCATACCAGAGAATCTCGATGTTGTAAGTTAGTTCACACTTTCTGATAATTCGATGGCAATCGGTCCTCAACAGGGATCTGTAACTAACGATCACTGCATAAAAGTGATTTGCACTGAAAAGAGAATTGTGCAGTTGCCCAGCAACGCAGCTCAGATGGAACTCCATTCCCTAAAAATTAATCACATTAAAAACGAAAAAAACATACGTCGATCTCGGTCTAGATCGCTCGCATGAATCTGAACTTAAGATACACTTCTGCTTCTCACCATTTCATTCCATTCGCAGCGTTTCACACAAAACTTTCATATCAACTGCCATAAATTAGCAGGAGTTGGATATCGCCCATCAAGGAATGCCGAGATCGCTCCGGGATAATTTTGAAAAATTCTCCGTGGTAAACTGAAAAGTCCCAGCGGAATCAAAGACGAGATGTGATGAACCTCGTAACAGGTCCGAGTGGCTAATTGCGAGATAGTGTCCATTACTTTCCAAAACGTGTCAGAAAAGAAAGCTAAGTCAAAGCGAAGAGGGAACTGCAATCAATGTGAGGAAGCAACATACATATGCTCTCATTCAGAACAAATTGATATCTTAATTGCAACTGCGTCATTCGGACATGTAGTTCTCCGAGAAGGATAATTATCGTGATGTATTTTCCATACACGCAAAATTCACAGAACGCAAACTAGATCGAGCTGCATCCAATGAAGTTTTCATTCCAGGTTTAAATAAAATTATTTTTACTTAGAAGAACAGAGCTATATTTCCCCTAAATGACTATTAGGATAAGTATTTGACAGCTGACGTCAAAATAAATTAAACTTTCAAAAATGATTCTTAAAAACAGATACTTGGTGGACATTCATGATAAAAGAAATTGCGGAAGAACAAAACTTGCGGAAGGCCACACAATTTAATTATTCCTCATTTAGTAAAATTGATAATTGGTTGACTGGTTTTTGACATGTGCAATTAACCTCCTCGAAACATAATGAATGAATCACGGTTCATTTAATCTTCCAAGGTTACTTAACCATGCATTTCACGCTACTAGACGAAAAAATGAAAGACCGAGACATCATTCCGATAAATTGACAACATATTTGAGATAAAATTTGAGAAACAGTTTGAATCCTAGAGAAGAAACGGAAATTATAAAAAGCAAATAGTCGATACTTCAAGTTCAACGACATATTGCCGAATTATCGGCTCACCTCTTCTAATAAGAGTCCGAATTCTCAATCGAGACCAAATATGTCACGAAAGCTGGGCACATTTGAGTTCAGGGACATGTTCACGCAGAACGGAAAGCCATGACCCTCATACTAAATTATCTAACCTCATTCTTGACGAAATAGAAGCAGTGAATGAATGATTTAATCGAGTGCTCACGTTCCGAGCGGAGACTGCTGTTCAACAAGGAGACATTCTTAACATCCTTCGACATAAAGCTGTGGAAAAAGGAATGAATGCTGGATTGGGGATGGAAACCATCAGTCACATCAAATGTAGCATCATATCACCCGAGTCGAGTTTCGTAAGAGCGATGAGGAAAATTCAAAAATAATACCATCATAATTTATGCAATTCAATACACAACTACGATCTATGCTATTTAATTTGGAAAATTTTCTACCAAAAATCTACTACTTGCAATGCTTTTTTTTTGACCAAAATATGTTATTTTGTTTCCTCATTTTTAGACAAAAACTTAGTGCAACCAAATGTATTCGATCTTAAGCAACCGATGAAAAGAAATTTGTGCTGAAAGATTGATTTGAAACACTGCAACTAGTCAAACGTACGAAATCGATTAAATTAAATTTGAAACTATAATTACAGATTTTCAAGAGCATCCAATACATAATACGCAACGCAAATTTTCTGGGAATCAATTCCACTTCCCCGGTCCACTAAACGAACTAAATATTTTTCTATTCTACAAAAAATAACTACTTTCTACTTTAGAAATATTCATAAATAAGAAAATAAGAAACTGCAAGAGTACTGAGTAAAACTGTAGAATTAGTTATTTATATTATAATAATATTATTTCATATGTATCTATGCAAACACTCAGCGAACCACGCTTCGGAGTGCAGAAAGAGCGATTATTTTCTGAAATTTAAAAATCACTTCTTATGCTCATCATAAATACATTCTATAAAAAGATTTCGATTTCTTGCAATCATCTGGCTATTACGATATTGTGACGGTAGCATTAACTATAAGGTTCTTATGACTGAAGTGAGGCTCATAATTCTTTATGCTCGCGAAAATTCCACGAACGGATCTGCGAAAACGAATTCCGAGATTCGGAAAGATCCGGTAAACTATACTCACTAACTCTAATACAATGGAAGACGAACTTTCGGAAATGAATGCCTTTTCTAACTGCCATTCCGAAATTTTTTTTCGTTTGAACGGTAAAAGGTCTGGCTGAAGAGTGGAGTGATCGCAGCCGGAAAACAATTTCGAACGATCTCTCAAGGGCACGGGAAACAACCCAAGTGGAAAGAAAGTCTTCCAAGGAAAAAGCTGTAAACGGAAGGAGATTCTCCGCTTGAACTGAGATCCCCCACTCTATTCGAAAGAAAGGCTTCTCTCATTGGGTTTTTATCCTCAACCGCTAAAGAATTTAAGCTAAGGTTAAAAATACGCGAATTTAAACCGCAAAGAGGCCTCCCCTTCACGGCGTTTCGACCTCAAACTTAAGCAGAACTAGATGAGTCTCTCAGGTGGTCACCTAAGGGTATTTTTTTCGGGATAACGAAAACAGCAACGCATTCCGGGCATTCCAATAAAGCTTGTATACATAAAATCTATAAAATAATAGTCCACTGAGGAAGAAACATTATTCCGTAATGGATGAAGAATAATGCATATTAAAAGGTGACTATGTTCTGAAAACATTAATACACACCTACCTTCATAATAAATATGAAAAATACAGGAATTATTCCACCCTGCATTACCAATGGATACACCAATAAATTTTTATAATGAAGATACCAATATCTGGAAATCATGTAATTTTATTTGAATTTAAATTAGCGATTGAGTATGTAGTCGACGAAATCTTTGACGTCGGAACCGCCACGTCTAAGGCATTGCATAAATAACTTACCTCATTTAATGTTTCAAGTTTTGACTAAATGTACATACATACATAATCTGATACGCCATACGTTAAAGGTAAAATTGCAGTTAAATTTTATCAGAAGACGGTCGTAAATGACAAGGGTTTCTTCATCTCCTTAACGACCGACTTCCATTCCTCCATTTCGTGAACTACGAGCAAGACCTGGATTCCAGCACGGTCGTTAAAGATTCTGGAGTGTGACAGAAACCGAGCAGAAATGATCAGAAGCAACATGCGATGCGGTGCAAAAGAAGAATGACGAAAACTAAACAGATTGGCCGAGTGACTCGTGAAGAGGTCCTTGAAGAGCAAATAAAGAGGAGAGCCAATGGAAAACAGCGGTAAAATGATGAAAATTAATCGAGCAAGCATTGAGGCACGACACTCTCCTGAAGACAGAATTGTAATGATTGGCGGAAAGGAAAAATTTCGGAAGAAGATACGTATATATCACTCCTGCTGTTTCCTTTCGGGGTAAACTCATTATTGTGCCGTTTATTACCCCAATCTTTGGAAGATGTATCTCTTTGGACACATCCATACTTCTTTTCATTCATTCCTTTTCAATCTTAAAACTCAACAACATCTCATTCACAACAGGGAAAAGGTCAGCGGAAGGAAACCTTTTTCCATCGGCGGCATGTGCTATTCGATCACGTTAAGAAACCGGTAGGCACATGAAACCATCAGACCGCATATGAAACCATCAAGCCGCATATGAATCGATCAATAAAAATAATCATTTTTTTAATGGAAACAGAAAGACCCTAATTATCCTAAACATTAACCATAACCCATAACCATTTTAATAATTATAATTATTGACGATAACACGCAACCATTATCTAATCCGAATACTCCAACTGGCCGGGATACGAACCCGGAACCATGGGGGTTGGAGCGCTAGCACGCTAACCATCCCACCACAGCGGTATCAATCCGAAAATGAAACCATTAAGCCACATATAAAACCATCAGGCCGCATATGAAATCATCAAGCCGCATATGAAACCATCAGCCCGCATATAAAGCATCGGACCGCACATGAACTGTTAGGCCTCACTTGAGAGTTGTATCTCCCTCATTTAAATATTAAATTCAATAAAAACGAAATTACATTCGGTATTACGGATTCCACACTAATTCACCTGAACTTAATCCAGAGTGGTTGAAGATGCCACACATGAGTTCCTTCCGTATAAATATTATTTTTTAAATGAGTGTGAAAACCGTAATAATAAGTATATTTAATGACGTGATGCTTGAAACAGCAAGATTCCTCGAAATGTAGGCTGGGGTAATCGACAATACGTTCAAATAGTTAAACATCGAAATGTTAAGATAGAAAACTACTTTCATCGCTAAACAAGCAACGGAAGAAAATTTTTCTTTGTACTTTCAATCGACATAATAAACAAGACCTGGAAGCAAATTATTTAATTGCGAGGAACTGTTTAGAGATAGAAGAAAAAGCCGCACTGAGCGCTGAAAAAGACCGTGTGTGGTCTAAAGATCGCATGTTCCTCTAGTCTAGGTTAAATTACGAGAGGGTGGTAATGTTAGCGTTAAAGGAAGTGAATCGATTGGCGGAGGACAAATCAATCCACGGATAGATAACCCTTGATGATGAAGATGAAACCTTCAAACAGTGAAGAATGCAATTTTTCGCTTCCCTTAATCAAATCCATCCGCGATTTCCTCGAGTGCTCTTCCACCAGCTGCATTCCGGTTGTAAATCGATTAGCCGATCGAATCAGAGTTTCTTGAACGCGCCCGTCGACACGATAACGAAGTTAGGAGTCGCCGACGTCCTTATTTAGATCGGCGACAATATGGGAGAGGCGTGGGTGGTGGGGCAAAGATGCAGGCGGGAAATGAGGTAGCAGACTTATATGGGATGGGAGAAAGTGGGAGGAGGAGAATGTTTTCGAAAGGAATGCGGTCGGTAGGGACGGCCGACCGTTGGCATGGTGTCAAAGACCATTTGAAAAAAGCAACACTCGAATTATCCGAACGCAAGCACGGTTCGTCGACTCCGGTTCCAAGCGGTCGCAAGTTCGAGGAACGCACTTGAGAGCAAAGAAAGAGGAACGGAGCTGCGCTAGGATCCCACACCAGCAAGTTGAAAAAAAGTGAAATTGCTACGATGCAGATGTGGCCCCGCCTTCGATGAATGACGAACCATAATCTACATTATCGAGTAAAAAACGACATTCTTTGATTCTGATTACATCCCCTCTCCGTCAAAGCGGTGGGTTTCGAACTGAGAGCTGCGGTCAGCGGCGGGTCGAGTTGAATTTTCTCATGGTGACTGGTTCCTACTTGGTCTAAATGTTATAAAAACACAAAATCATTCGCGATATTAAATTAAATATATTTTAAATTTCTAAATTTTTATTATGCGCCAGATTATTATAAAAAGAAGAATTTGAATTACTTCAATTTCGTTGTTTGATGACGGATAGAAATTAAAGGAGAATTTGATAGAAAACTGCACTTACTCTATAAGTGTTAATAACGGTGTGCACAATCAAAAACAGAACGGGACATAAAGACAATTAATAGAGATAACCCTTAAAAGTCAATACAACGTAACAAACTCTCAAAACAGAATATTAAATTCATATCAACATTTTCGATCAAACCGGAATGTAATTTTGCTGCTAAGGGATAATTTCAAACGAAACCAGTAAGGGATCCAGATACCAGACGGGATCGTCGAGCAGTATTTTTGCATGTAAATGGTGACGAATAGTCAACTAAATTAAGCGCGTTACAATTTGTCTAAAAACTAAACATATTTACCTAACATAACTTCGGGGTAACATCTTTCGACGTAATCGTCTCCTAAATTTTTGAACGGGTACAGTTGAAGGAATGTTTGATTTTCCTTATAAGGGCTACTTTACCGAAAAGTCTGTCTCTCCGCATTTTAGGTTTCTCATTTTTTAAATTTTGTTAAAAAATAAAGAATAGACTAACACCAAAAATGCAGTAACGTTTTCCCCCGTTAGTATCATTTTTTTCAGCTCAGGAATAAATTATGACGACAATAAAATAAAAAGAAAAGATAATTTTGATTCATGTTACCACGAGAATCTTCATCTCAACTGTTAAATTATCGACGCAATCTATTGATTTATTTAGAAAGAGTTGGTGATAAAAAAGCGAATCCAAAATTGAAAATTAAAACTTCAATACATTGTTCCCATTTACTCCTTCGCAACGGATGACCATATGTTTTCAGGCACATTCATAAAATAATTAGTTTAAAGACTAATTATCAAGAGACCGATCAACTTTTTAAATTCCCATGATCATTCTAAATGCTTCTTCATAAAAAAACGACAACACATGAGGATGGAAGACATCTCTGCAAACTACCATTAAAGTTGTACAATATTTTTGAGCCAACTTGGAGCCTGTTGCTCACTCTTTCCATACATAAGAATTTATTTAATTACAGTAATGCTTCTGTTGATACCCAATGAGCATTTTTAACCGAATTCATAGCAAGGTCAGAAAACTCAATATGGGTTGTCGCATCCACATATGACATCAAACGCGTCCACTAGACTTTTTCGAGATACCACTTGCATTTTGACCCCGAGATTCCGGTTAAAGCATTGTTTTCCGAGATCGGGGTTTCAGGTCAATATTTCAGGGTCAGTGTGTGGTGCGAAAAAACTAACTGCAAATATTTCCCTCTACTCTCATTCATTCACACAATAATTTATACCTTGTTCTAATTTTGGCATTTCTTTTCGTCTCCAAGACTCTCGGACGTGTCCGCGCTAAATTCGAGTGAATGCAATTGATAAGATAAATTCGGTTTATATGCAATTTTTCTCAGTGGTAAAATATATTTAATAAAACAGGTAGGTAAATAACTTTTGTGATGTTACATGAAACTTCATCGAAACGGATAACCTGATAACTTAAATTCTCCGGGTTACTGAACAAAATCTCCGGGTTAAGGTTTCTCAGTTGGTAACCACATTTACAACCGTACACCGTACAATTCTGAATTATCTCGTACCCTTGCAACGTTCAAATTGCTTTCGGGAAAAACTATCTTAGTCAGAACCTATGGATGGGGATAGGTCTTTTCAATTCATTTCGATTCTTTCCTATAAAAAGCCTCTAATATAGGTACAGTACCGCAGATATGCTTGCGGGAGGAAACACTGCGGTCGTTTATGGAGTAGTAAATGAGAGGTGCCGCGAAGGAAACTCTCATATTCCCGCACTACAAGAGTTTAATCGCTAAGTGGAATTTAAGAACTTCTTTAGCAACCTATTTGACCATGCACGCGCATATAGCAGACGATTTAAAGGAGGGACTGAAGAAAATAAAATGTGTAGGCGGAAAAGTATGGTGTGCGAAGTACTTTTTACATCGAAGGGAAAATCATCTCATAATTGTCTATGTCTATGTGTATACCCTGCTAGCCACCTTTCGGCGTGTGGCAGGGGGGACCTTGTACCTCTGAATTAATGAGAAATGAATTTTTTTGAAGAATTATGTTCCTCATTATCATCGAAATCATCAATTTCCAGGAGAGCACTTGAAATAAACAGGGTCCCATGTAAATGAAAGACAAAAACGGATGAAATATATAGAAAAAATATAACAACTTCATCAGATATTTACTTCTTCGAATAAATCCTTTAAATTGCCAATGTTAACGGGAAGTCGCCCTATTGATTTCGATTTAATGATTATTTCCCCTTCATTTTCAATACCTCTAGACCTTTGTTTCAAAATTATTCCCGAAGCAAAAACATCTTTGAAATACTGCGCTAAAATTACAGCTACATAAACGGGGGATCATGGGTTCTAACCCCAAATTACGAAGTAGTCGTACGAAACAAGAGATTACATTTTATACACTGATTTGACGCCGCGTAAAACTCGAATCGAATCGAATGATAGTTCAATGCATGACTGATGAATTAAAAAGATTCTCGTAATTTTCCATTCCTTCCTACAGTGGTCAATGGAATGGATGGTCAATGAAATATTTCGGTCGGATTTCACTGAAAGATATTGCAATAGCCTCCCTTTTCCACATCATAATTCTGCTTGGAGATTTCTAAGGATCATTTTCCTAATTATTATTTGAAACTAATTGAGACTGACTGTTCCAACGACAAATCAAATCTTTTACGAAGTTTCAATAAGGCCTTCCATTTTCCTTTTATAAGCAAAATTCAGGCTAAATACCTTTTCATTACTTGACCAAGAGTTAAGAACTAGGGCGACTTAGGGACGCACTTAATTTGCTTAATTGAAGACGGGAAAGTACTTGCTAGCATACTCACGCTTCGCAATATGGCTGCTTGTTGTATCCCTTGTAGGTCTTCATATTGAGGGTCATGTTGCACACCTGGCATTTGAAGCACAACTTGTGCCATATCTGCAAGAAGAGAAAAACAAGGTCATTCATACGCTGTCATGATAATCCGTCAATCACGGTCACATTAGAATGATTAAACGATAGGACCTTCATCGCGATAATTTGACGGAATAATCAAAGTCATAAATCAATATCCATACACGACAATAGAGGGCATTAATATTTTAATAAAAATAAAAATACAACCACAGTAGCACCTCGACTAACGAACTTAATTCGTTCCAGTTTGAAGTTCGTAGCTCAAAAATTTTGTGCCTCAAAACCCAGTTTTTCTTTCTTTTTGTTTTCTTCGATTCGCATCTCGAAATTAAATACGTATCTACAGGCCAAAATGAAGTAGAGAAAAACTTCAAGTGTCGAGAAGCTCGAGGTAACACTGTAATTATTAATACGATTTATCGATTCTAATGTTCCAACGGCCGCGATGGCGGAATGGCTAGCCTGTTAGCACTCCAACCCCGAAGACCGAGGTTTAAGTCACCGTCTAGTCATTTTTCCGGTTAGGGAATGGGTGTGTAAATATTAAAAGTTATCAAAATTGACGTAATTGTAGTCAACCAGTTTCCATTGCATAAATTATTATTTAAATTGTTAAAGGATATTTCCCTCATTTTATTATTTTTTTACGAAAAAAATACTAAAGGCGCCTAGATAATAGAGCTGCTCTTGATGCTCTGCTTCTTTCCATGGAAGGAAAACACTAGAAAATTCAAGACTTTTATTTGTTGAAAGGGAACGTAAACAGTTATAAAATACCATTCATAGTGAGAAATATCTTACATGCAATAACAAATAGAACTGATTGCTTTCAAATTTCATTCAAGGATGCTGGTTGGGCATGTGATACAAGTGCGTTTGGCTATGATATAAGATTCTGTTTTAGTCCATCTAGTAGTACATACATTTCGTTATCCTATGCAAGTGTATTTTCGACGCCCAGCTAATTATTTGTGCATGTTGCGTCGTATATACGAGGATTCTCCGCGAAAGAACAAAAGTAGTGCATGGAAGACGTATAGGCTACCAGGAAAGCAGAATTCTGAAGTTTACTTTTTGTGAGCGAGCAAGACCAAACTCTAGTGCACCCTAATGGTCTCATTTCGGGAACCAAAACTTCCGTTGAAAAAATAGTTCCCCAGCCCTGCAATTTAATTTCACCCTGCGCTAACGGAACTTTCAGGTTCATAAAAGTAGTTAATCGATACACTAGCTGGAGCTGTGTTCTGGGGAGAACAAATTGCAATGCGTCCGAAGAAATGTCGAAACTTTTCTCTTTCTCTAACAAGGTAAATGTTTTTAAGTTAAAAAAAGCGCAAATGATGAGACAACAGATGCAGTAGACTTAAATGACGCCCATTCAGTAGGGTTTTCCTTGGTCTAAAGGGATGGAGGGAACAGAAAGAAATTGTTTACGGTCGACGGGATCCCTTGCACCTATACGTTCCCTTCCCATTCATGCAACTTCCGCTCCCATCCAAAAGTCGTCCACCGGACGCACCAAATGGAAGAGTGACCCATCCAAGCTGAACGCACCTCTGGTGGGCTACCTCACCTAATGCACCCGCTTCCGTGACTAGGTTCAGACGAACGGAATAGACTTGCGATGAGCCAAAATGGTTTATCTATCGGAACTTAAGACCCCGAGGACAAGTCTTCCGATACGTGGACGATTGCCAAGTGTGTCGGCTGAAGAATTCAGGTCACAAACCAGGAATTATTCCCTCCTTCTGCAGGAATTCGGCGAGAATGACGCATCCACCCAAGCTTAAATAGCTATAATTCCAACCTGGGTGTAATACGCAAGAAAGGACTGGAGCCGGATTCAGTAACCAAGCGAGGCATCCGTCTCAAGGGGCACCAATCCAAGGAAGGTAATTCCAACCGGAGCGGAACATTCAAAAACATGGCATTCGTGTTTTTCGTCAACATAAAAGCACCTTACTATAAACGCTTGGACAGCGAAGTACACTTTAAAAGATTCTAAATATAATTTTGGGTTTTAATCGAGTTCCAGCGGAAACGAGCGTAACAATGATCAATGCCGAAATGCAACGTTGAAAGTTGGATTTGACAGCGAATTTCAACTGTTTTACGCCTTTTTTTCTGGAAATATAAAAATTGAATGGTGGGAAAATTTTACGGTGGAAACTTTGCTTCTAAACCAACCGGATGAGTTTATGAAAAAAAATGAAATATATTTTTGAGCTATATCGCCTGAGCTTACTACAGAACAAAATCTAATTGAAGTTTGAAGAAAAGATCTGCGTCCCTCATATATTGGTATTGTCAAACTGTTCATATTGTTACGCGTCTTCAGTACCTGTGGCGGTAGAATGGAAAGTTATCCATCCATTCATGAGACTGACCGAGTAAATTAAGACGGTGTTTTACAGCTATTTATACATCGTACCGAATTCCAAATAATTTATTGGGTTCTTCGTAGAGGCATCATCACTAATCAATATTATCTTCGGAGATAATACTTAAGAACAATCGACGCACGCCTTTACGTGTAAAGTCACCTTTCACAGTTTCTAATTCCATTATCTTTAACCTTAATTTCCAATTCAGATCACATTAACAAGGTTCGTCAAACCGTAGGAAATTCATAGTAAACTATACCTAAGGAACGGTGATAAATTACGTCATTTTATTATGAAAGTAAGCGAATAAATTTTAAGTAGATAGATATATTATTACGATATATGAAAGGTTCTACCTTGCAGACGGTCCGCTTTAATTATACCGCGACTGTTTTATTACAAGCAGAAAAAATACTATTGAGACGTGACTAACAAGCACCGGTTAAAGACATGCAATGAGAGGGATCGAATAGTCACAAAATTCAACTTTGCTTTTATTAACTTACTCCCATTGTTATCGGTGTCTTTTTATGTAATGGAATTAAAAGAAAAGGAGGTAATAATCCTCCTTATCTAATCACGTATGTGATATCAAAAGCTATCTCAGAAAGTGACAACCCATTACTTCACATTCTGAATTAAATAGAAATTCGACGTGGTTTTTCAGAAATGTAAACTGCAAAATAACGTATTTCAACCAAATAAGAAATAGGATTTGAAGGAAATTAGTTCACTAAAATACCCCCCCTGCAAGTCAACTTTTTAAACTGAAATTTCATGATCCGCCTTCAATTGGAGTGAAAGTTGCTTCACTTAAGAAGTCAAATAATACAATTTGACCGGAAAATTATTTAAGCCTATAAATATATAGATTGTGGAAACTATAGATCATGGAAATTAATAAGCTCAAGCTACAAAGATAGAGGATTAATACGGAGAATCCTTTCAATTGATTCGTCTCAAATCAGCATTTTCAGAAGTCTATCACGAAAGACTTAGGGAAATTGTGACGAGCTATTAAAAGTTCCTCTGTTTGTTCTAGCAAAATGACCAAGTCTTCAACGCGAATAACGTAACGTAACCAAATGTCTTAGTTTACAATCTGTTTTCACTGTATAAACTTGAATAGAGCATAACTATCGTCTTCAAATCTTCTTTTATCCTAATCATACTTTTTCACAATACACACGCTAAATACAAAAGTGAACCCCACTCTGACATTTCTATGTGCGAAGATATCATGCACAATAAATTTCAATTATCTATGCACACTATTTACCTGTCTAGTTTCTTTTAACATAATAATGTTTCCATTTATACACATATCCAAGTATATACATACATTTATACATTTATCCAAGTATAAATACCATCTCTCAATTATTTTTCAATAGTTATTCAAATAAACTTGTATTGTACAAAAGTTAAGGATTGTAGATTGTTTTTCGTGTGCTTGAGAATTTTCTCTTTCAAATAATGTAAAACCCTGAAAAAATTTTTCAATTTACATTACATTTAAACCCTGCAAGCCGCCAATGGCGAGTGGCAGGGGGTGTAAAAACACCGATAATCTTCCCAACGACAAGAAGTAACTATCCGTCCTGGCAATCGATTGAAGGAATATGATTCAATGATTCTCTCACCATATCAATCAATAGAACTAATAGAACTACAGACCGCCGTCAACCTGCATACGGCGTAAAACACTACATTATCACCCAGTAATACATACATTGATAAATATGACATTTGGTTAATAATCATATTTTATTAACTCCGTAAGGCCACAGATCACATGGCATGGAGCTGGTCAATTTGAATCAAAAAGTAATGGACAAATAATACAAAATACACTTATTCAAATCAAAACAATTATACAAATTGACTGCAATTAGACAAATTAAATACAATTACTACTTAAAATTTCAAAGAGTGCAATAAAAGAAAAGGCAAAAAGATGTAATTTTGTATGGTACAAAAGGTATTATAAAATAAAACGATAAAAGGAACCCGAAATAAACAAAATTCCCCCCTGTCACACGCCGGAAGGCGGCTTGCAGGGTATTTATGTAGATAAATCAATATAAATATGAAAATTGTCACCTTCGCTCTTAGTCAAAGGAAATATTTCTCACAGCTTTCTTGGGATGAAGAAAGATTTGGAATAAGCAGTAAGAGTTTTTCTACAAAAATAAGATTAACATGGATCAATTAATCGGGGCAAAAAGAAAACAGAATCAGGCGAAGTGAGGGAATACGAAGAAATTAGAAATGGAGCATCTCAAAGCTAAGACGGAGTTGCATGAAAATCACTGAAAAGCAGATCCGAAACCTGCATTGATAATTTTAAAACAACGCCTCTGAACATTTTGTCCATGAAGAAACCCTAGAAACAAAGTCGAATTTCTAGGGAGTCGCTTACCCTGTAATTCTAACGAATCTGCACTACTTTCCTTCCCGATTATTTATAAATTTTGTACAAAACAATACATGCGAATAATGATAATAATATAATAATAAATGCCTTTATTTAATAGAGGAATAGCATAGTTAATTTGCTAATAACTAATATCTGTTTACTGGAAAGTTGAATAACCATTGCCTGCCTACTTACAATGTCACATTCCGTTTATTCAGGCTTTAAGGTGAACCTTAAGAATATGCTGATCAAAGTATTATAACATTTATCAAACGGCAACTCTGCGAACTTATTCCGCTACAAAAATTAAAACTTAACAATTATAGCGAACCCAATATTAAGGAGACCCAATCCTAAAGAGAACCATTCTAAAGAGTGACATTTACATCGAAAGTTTAAAGTTAAACAGCATATGGTCCTCCAACCCTCTTGGAAAGATGCAGTCCTTTTTATTCGAATCGCATTCTAGAGGCAATAGCAATTTACTCTGTCGCATTCCATATTCTAATAACTTCCGGCCATACTCCGCTAAGCGACACAAAAACCTAACAAGTTCTTCAAATGATATTCAACAACCTTCGCTGGGATGCGGTTCTAGAGAATCCCAGACGTCTCCCAGCGCACGAGACCTATTCCCCGAAGGGAGACCATTTGTCCAGCTTCCAGCGGTCATTCTCCTCTCTTTCTATTACACCCAACGCGCCCAATCCCACGGCCGTAATCTCACTCTCATTCCCAAGTGGGGTCGCCAAGGTCAGCGAAATGTTAGCAGCAAACGGAGGGAAGTCGTGTCGAGAGACAAAATTCATTCCCACAGGAGACGAGGGCGTAACAGGTGGGAGTTTGAATGGGGGAAAAGCTGGCGACGAACGCCAGGGCTCGGACATCACCAATTGATGCTCTCATTACACCCATTCATTTGAACGCATTCCAGTCTAATTTTTCTTAGACCCTCCCAATTTGCATTAACGGACTTAGCATTAGATATGTAAATAAAAGTGCTACTTGGGGCAGAGAGCAAGTCGGAACACCGAGTTTTTATAAATAAAATCTCAAATCTGGCCTCTTATTTTTAAGCCAATTTCAAGTTATACATAGACGTCAAATCAGAAGACAATAAATTTTTGTCTTCAGAAAGTTTCCTACTACAGATTCAACGCCGAGAATGAAACTGTAGCTATTCTTTGCTCCAAGCGGCTGTAAGCTGGTGCTAACTAGCGAAAGAATTTACCGAGAAATTATCTTTTCTCCGATATTCCAACCACACACAACCTTAAATATCCTCTTAACCTCGAGTCTTTTGATTGGAGTAGGCATAAAACTGTTGAAAGAATCCTAAACATTTCTCTAGAATGGAATCATACCTATAGGAGGGAAATTTCTTTGAAATGGATATTTTCAGAACATTTCACCATCTGATCCTAACGACTATGCTAAACTGGTACAATAAAGTGAATTTTCCACGATAACTACCACTGTAAGTAGCTACCGTTCCTGAAATATTAACACTTCTCAAGTTTAGGAAGTACTTTAATAACAGAGCAAGTATATAGTCGTTCCTTTCAAATCAGATGTCGTCTGTAGATTAGAGGTGGTTTTATTCGATGAAATGTGGAAGTGCAACTAGTATTATACGAGCAACTTCAAAGTGAAACTTAAGTAGGACAAAACGATTTCTTCCCTGCACGACATACTTTCCGATAAAAATGAACCATTCGTAAATTCAGAGGTAGAGAAAGAGGGACAGAGAAAACATTAAATTCGGCTTTCGGACTTCGAAAACGATAAGAACTAATTTTAAGTTATAAGTGACACGCTGAGGAAAGGATCGTAGGATGCACATCTAACAACTTAAAGAAACAGTGTTACTTATAACTCGCTGTATGATCTGCTGTTTACGACATTAGGAAAATAAAACATCTGCATTGAAAAACCAACATACTAATTGGTTAATGTAAATTTTTTGTATAAAAGATAGAGAAAGAAAGGAAAAAAAGAGAAGTTGTAATTAACGAGAAAGACTACTTAATTGTGCATGCAAATGTAAATACACAAGGTGATGATCACTGAACACTCAGGAATCCACAGTTCAACTCTCAGAGGGTCATTCGAAGAACCATCTTCTGTGAGAGAAGAATGACACGAATAATAATAACAGGACATTGATGACATGTCTTGGAAATTCCGAAATCGAAGAATTGAAAGGTTCTATGTTAATTCGCAATTCAACATTCATTCACTAAGCTGGGACAATTCACTCTTTTGGACCAGGTTGGCATATGATCAGATGGTGCTTCATTTCTCATTTCAGAGTTAGTTTTAATTTTTTATCTTTATGCGTGAACCCACGAAGAAGCCGGTTACAAAAACTAAATTTTTTACTTCAAAAAAACAGCAGTAAATGTGTTTTGTTTCATTCTCACTCGGAATATATTAAATTCCATCCATCAGAATACTGATGCCATAAGCGCTCCATTAGCACATATTTTCGGCGAAACTGATAACGCTTCAAATCCGCTGATCCCTTTGTGAAATCTTTTCAATCATAGAAAACCACCAATATTGGTAAAATTTAGTTTAACTTTATAAATGCCTTTAACATTGCAATAAATTTTAAAATTTGATGAACTAAGTCTTAAAAACATGGGGTGTCTGTTTTTATTGCATCGATACAATAAAAGACACCCCAAGTTGAAGATCTGTAGCATTTTACTAGCCAGACCGGCCAAAATGAAACATACGGATTTAATTAGAATAAAATAACTAGAATTGCTATCTCTGAAATTCAACACTTAATATACACAAAAATCTGCGTTAACGCGAATCTTAACGAGAAATCAACTCGTAATATGAATCAAAGGACGAAGACACCCCTTGAGAAACGTACGATCGAAATTACAGCGCCCAGCTAAGTGAACTTAAAAAATCTTGTATCTGAATTTCTCTTTTCTACTAATTATTATTCATACTTCTCTTAGTCTCTCTAATCATTTACTTTTCTCTTCCCTACAAACATTCTTCATTTTCTATTAACTAAATGAATTGGTAATATCATACTGGATACAAATTTATTGGTTCATGAAGAAAAAATTAGTCATTTCCAGTCCGAATGTTCAATAACAACGGCAGACGCGATGTTCGGCTGAAAGTTTACTAAAATATTTTGGTATCGTCTTTCAAGATGGACAACGGAAACAGCAATATCAACATATTCTCTTGCTCTATATATCCGTGGCCGAAACAAGTTCCTAAACGTGTAACTAAACATCACAAGGAAGTAAATATGTCTATTCCACCTACATCCATTACGAAATAACCATGTCTCAACCTTTTACCGATTGTTAACACTTCTCTTGAAAATACAACCACAAAAACAATTATCATATGAAATTATATGATAGCAAATCTGATGTTTTTTCGCAAGAAAAACAGTCCCGACTGTGCCAATACGATAACGAATAACATACGAATTAACTTTTATGAAGGCTTGGCTTTCTATGGGATGAATAATCCGTAAATTGCATTTGGACACGACCAGACGAAACTCAAGGACAGCGTTAGTAGACCAGTAGAAGGCGAATGGTTACCAGCGTATAACGCATTGAAAGGTTTGAAATTTCTAACACGTAAAATGCATAAAAACGAACTCCATGCGAATATACCATACGAATAATCCAGTGATAATAACGACATTTGAGTAAGCGAACACCGAAAAACATTCCTAACAAATTAGTTCTGTATGACATCTCTCTTATAGGTACTCTCCGAGTTAGCTCAACTTTTGTTATCAATCAACTTGTAATTACCAAGTATTTATTCCGACATACGAACACAAAAACTAGTATAAAAGTCGGAAATGCAACATACCTTATCCAGGCACTTCAACTCCTCTATTGGATAAACTGTTTTATCGCATCTAGCACACTTTTTACTCATTGTGAACACAACCTAAGTACACACTAACTAAATCACTGTTATCCGCAAAACACTATGTTTGACACTAAATAACCTGATGTTTGATGCGCTGAACGGCTACAAGTAACTTTCGCCAGGACGGAAGTTCCCCAACTGAGCAAGCTACCGAGATGAAAGCGGAAAGGGGTCCCACATAAGATTCTTCCACTACGTTAGTCAAACCTCAACACAGATCGCGCATGCGCCAAGACCGAAATTTAGACAACTCTGGGATTCAATAAGTACTGTGTCAACTACTATTTCCGGTTAAATCAATATTCTCTCTTTACATCTTCATTCACTCATGGTGCTTACTTTATTATAAAATCGAAGAGGGCACCTGTCAATGATGCAGCACCTAATAATAAAGAAGTAGCTATTTCTCTTATTTAAATAGTACACCATCAAGTTATAGTCTTTGTTGTTATATATCTTGACTTTTAATTCCTATAAATCTTTTCCTTGCATGCTACAGATCAATTCCGGAAAATACTTACTATTATGAATATTTACATGAGGCGGAATAAATCCTTCCTTCGAATATGGGAATAGCACTAGTCTTTAAATGTGAGGTTCTTTGTTTTTATAGTCATTTTAAGTAATTTCTGAATCAAAAAATACAAGAAATATTTTTAATAAATCACAATTATATGGTAATAGACAAAACAATATATATTTTGAATAAATTTATTTGCCGAAAGTGTTACATTTTAAGCAATACTGCTGGCATTTGATGCAATCCTAGGCCAGAGATCTGCACACTCCTTTGCAACAGGTCCTGTAATGGCCGAACCTAATATAGATGAAAAAATCAATGTAAGCAAGCTTAAGCAAAAATTTTTAACAGAATGAATAAAACACCTGTTTTATTGATTACCTTTCATTTCTCCTTTATTATTGACTATAACCCCAGCGTTATCTTCAAAGTATATGAAAACTCCATCCTTCCTCCTGAAAGGCTTTCTCTGGCGAATGACCACTGCTGGCATTACTACAATAAAAAAATTTAAGCAATGCACTCATAGAAATAGTTTGGACGATATTTAAATATAAGATAGTATAATAGATTATACATGTATAATAAACTATGGAAACAGCAATTTCTGAATTACAGTTCTAGATGTTACAAAAAGACTACCCCAGCATCAATTCCCAAGGAAATTAATTTACGTTTTTAGATTTAATAATAATAATGACAATAACAAATTGACAAGTGTGAGAAAGGCACCCTCTTCCAAATCCATCATATTTTATATAGTTAAAGATTTAAGAGTATCAAAGAAAAATGATGGGAAATGTGGATATAAAAATCTAAGTAATCCTAAGGTGAAAATTACCCACTAGGAAGGGGTTGGAATTAAGAGGAATGATTTGATACACCTTTTCAGAAATATAGACTAAAAAGGCAATTGAATTTATTTTGAAAATTTAAAAAGGTCCTTTGAGAATGTTAACTGGTACATTACTCAGATCAATACCATTGATAATACAAGTCTTTTGCTAAGCTCAGTTCTAAGTTTTCTTTTGAACTGTCTTGAAGTAATTTTACTCAGTTTTTTATGGTGGTGCAGTCTGTTATGACAAGTCTAGGCACTGGAGTGTCTCTACCGCCTGTGTTCATGGAATGGACAGGCTAAAATGTTCTTTATCATGAGACTGAAAAACTAAAATAACCTCTTCCACACGATACAATAAAACACGATAGTATATAATGCACTCTGAACCATCACAGCTCTTTAGGTCATTCACATATTTTGTAAATATATGTTGGTAAGGGACATATATAATAGATAGGACACAAAGTCAGAGCGAAAATGAAAAGCATCACCAATTCAAGTAAATTTTTTGTGTAATGGCCCCAACCATCAGACCAAAGGATAAAATGAACATTTATCCCAGAATAGCAAAAAAATCAGGCTTCTTCCATAAGGATACACTGAGCAGATGATTAGAATTTTCTTTGAGGCACACACTGTTAGATACAGATATCATCCATAACAAACATGCTAAAACATTGAATACTTAATTGATTGCTTTTGAAACTTACTTTGCTAGGACAGCAACCTCTACATATTTACCCTGCAAGCCACCTGTCATGTGGCAAGGGGTGCATGCACCATTACTTGACTTTCCTAATCAGTTACTTCGGCACATCATTTGGGAAAAAATGAATTTTCGAATTGATTCGTCCTAGTGTCTATTGATTTTCCTCTCAGAATCAGAACAGCTTATGTAACAGGGAGGACACATTTTATTGGCTATATCTTCTGCAAAGGAACTTTCTCTGAACTTATTTAGTAAAATTACCCTTTGTTTAAATCTTCTAGAGATTCCCATCCTGCATCCCAAAGCATTTGGGTAATGCTCACTGATTTATCATAACAAGTTTTTATGAAATTCATCACCTTACTCTGTACCTCTTCTAATTCTTGAATAAAAACACTTTTCTAGAGGATCCCACACACTACACACATTCCAGGTGATGCCTAACCAATGCAATGTAACATCGCTCACTGACATTTTCTTTGCTCCTAAAGACTATTTCTGAATGAATTAAAGTTCCTTAAGAGCTCATCCACATATATTATGAATGTGGGTACTCCAAGATATTTAACTGATTCTACTGTTGATAAAGTTTTCCCTCCGAGGCTGTACAATTAACCATTTGCCTTTGTCAAAGAAGTTTATTACAGGAACATGTCTACATTGATCTCTAATTGACAGTTGTCGCACCATTTCATAATTTTATCTAAATCATTCACCAGGGTTAATCTATAATCTAAACTTTCCATTTCCTTATATTACCATGTTGTCCACAAACATCTAAACTTTGCTAAGATCATTGATCTACAATAAATATAGAAACGGTCCAATTACGCTTCATCTCATTAATTGATCTTGAGTAAGACAGTATTCTCGCATAAGAATTACAAAGAGATGAACTTAGAAATGATTTAAAGCATTATCATCTATCATGTTCTCTATAATGCACTAGCATTATGATAGAGGACATCTTTATGCATAGAATATGTTCAACGGTGACCCTGGATTCAACTCTAGGATAAACACTCATCCATAAGAATCATGAAGAAATCATGAAGATGTGTGAACCAAGAGGTAAGAATTATTGGCAAATGTTAGCTAAGGACCAATCTGGGTCTACGTATCTTCTTTGCTTTTTCCAATTGTATAAAATCCTCTTGATGCTCACTGGATGGATATTGGGACCTTTTTAAGTTAACCTATGACAGATAGATATAATGCATTTGGGATAAGCTCACTTTTTTATATATTCTTAATGCTATCATAAGCTCCTTGAATACTGTCTTCAGATTTTATCAAGGGCCATTTGCAAGACCCCAATGTTGGAGCCCTGAAGATCCAGAAGGAATTTTAGGTTTCATAATATGTGCATTTTAGGACTAACTGTGGCCCACCAATTAGAGTTTTATAAGCCTAGAATAGGCTACACCTCTAGGGAATTAGTTAAATGCTATATATCTTATGTAACCTTGCAGTATGCAAACATTTTTTCAGAAGACAGAAAAGCTGCAAAATAAAAACATTACCATCTGTTTTACTAAATGTGGATTTTATGGGTAAATCGAACTGGAAGGGCATTCAAAATAGTATGACTGGTCGAAAATTCACCAGTAAAAATGATTATTCCTGTAAAACATACAGAGTCACTTAAAAAGGATTGTAGCAAATTTTTCTTTCTTTAACAGATCAGTAAAAGAATTGAATGAATTGCTGGAAGACATTCTTAACCCTTTACCCAGTGTATATGAAACATTTAATAGAAGAATCACGGGAACTTGGGTGTTTATGTTGTGAATTATAATGTTTCATGTGTTAATGGGATGGTTCTTTTTCTTCCTCCCTGCAAGAGGTTTTCAAGAGGTATTACCCTCCTAATTTTGGTCAAATGCAAGGTAGAGTTATTTAATGTCTCTGTATTGTTCACATAGTTTATATAGTATAGTTAATAACTTGTAGTCTTATTATAGTATTTATGAGTATGACATTACCACCAGACAATTGTCCACCTGCAACAACATTATTGTAAATAAATATATAGCGTACATGCTTCTTAAAGATGTACATCGTCTTAATCTAAAATTAGAAAAGATATCACTCACAAAATATGCCTGGGACTCTGTCACTCTCTCCTTGGTTAATCCAAGTATGATCTAATACTTACAAACAGTACTTTGGAACCAGAATTGTTATACATAACCTTTCATAGAAAATTAAGAATTCTGTGCATAACAACAGTGATACTGAACCCAATTCAGTGTTTGAATAATACCTTATTGGTTATTAATTGGTTAAGAAACTAAGCTTTAGGAAAAATTAGGTTGATGCTATGATGTACACTTAAGAATTAAACCATTAAACTAATTGAATATGAAGTATCTGAATTCTACACCAAGCATTTCCTCACAAGAAATGTATCCCATTTTATCTCCGAATTTTCTTGTACCCTAAATTAATAAACTAACGGTCTCCCTATTGACTGTAAGGTATTGAGAGGAAAGAGCTAACACTTCCTAATTCAATAAAATCTGAAATGTGTGTGTTTTACTACCTTCAAAGACAAAAATTTCCTTATTTTTTTTGTAAATACAAACCCTTTTTCCTGAGCTCAGGTTTTCCCTTCTTCACAGTAGCAACAATCATATCGCCAGAGCCAGCTGCAGGCAGACGGTTCAGCCTACCTTTAACTCCTTGGACTGCAATGACATACAGATTTTTTGCACCTAGAAAGGACAACCACAGAGCTAAACTCAGCAAGTTTATACACTGAAGGGTATATAAAAACAATACTAATCACAACTTAAAATATAATTCTGGGTAAAACAGCCTCCAAAACTGACCACATAATCCTGTGAGACAACATTAAACATTTTCTTTCAGTCATAAGACTCCTTCAGGTTTTCTCCTTGTCAAGCATAAGATTTACCCCCCTAATCTGACTTCCTTCTTCATAAACCTTTGTAAATGTTAAAAAGACATTCAAGTTAAGCTGTAAAAGAAGCCCATATAGGCCTGATCTTGCCAATAAAGTGTCTTTCAATACACATTCCTAGCAACCCCAAAATTTTCCACAGTTCTCCTATATATTAACCAAGCTATATTTTTGAAAAATTTAAGAGAGAGATTTAAAGTGATAATGTTTCTATGGCAAGGGCAAATACATACAAGTTCCCCAGCTAGCACAGACCTACTCGTTGACCCAAAATGTATGTAAGCATTACGTAAAATACATTTTGGGTCAACAAGCAGGTCTGTGCTAGCTGGGTCAATGCATACACGAGAAATAAATGTGATCCTTTCCAACCCATCACCTACTAGCAAAATTCAATTTCTCAATCCATAATTTCAATGATTCCAAGAAGCCGTATATCCATTAACATCGAATAAATTTCTATTGTCAAATAAGCACCACGTACAGTTAAAACAATTAGCAATAAAGAACAATTATACCAATTAGTTCAATAACATTTTTAAATTTTACCAAACAAATACGACCCAAGAGGTACGAAACTTCAATTACGAACATTTAAAGAGGAAAACATTACTCGACGATTTTCAACAAGTCATCGTTTCTTTCAGACAAGATAAAGGATCTTTCCAAATTTTAACCTTTAAACCTTACTTTCTGAAGAATAAAATGCTTAATTACGTAATTAACATAAACCTACGTTCAATCCCAAAACATTAATTAAACTAAAATTTGCTTCCCAGTGAAGATTAACAAATGCTTTAGAGGATCTCAAGACTTGTTAGACAATCCCCTTTACCCAACCTACCCTTTCTTCTCGGCCCGGAATGAGTGAAAATACTTAAATTTCATATTTAATGGTATTTATCGCCAACTACACATTCATCGCTTAGTTTTATTTAAGTTAAAATGGAATAAGCAATAATACGAAAACAGATCAAACTATTCGATTCTAAAGAAATTTACCATGTCATTGAGAATGTGATGAACAACTATATATAGAAAAATATAATCAGGAACTGAAATGATTTTCGAATAAAAGAAATCGCCCGGTATATAAACCTACGTTACGCGAAGGATGACGTTGAGGAAACCTGTGAATCATGAAATACATACCAGTGTTATCGGCGCAATTAATAATGGCTCCAACAGGTAAACCCAATGATATCCTGAATTTGGCTCCCGCGGAGCCACCACGTCCTGTAATAATAATAAAGACAGTGATAGACAATTTGTAACACCACAACAAGAACGTGGGTCCCTAACACGGGATGGTACAAAACATGCGCTTACTTCTTATCTTATAAATAAATATAACCGAGCCATAATGTAATAAAGAAGATAACGCGTACAGTAATATTCAAATCGTTGCAGTATATTCGTATAACAGACGAAGATATACTTGGATTGAAATGGATAATAAAAATGTAGCGTGGCACTCACCTCTCTTCGACATCTTGGATTCACTGTGAAAGGAAAAGAATCGATTGTGCACTTACGGCACTTATCAATCGAAACTGACCTCGAAAGACTAGCGAGAGTCGATACTGGTAGATGCTACGCGCAAATGCGCGTTTCTCAACCTTTTACGTGTTATCGGAGCTGAATAATGAAAGGAAAATGTATATAAATGGATGAAATTTGGAGATTGCCAAGAAAATGATAAATGTTTTAGAATATTACATAATACTGCAATATACTAAGGACGAAGCGTGCTAAGCCGGAGAAACAGTTGAAGTAAGAAATTCAAAACCGCGGTTACCGCGAAATACACCTTTTTTCGTAGTCGATCAGCCTCGCAATTCAAGGTATTGTTTTGATTTTTTTCAGCTAAACATATTATTATTTAATATTTTCCGTATCAAATTCCCGTATGTTATCTTTTATAAGACTGTACCGTACACCTCAAACGTGTGAAAACGTTGTTGTGAAAAGAATAGTTCAAAAATTTCTTTGAAGAAGGCTTGTAATTCTAAATGTATTTACCCATGTCCTGAAACTAAATCTTAATTATATTTTTATCAGGCTTTTATATGAAATTAACTGCTCTTTTCTTATGCACCCCCATCTGTTAAAACCAGCCGTGTTGGGTGGTATCATGTGGTTTTTCCTATTTCATTATAGTTTTTGTCAAGCTAAATTCATTAGACATTGAAAAAAACTTAAAACAGTCGAACCAACAAAAATTTTGTAAAAACAAATGTTGGGGTTTACAGAATAATACCTAATTCACTTGTTGTTTATTTAAAAATTTCAACTGATAGATGGACAAAGACATAGAATGTCTAGAAAATGAATTGCGAGCTCTCAAATGCATGGAGTCAGAGATGCTGAAAGTCAAGGAATTGCTGGAATATCTGAGGAAAGATATGAGTAGATGTAAGGATATTCAAGCTCTAATTCAAGGTAATAAAAAAAGGTGGATTCCTGTATCCTTCAATTTTCCAGTCAATAGATAATTCGATTTAAGTGTTTGCATCAGCTCTCTAAATTCTACCAGTATTTATCATTATTCATGGAAAATAAATTATATAGCGGGAGGAGATACCACTGTTTACAGAAAAAAATGTAGAATATTTTCCATGAGAGAGGAAATTGGCTTATATAATAATAATGGCTTGATTCAATGCTGTATTGTTATTGACCTATTGGCTTTCGAAATTATCCGTAGAAATGTATATAATAATATGAAATCTTCATAATTCTGTTATTTTATGGTCATTAATTATTTTCTGTTTTCTTTCAGATGTGAATTCTAGATGGAATAAAATGAATTCGGTATTGCAGTCAGTTAGATCACAAAGCTCAAGGTTTTAGAAGAATCATTATTACCAATCCTGTTGAAGAATATTTCTATTTTGGTCGCAATCTTCCGTTTGATAGCCTGACCTTAATTACTGTATTTCAGCAATGTTTTTCTCGTGTAAGCCTCAATAAACATATTAATAAAATTTATCGAATTTACTTAATACATGCTACCTTGATTTCGTCGAATTTTGTATGCGACTACGTTTGACACAAATTATATTATTGTGGAAATCACTAAGTTTAGACTATTTACTAGCTCTTACGTTCGATTTATAAATCCAACCTCAGATGCACCTTAAATAACGCAACGAATCCCTCTACTTGATCTATGTTCAATACCTTCAATTCTTAGAAAATAGCGTCATATATTAATGCTCGAAAATACATCACTGTGTAATGCAGGGTTCGTTTTTATTTATCTTGCCGTACGTGAAAAATGTCCAACCTTCACCTGAGTTATTTCGGCCACGAGCGCACTTCTGCCTGAGAAATTCATCACATTTACCACTCAAGAACAATCTACAACGCCGCATAGATCGTCTTTTGACATCCCGAAAACTGCGTAAGCACGTGTTGCTGTAAACAGTGCTAACGGTGCTAACCCTGGTGTTTTGAGTTTTGCAAAGTAGTTCCCTTTTAGAATAGTAAGATCATATTTCTGCGATATTAAACCGCCCGGAAACTCGACGACGAATATTAAATCGGAATAATGAAAGTAAAAAAGACGGAAAAGGTGAACATTAGCAGTAGCAAGTTAAGGATGAAGAAGAAATTACATTCACCTAAAGGAATTAAACAGAAGAGCAATCAAGGCCCTAAAAAAGGTGTAAATATTTCATCAAAAAGACGGCAGAAAATTTTAGAAGATCCTGAGAAAATAAACGCCAGTGATACAGAAATGAAAGATGAAGAAACGGTAGACAAAGCACATAAGGAAGTTTCTGTTGCAGTGAAAAGTAAGAAAGAAGAAAGAAACAGCAAATCGATCGAAAAGAAAAATAAGAATCCCTACACAGTTTTTGTCGGAAATCTACCGTTCACGTAAGTTTCAAGTGACTAGTATTCTTGTTTAATTGTAAGAATTTGTAATCTATCTACAAGTACTGTTTTGTTATTGGAATCCTCATAAGACTTCAGTTAGGTGCTAATCAGCAAAAATGACGAATAGTATTGGTATTTTTCAATTTATAGGGCAACACCTGAAGAAGTTAAGAAGCATTTTGAAAAGGCTGGGAATGTGAAAGAAGTTAGACTTCCCCAAGATAAGACCACCAACCGAAGACGAGGATTTGGATATGTACAACTGAAAAATCGAGTTAGCTACGAGGTAAGCGTTCACGGTAATCTAAGATAAATGGAGAGGTTTTAATGTGGGTTTAGATTCTATTTTCACCTTGAAAATAAAACTTTTCATCATGAAAGTAGAGGAGGCTGGTTTATTTCAAACGTGCTTTTAATATTTATGCATAACTCTCTTAGAATCCAGAGGCTTTTTCCAAATCATATCGCCATTTCTATCACCGTATATTTTGTTAGAAAGATCGGAGTTTACAAGAATTTTTCATACCAAAAATAAGTATGCTTCATAGGTTTTGTAATTTGATGTATAATTTTATCTGAAAATTACTTCCTGAAGTACTATCTGAGCTTAGGTTGCATAAACAGATAAATAAACCTACTTTAAAACTGAAGAAGGTTGATAAACAGCTTCAAAGGTTTTTATAAGATATACATTCTGTTATGAAAATTATAGGATTTCTCTTTTAAGAATCATATATTTGAAATTCTATAGATCCTCGTGCACTAAACGTATATTTCTGTGATAAGAGTATTCAGTAGAGTTGGAAGAAGATTTTTTAATTTTTCATTATTATTTCAGAAAGCCCTGACATTGCATCATAGCCACCTTCTTGGTCGTACAATAAATGTTGAGTACACAACTCAAGGTAAAAAAGGTGGTCCTAAAGAAGAGAAGATTAAGCAGAAGAATCTAAAATTAAGAGCTCTTGCAAGGAAAGGGATACTTTCATCAGTTAGAAAGAAAAAACCTAACGAATCTAAGTCTAAAACTGAGGGTGAGCCTGAGAACCAAAAAGTTCGAAAAGTCAAAGAAAAGAAGAAAAGGTTAAAAAGCTTAAAATAATTTGTAGATGATGTAATTTAGATTATATACTCTTGCTTATGACTCAATAATTTGCAATTCTTCTATGTATAAAGCATCTGTTGTTGTGTTTCATTAAAGATCAAAGTGTAATAGATGTTAAAGACTGAATAAAAATGTCTAAAGTGAAAAACGAGGAAAATCATTGCCAAGGAGGCATCAACATTTTGTAAGGGGAAGTAAAATTATATTTTCATTTCCTTTAATAATTCTTGCATAGTTTTGTGTATTTAATGTATACAAGAAATTATTTTAGCCAAGATATTTTCATCAGATAAGATGAAACTACTTTCAATGTAATATTTAATTTAAAGGCTTAACTATCTAGTATTAATTAGTGTAAGAAGTTTTTGCTGCTCAAATAAGAATTTTAGATGTTTTATTACATATTATCATGAAATTGAAAGTAAAATGAGTATGTTTCAGTTTAGGCTATCATTTTCTTATAACAGTTTATGGTTAGTGAGTATTACAATTTGTAAGTTTAACATGCTAATGCAATAGACTAAAGAGAAACCAATTAAAAAGTCTGATGTTGCCAGAACTTTAAAAGGAAATTAAATTTGCCTTCTGTGATTGCTAAATAGTAAATCTTGATCTTGTAAAGCTTGGTTAAATAGAATTTGGGTTAATTGCCTGATAACAACACTTATTCTTCAGCTTTATGGAAAACATACAGCATGATACAATTTCATTGAATCTGCATCATAAGCACTCTACAAGACTCGGTCATTATGGAACTCATGTCTAGTAAAAATCGAAACTGGAATCTCTTACTTTTACCCACTTGGTTCCATACCATAATCTATGAAAATAATCTTCTGTTAGGCCAAATTTGGAAGAATCCAGTAAATCCGATGGCAAAAGAAAAGTGACTGGTATGGAATTCTTTCAAGGCATTTATAATTATACCAATGGAGTTATTGCATGAAAATCTTTTCAGGAGACGGAACAATATTAACCAACAAGTCCATAGTCATATGTTGCAAAGGTATACAATAAATTTTTCAGTGATTTAGAAACCCAATACTGGCTTGAGTAAGGGTAAGGTTTAAGTAAGAGTAAATTCTTTTACATTAAACAAAATCTTCGATTAATAAATGTTAAAAATATATTATGAGTGATTGTGTTTACTTTCAAAATGAAAGACACTTGTATCTTTTATCTAAAATAACTCAGACAGAATGTATCCCTAAATTAAGAAAAATTAAATTCCTGAATTAAAAACTCATTCATTTCAGTCATGAAATCACTCTCTTTACTTTACACATCTCTTTCACTCTAAATACCAATTTGCCAAGGAGAGTATGAATTGATCGATTCAATCACACCTCTGCCTCCCACCATGTCTTTCATGGCCCAATCATCTTTCACTGTAACCCTGAACATGCTTACATAAATATCTATCAGCTAAGCTCTACTGATCAAAGACTACCTTCCAAGCCAGCAGTCCTTTCCTCCATCCTTCTACTAGATAGTATATGCAGCATACAAGCATATTGAGTGTATGTGAAATGGAAGAGTGGAAATGCCCAAGATAGGATAAAAATCACCATAGATGAGTATTCATTGGAAGTATATGGGATTACTGACAGTGAAAGTATGAATGTGGATGCACATCAAAATGAAACTGAAGAGCAAGCTGTAATTAAGAAGGTAAGGTATGAGAGAATGATTGATGTCAAGAATGAGGATGATCAAAAGGTTTTGTTTGACAGATATTGGAAGAATAAAGCTGCAGCTAAAATTGGTGTTCGAGGTAGTGAAGAGCAATTCAAGGCAATCAACATTTAATAATTATGATGGAGACAAGACAATTTTCTGGAATAGGATGGTAGAAATAACAGCAAAGTCATGAGAAAGATAATAGGATGCATAACAAGAATACTGACATATAGTGCAATCAGTGAGAGACTGTGTAAAGGATAATTAATTGCTGAGTTGTTGGAAATTTGACGAATGTATTTGCTGAAGAGAACCGAGGTGAGAATGAGTAGTATAGTATTTTTCTAGTAAACCAGTGTGAGTTTAAAGAGCATGTGAGAACATAGAGAAATTGTAAGGTTTCTGATGAATCAGATGAAATTTTTGGATATCGAGCCAGATATGGGTAAAGCTTCCCTTTCTGGGAATATTTCCTACCGCCTCCAAAATCTTCTACCTTCCCACCTAAAAGCAGGCTTCTACACTCCCAGCACTCTACAGAGGTCATTGCCTCCAGTGAAAGATAAGGTTGAAGACAGACCGATCAGGGATTTACCAAATTAGTTGTGACGATTGTGGAATGGGGTATATTGGACAATGCGGTAGGAAGATAAAAGTGAAGCTGGCCGAACATCAACGGTGCTACAGATTAGGAACTTCCCACTTTGCTTTCACTGAGCACCTCCTGGAGCAAGGACATAATAGTTCCTTCGCCGCTGAAGTCCTACACCAGTAGCCAAAAGGGAGAAAACTGGATAGCCTGGAGGTCATTGAGATTGTGTTGGCGGCATCTGAACTTACTAACAACATTTCCTTTGTCAACCTCTCTTTAGCATGCCCTCAAAACTTTGTAAACAATTTGTATAAAGAGAAAAATTTTCCGGTGCCATGTACCTGATGATGACTCACGAGAGTCAAAACCGGTCGAACGAAAAATTTCTTGTGGAAACTACGAAGTACTTTCATATTTATTTCATCATGGCGTTCCACCAAGTGAAGCTAGAGCATATTGATTACAACCTATTCATCTCAGCTAAATAATGGTGAACTTCCCAGGAACAGACTTTTTTGAAGGATGTTCACTAGTTTGATTTTTAAAAATACAAGTTGCAAACACAAAAATTATTTGAAACAGACCAAACAGTACTGAAGAATTACATTCTTCTTATATGGCTATCACAGAAAATGAGAATGTTCTAAACCAAATACTGGAATATACCCTACTGGTGTTAATGTTTAGTGTCTTGGGTCCTGAGTCTGAAAATGATTTTCATACATCCCAATCATGTACAGTTTTCTTCCAAAATGAGGGAAAATAATAAGTTTCGTACACTGATTTATCAAAAAACACAATCTTATAAACACGTAAGAAAGAATTACATTTACATATATCAAGAAATGTTCATCAGTCGCTCTGTTGATCTGTGAAACCTATTCTTTTTCTCTTTTATACTTCTGGCTCTCTTTAAGTTTCCAGTATTTTCTGGTACCCGCTTTAGCATCCTGGTAGTCTGGCACATTCCCATACCATCTTCCCTGGTAACATCTCTCCATGTACAAAACATCATTATGAAATTTTTCTCCCTGCTCCTTAGTGTAGGATCGTAAGTTTTCAGGAAAGTAATCCACATGTAAACGTTAGAAATGGACCTTCAAGCTCATGTTACAGCCTTAAGTTTTAAATGCACATAGCATGCAACTTCTAAAACATTTTTGTTAGTCGCATCATTGTAATTTCCCAAAAATGTACATATCACATATTTAATAACTATCAGGCTTTTACTTCAGTTTCATACATGGTAGTTGGAACAAAGAAATCAGACAGAATTTCATGTATGTCTGGTCCTACAACTCCCTCTTCTTTTATCTCCTACACACACAATTCATCCAATTCTCTCTCGAATGTATTTGTTGGATTCAGAGAAAACTGCCAGGAAGTTTTTTGGTAGTAGACCATTGTTATTATTATATAATCTCAGGATTATGAATATTCCATTTGCTTGGATATGGGTGTATGTCCATGCAGAATCTTTTGTGTATGCTGAATGGATTATACGAGGAGTATAAGTGGCATAAACAGGAGAGACTGCCAACAATGACTGGGTAATGAAGCAATGCGGACAGAGAAACATTTAAGCGAGCCCTAAGAATAGGATGGTAAATGTTGGTTAAAGCTAGCAGTGAAGAATTAGTTTTCATTGGAAGGCTGCATGTACCATTCAGCCTCATAAAGAATCATTAGGCTGAACTATGGAACTATTAATTCACACCTGAGTGAGTTATGAATAATAGTAAGGATGGATGGAAGCAGAATGACTGAAATGATGTATGAGAACAAGGCAAATGGTTCATAAGGGAGAGGAAGACCAATAAGATACTAGTTGAATGAGATACTGAAGATAAAACTTTAAGAATAAAAGTTTGTATAAGATAATAATGTTTGGATATTTCAGAAAAAATGTGTACAGAAGAATAGGATAGCATGAATTTGTGTTGTGAATAAGCAAAGCAAGAAATACTCTTCACCAGTAAAGGAATATCATGAGTCAGATGACCAAGTGAAATTTTTATTTTGGAGTATTATACATACATTTTGGCAGTTATATGATAGATAAAAAAACAATTATCAACTTTGGAAATTCTTTTAATGTATCAATGTCTTTCGGGTTCTCTCCCACGTCTTTTGTTTCTGCTGGACGACGTTTCAGATGTGTTTCAGCATGGTCGAAGGTCTGACCTTCGACCTGAAGATGGCTGCTTAGTCGTCCAGCGGAAACAAAAGACATGGAAGAGAACCCGAAAGACATCGATACATTAAAAGAACGCCACGGAAACCTGCAATCCTACTTTGGAAATTCTTGTTAATCACATTACTATCCTTTAATGATCAATAAAAGCAATTTCGAAGTTGTTATCCAAGAACTTAAGAATTTATTTCAACAAATATTATTTTTATATAACCTACTAAACATGGCATCATATGATTTTAAGTGTTTAATTTTGTGTACTAAGTGGCATTTTTAATAAGGGCAACATTCAAAATTTATTTATTTTTGCTGGGTTAAAAATAGATGACTGAAACATTAAAATGGAATTTTTGTACATTTAGCATATCATAAGAGGTATATTCATCTTTGATGAAGAGAGGGAGAAGGAGAAGAAAGCTTATGGATGAAGTAAAAGGAAGAGAGGGATATGCAAAATTTAAAACTAAAGCCATGGGAAGGAAATTATTTTAAAACCAATGACCTGCTATTTAGCAGAAAACCAATTATGATGATGATGAGGTATATTATAAATTTTATTTACCAAATGGACTAATTTACCCCAAACGATACAGATAGAGATACATGTGGCCACCCCAAGCATAAGTGTTAGCACTGTAAATATGTATGTACATACATTAATTTATGCATAAATATATAATATTTCATAAATGATTTCATAATTTGACAAGAAAATTTTCCTATCATATTCTTACATCTACCCAACCTATTACAACCTGTTATTACATATCTTCAAAGTCTTTTAATATTCTCGTCGTTTTTTCTTTATATCAGCATTACTCATCAAGCACTAACTCATAGCATACAAATTTAGGTGACTATTTACTTAATAACCATTTCACTTATTCCATAAAAGTAATACTATCTACAAAGTAATTGGAAGTGTGTTGAGCTGTTTTCACAAAAATAAAATAAAAACCTCGCAAAGCTTCAAAAGAGTAGATACACAAGGAAAAAACAATACTAATGGATACTATTATACGCTGTTTATCGGAGGACACAGTTACATAAGAAACACACTGTATTTCAACATAAAATTCTAATTTTGGAAGAATATTAAAGTATCTCCATAAATTAGGCATTAACGTAATTGCCAAATCAGGTATGGGAGCCAAAATATCATCCATATAAATTGAAGTAAATAGTAATTTTGTTTGAATTTCGGAAAAAATTCTAGCCAATTCCTATAATTCAATTCTATACTAGAAAATTATTCGCAAGAGCATTGACTCGAACTTACCGGCAGTAGCCACCAATAGTTGTCAATACATTGCAGCCAATGACGATTGGCCGTCAGGTACAGTGCTGCCGCCAAGTGGTAAAGAGGAAGTCTACGTTAGCTTCTGGTTAAGCTTCATCCATTTCGTCCGGTGAGCTAGTATTTTAACCAAGTGTAGCACGTGGTGAATTAGACATACATCAGCTTAAAAGGGAATAATTAATAGGTAAGAGATTATCCCAAATGATTCTGGATGTTTATTCTGTCAATCAGTGCTAATATTTTATTGCTTACAATATTATTCTTTATATAATGTATGTTATTTTAACACGTGCATGCTCTCGGAATAGAAGTTTGACGGTGCAATCCATCGGTTCGATAAGAATTTCTCAGTCTATTGGTGGGACTCGGCTAATTCTGTTTGCATTATATTTCTCTTAGATTTCAAAATGGCTATATCTCCCAACGCCAAAAGGGCGCGCAATACGTCTGAAAGCGAGGATAAGGCTGTAAGCAAGAAAAAGAAGCATTCCGAAGGTGCCGCAGAACTTTCATCATCTAAAGGCAAAATGGCTCGCCTTTCGAAAGCTGGAACTCCTAATGCTGGAGCGCAAAAAGCAATCAAAAGTAAATTGTCTAGCTCCAAAAAGGCTGGGAAGGTAACGAAAACTAAAAGTGGAAAGAAATCGTCGAAAGTTGGTGGAAAAGTCTCCAAGGGAAAGAAAGTAAAGGGAGATGATGAAGAGGAATCCGATGAGGATAATGCTGCTGAGGATAGTGAAGAGCAGGAAAACGAGGAAGAGGACAATGAAGAGCAAGGAAGCGAGAATGATTCAGAGGATGATGCTGAAGACGACGAAGGGAGTGAGGAAGAAGCTGAAGAGAATGCTGATTCTGACGAGGATGAACAAAAACAAGCAGGTGGAGATAAATCCGATGAAGACGATAACGACAATGCGGACAGTGATGATAGTGGGGATAAGAGAGACAGAAAGCCACAATATGGTGCTAGGAATAATGAATTTACATTATTCGTGACCAATATACCTTATAGGTTAGTATAAGTGTCAAATTTATTATTACCAGTGTTACCCCCTGCCATGCGCCATATGGCGTCTTGCGGGCCTAATCTCATTGTTAGAATGTAATTACAGTTCAGTTGCATGGTTATGATGATGAATATTTTTTGTTTGTATTGACTATCTT
Organism: Ladona fulva; assembly: GCA_000376725.2. NCBI lineage: Eukaryota > Metazoa > Arthropoda > Insecta > Odonata > Libellulidae > Ladona > Ladona fulva. Next base: position 356,567 of record KZ308392.1, read on the forward strand.
AAGGCATTATTTGTAACTGTGACTTACTATTTCACCATCTTTCTCTTAGCGCTGAAATGGAAGATCTGAAGAAGTTTTTTTCCGTGGCTGGTAGCGTGAAGGAAGTGAGGGTGCCCATCAACAATAAAACCGGAAGACCACGTGGCTTTGCATTTGTTTGTATGGAAAACGAGGAAGGAATGAACGTAAGTTGTGATTCCCAAGGTCTACCATTTATTGAACTATTTTGGTATGATTCCTACTCATTTTTAGAAAAGTTGTAATTTTTTAATTAATTTCTACAACTAGCTCTTTTTTTATCCATTGAGATCTATTATGCTCAGGGGTTGCGTTTTTAATGTCTTATGCAACTGAATAGCTAGCTATCCTTGCCGATGATTAATTTACATGCCCTGTTTGTTTTAAGATGTATTAGTAAATCTTGTCCATTTTTTACAAAATGTGTTGTTTTTATCAGGCTGCTTTAAAGTTGGACAATGAAGAGATGGAAGGTCGTCCTTTGAGGGTTCAAAAGAGTTTGGATGGCAGCAAAGGAGAAGGCAGATTCCGAAGAGGAGGAGGGGGAGGTGGATGGAGAGGAGGAGACAGAGGATATAGAGGAGGTAGAGGATTCAACAGAGACAGGAGAGGAAGTTATGGAGACAGAGGAGGAAGGGGTTTTGATCGCAATCGAAGCTTTGGAAGAGACAGGAGCAGTAGGGGATATGGTGGAGAAAGAAGTGGCAGAGGATTTGGGAGAGGTGGCAGCAGTTTCAAGGGAGACAGAGACCGCAAGGGAGGTTTCGAGAGGTCAAGTGGAAGACCATGGCATGACAGGAACTCATCAGACAAGAGCTCGAGGCAGAGTGGAGGCGACTCAGACTAAATATGAATGTGCCAACATCGTACGTGTATTTTATCTGGGACATTTCATCCAAATTATGGAATGCACCATGTATATATTTTGATTCATGGACATTAATTCCCTTTTATTTCTCATGTATGCCATTTTATCGATGTCAGTTTTGCAGAAGAATTGTGTAAAATTAACATACGCAGGCAGTATTGCGTATTAAAGATTGGAGTATGCTATGAAAATGCATTTTATTGTTTCCCATCTCATGTTTGTGTATTATGTAATGATGTAATAGAAATTGACTCACATCAGGCATTTGTTTAGAATAAAGAGTATTTGGGATAAAGATTGTTTTACATGGATATCTTAATTATCATATAAATATTTTTAATCTTCCCTAAGTAGCTCTGTAGCATTTTAAGAATAGGAAATTATGACATGGTAGAAGTTGTCCTGGGGTGATGGCTCATGGGAACATGTATCAGAGTCTCTGCCATTGCTCTAATGTAATTTTTAATATTTGACATTCAAGCTTTTGATTTTTGAAAGTGATAGAAGCATTGATATGCAAAATAACAATGGACTAGCTGTCTAACTTACTATGGTAATGGTTATAAGTTAACCTGACAAAGCAAAGACTTCTCTTTTTCCTTTCATTGTCTCAAGCTGTGTGAACACTAGGGCTTTTTTTGAACCACAAGGACATCTCTGTGAAGTAATAGATTCAGAAGATTAAAAGTCAAGACAGTGAAAAGAATGCAATTTAAATAAACTTTATCAAAGAAGTAGCCTTTATAATGTATGCTGTAATAGTTTTTGAGAATTAAAGTTCATTCTTAAAGAAATGAATCTTGAATAATTGTCATTTATCTTTAAGGTTCTATCTTACCTTTGTGATTTTGTTCTTATTTATGTCTGAATAATTCTTTAATTTTGTATGTAGCTTTTCCTCGATTCAGTTGCCTCAATGGTTGCTGATGTCTTATTTCTTTACAGCTGCCATTCATTTTTGGTGGTTGCTTATTTGATTTGACTAACTCTATATTGGAAAATATTTTTGTATTTGAGTTTTGTATATTAGAATGACTTATTTTTGAGAGATACATACTCTTTACAAACAATTTTGTTAGTCAATCCAAGGAGGTTATTTTGAATGCGTTCCTGCATTATTGAGAGGTGAGGTCAATGTCTCCCTCTCTAGAGAGGTTTAAGTAATCTTCTATATAGAGTGTATCTAAGCATAAAATCAAAGAAAATTTTGCATTGGAGAAGTATTAAATGATAAGGAAGATATTTCTCAAACACTTGGTTGGTTTGTATGAAGTCTTCACAGGTTCTCCACCAGGTCAACTAGATTTGGGCTGACGTTTCGATGGCAAACTCTGCCATCGTCCTCAGCGCCCTGAGGATGATGGCTGAGTGTGCCATTGAAACGTTGGCCCAAATCTAGTTGACCTGGTGGAGAACCTGTGAAGACTTCATACATATATGCCAGGAAAGCACTAGATCTTTCATCACTTGGTTGGTTGATAGTGCAGCAAAAGGCACAATCATGGACTAAATAGTCCATGATAACACTAAAGTGTTTTTTGGTAAACCTACCAAAAAACCTACGGGAGGTTTTTGGAGGGTTTTTCCTCCCGTCCTAGGGCGAATGCCAGGCAATCCTATTTTTTCATGTAATGTTCCCCCTCCAACGCTGCCACCTGGTCAGAAGGCCAAATTTCAGTGTAAATTTAAATAAAGGGTGGGAAACGGTTCTGGAGGACAGCATGTGCTCCTGAGGCCTGGAGAGCTAATCCAAGTAATTCTTGTAGGGCTAGAACAAGAATGCTGGGGTGATGAAAAACAAGCTATTTATGATGAAGAGCTGCTTAACATTTTAAGTCAGCTTAAATTCTCAGGAAATTTTTGGTGTAACCAAACATCAAAGTGTTAACCAAAAAGGTCTGAGAATGGTGGAAAGTTTTCGAAGTAGGTTAATTTCATCTGGGAGATGCCAGTCAGAGGTTTGCATTAGCAATAGACTGAAAGACAGCATAAGCCATGACAGCCAACTAGCTATTAATGGCAGTAGAAATCCAAGGTGCAGCAATATAGATTAAGGTAATTCAGTTGAACATGTTCGCAAGCGATCTAATTTAAAATGAGTTAAATATCCCACTAGTAGTAGTTTTGAGCTTAAGTAGGTTGACATATTTTTATTTTATTTGGGCTTATCTGGTACAAGGTGATGAAGGGTGGGACTTAAGACTGTAAAGGTTGGAGAACACTTATTTACTATTTTCTTTTACTTTTAAACAGCTTGAGTATCAGTACTCAGTCAATCAAATTGGGTATGAAAATGAATCCTGTTTCACAGTATTCTTTATAGAATGTTGGACGAATCACTTCCATCTCAAATTAACAAAAAACAGGAACAACTTTTCCAAATGAAACTAATTCCGTGGGCTCCCGATAGCCAAATGGGCAACGCGTTCAACTTCAGTGAAAGCGATCCCGGGTTCGATTCCCGGTGGGGACCTATGTGTGAAATGACCTAAGCTGTTGAAGCGCTTTTAACAATACTACTATTACAAAATTAGAAAATTTTTCTAATAATATTCTCTTGAAATCTTAACAATAATAGCAAACAAATATTAGTCATTTAAGCAGAAAAAACTCAAAGAATTTTGATGTGATTATTGTTTATGTTTAGAAAAGATATCATTAACTTAAGTATTCAAACAATTGATATTTTCAGTTTTCTTTTCTCACCTCTATCTACAATTTAGTAGAGTTAGAACGATGAATTCATTTTCTGAAGGTTTGTTATTTTACTACATGTAACTGGACAATAGTCTTGGCATGTAGTCATACTGGAGTTTACACTGATGCTGCAAGAAAGCTTTTCTTTTATTTTTACAAATAAAAAAATGGTTGTATATTGAAAATATTATAATTTAAATTAAAATACATCTATATTTACACATTAACGTTCTTCTTACCAGATTCAGCCTCAAAGGTTTGTGCTTGGTCTTTTGATGCTGTTTTCCTCTTGACTAGCATTACATAGCTTAGGGAATCTCTTTTTCAAGGCATTTGCAATACGTATCCTTTCCACATGTCATCTTCTATTTTATATGTAACTGGCTATGTTTAGTTCTTTCACCACAAAATATATATCATCATCAGCCATTTTCAATGTAATGTCGGATGTAGACCCCCCCAAGTGCTTTCCAGTTCTCTCTATTCTGAGCTTCTCATTCCTGTGTTACCCTTAAATACTTGATGATGTCTCTGTTCCATCTGCCCTTCAGTCTTTATCTTGAGAACTGCTGATGTCCATCAGTTGTCATTTCTTCTTGTAACATGGCCTGCCCACATCCATTTCCGTGATCTTACCTTATCTATGATGTCTGTCACCCGTCATCTTTCTCACACAGGTATAGTGTTTCCTGTCTCTTCTTGTGATTCCAAGCATATGTTTCGTACTTCTTTGCATAGTCTGAAGTCACTGGGATAACGCTGCATTAAACACCCAAGTTTCACTTCCATATGTCAACACTGGTAGAATGCATTAGTTGAAGACCTTTCTCTTCAAGGATATTGTCTTTCTTGACTTCAGAAAATGGGCGTTTCTTCTGAAGGTACTCCAGCCTAGTTTAATACCTTAGTTTTCGATAAGTTTATCCTGAGTCCTATTCTCTGCCCTGTCATGTTCAGTTTTAGGAGTCTTGAAGCTAGATCTTCTGCACTATTGCAAGGGTATTATATAATCTGCAAATTGCAGATGACTAATGTGCTCTCCATTGATCCTTAGGCCTTTTTCCTCCCAAGGTCTAAGGTTTTAAAAACTTCTTCCAGAATGGCTGTAAAAAGAATTGGTGAAAAGCAGTCGCCTTGTCTAACTCCCTTCTCAATCCTGAATTTCCCTGTTTCTTCATGCAGCATATCAGAGGGTGTGACATCCTTATAGACGCTGCATAAGAGTTGGACAATCTCAGCATCTATCCCTTGTTAGAGCTTCAAGTGTGGAGTTACTTACCAAGTCAAAGACCCAGGCATAGTCCATAAAGCAGAGAACTTGTGGCATCTTGTACTCATTCATTCTGCTGATAAATTTCTTATAGTGTGCAGATGTGGTCCATAGTACTGAATCCTTTGCAGGATTCAGCTTGTTCTCTAGGCTGGGCAGCTGTCAGGGTCGTTTTCAGATGTGCAGCTATTACTCTCGTGAGTGTTTTATAAATAACAGGAAGAAGACTGATGAGGCAGTAATTCTTCGAATCTTCCTTTCTTGTGCAAAAGGACAATTCTTGCATTATTCCAGTTCTTTAGAATTCTCCTTGTCTAAGGCAATTAGTGAATAATTGTACTTAAAGGGGGGCAATCTCTGTTACACACAATATATGTATATAACAATGATTCTATTTGCCACATCTTTGTCTTCACACATTAAGTCACATCCTAGACATTACAAATAACTGTTCTGGTGCATAATCTTTGATGACAATATTTGATCTTATCAGGTGGTTTCCAAAGATAGCTGCCATTTTTTTGAATTTTCAGTTGAATTGTTACTCAGTTGTTGTAACTAATGACTTGCTGCAAAAAAATAATCTATCTTAATGCCAGACGAGCACTTCTTGTGCGTTACACAACTGTGTGCACAAGAAACGTAATTAGTGTACTGGAGGTGCAGATAGTTAACCCTTATAATCTGGGTTGACCTTTTCCTATGGGTGTGGTCAGCGGTTGTTTAGAAATCATGGTTGCTATGTTATATAATACATTTAATAAGAAACTTTATTTGAATAAGCAGTCCACATTTACTTTCCTTGCTGATCAATTTGATACCAAACAATTTGCAGATATCTTGATTTTTATCAATTATTACTAATTTCGTAAATCCACTATTCAGAAATCAAAGAATATTTAAAAAAATGGTTTGTATTAAAAATATGAACCAAAGAAATAATTTAAAATATTTTGTTGTAATTGTCTAAAACTCTTTAAGGTAGTGAAAATCCTTTAAATAATTTTCTAAACATAGTGAGTGCTGTGCTCACTATCCCTCGAGCTACTGGATTTATCAGAGATCTCACAGTTGTAATTAAAGAATATTTCCAGAGCAACATCATCCATGGATATTTTCCTCTTATTTGATTGAGGAATGTAGCTTCCCCTATCCATAGTATCTTGATTTATATAAATTATGCTTATTTAAATTATGATAATCCCAAAGAAAGTAACCATGTATAACCATACTTACTCTATGTGTAAAACACGCTTGAATGCAGCAAAAACTTGGAGTAGAGTGTAGAAAAATATAAGAGAGGGTAAGCATTGCCAAATTTGGATATCCCCAGAGGTTCAAAACCCCTTGGATTTTCCCAATCTAGAACAACAGAGAAGAGCAAGCCTTTGGGCATCTCATTGAGTGAAACTTCCTTTGAATTAGAGTCAAGAATGTCTTTCTCAAAGACTAGCAGAGTATAAAATTAAAATATTAGTTAGGAAACTTTCCAGGTGCCACAATTCAGTTTATTTTCTTAATCATACTTATTCACTATCTATAGCCTCCAAGATTGCTTAAAAACTATAAGTAATGAAAAAGTGTGTAAACAAAATGGATCTTCTATGAAAATGATTTCAAAGTGAGGGCAGGAGTTTTTTTTCCTTGAGGACTATTTCAGTTAAATATCTCTCCAATTTCAAGAGTATCATCAATAAGTCTGATATAAAAGTTTGAGAACACTGAAGAGTAGAAAAAAACACTGTAAAACTTCCACACTATTGGAATTTATTTCCGACCGGTTTCGGCGCAGAGGCCATCAGGTGAGGAAGTAAGGGAGGTGCCAGTATTATATATTTAGAGGAACTTTGAGGGGAGGGGAAGGATTAGGAAAGGTATATTCGTTAGTAAGGTTTTCCACAGAAGTAATTTCCATAATCTCAAGTGCGTCCAACTTTCTCCCCTTCGGTTCCCAGTGGAGGATCTTCAGAGAAAAGGAACTGCGGTGTCCGCTCTCCAGCAGGTGGGCTGCAAAACCCTTGTCTTTACCGATCTGGCCTCGGTATCGCAGAGAACAATTGTTGCACTGCAATTCATAATTGACGATTGACTCACCGACAATTGTTCTCTGTGATACCGAGGCCAGATCGGTAAAGACAAGGGTCCAGGAACACCTACGGAGCTACCGGCTTGAGAACTCTTCCACCTCAGCATTTGCAGCCCACCTGCTGGAGAGTGGACACCACAGTTCCTTTTCTCCAAAGATCCTCCACCGGGAACCGAAGGGGAGAAAGTTGGATGCACTTGTGATTATGGAAATTACATCTGTGGAAAACCTTACTAACGAATATACCTTTCATAATCCTTCCCCTCAAAGTTCCTCTAAATATATAATACTGGCACCTCCCTTACTTCCTCACCTGATGATGGCCTCTGCGCCGAAACTGGTCAGAAATAAATTCCAATAGTGTGGAAGTTTTACAGTGTTTTTTTCTATTCTTCTGAATGTCCTTCCACGAAGTTCAGCCGAATATGATAGAATTTATTTGAGAACACTGTCCATAAACTGGTTGGAGATTCAAGTTGCAAAAGGATTCAGAAAATTGATAATAAAATTTGAAATCTCTCATTAAGTTATTCAAAGGCCAAACTAATCCTTCATAAATCATCTTTTGTTCCACTCTTTGAGTTAAGAAATTCTCTAAAATAGTTTTCTCAGACCGGTAGATAACCACCCAAAACAAAATACTGAATTTCAATCCTTAGTATCAGAGGTCTTTCCAGGACTAAAAAAATTATAGCACATTGTAAAGTTACTCTTCAGAATAACATATTTCCTTAAACAGTGGCATAGCCACTGGGTGGTGTATCACCTGTTTTGGGTGTTGATTTTTCTTCCACCATTGCATAAACTGACCACAATCCTTACATATGATAGTGATTACTTTGTTGAACTTGCTAATGCTGCTAAAGACGTTACTTTAAGAACACTAAACCAAGGTCCTTCAATATTAATGTTTTAGCACCCCAGAGGAGTTTTTTCAAGTGAAGGGTTTCCTGCAGAGGAAGGCATTGGATGGAAACCCTGGGAACAAGTTAATGTGCTTGATTGAATTGTATATGAAAGAGAATTACTTTTTGTTCAACAGGATATGTTGTATTCAACCTGGAGGCTTAGCAACACATACTCCCCTTTCCCTCTTCTTGCAGAGGGTCATTCAATAAGTCCTTAGAAAATCCAATAGATGGCGCTCATAGTTGTTTGCAATGGTTTGTTTTTAGTAAGCATCATTACTCACTAGATAACTATTCAAGTCTCAGTTATATCCACCTGTTGGTTTAATTTTTGTCGATTTAAGCAAAAAACTTTCATTTGTTTGGAAAAACATGAGTTTTAAGCAGTGATTAAACATGTATATTTTAAAGGCTTAATGGTGAAAGAGATCAATTAGTTGGATGAAGTTCATGGCACATCTGCTCCTGTGTTTGCAACTGTTTACAAATGGGTAAATGAGTTTAAACGTGGCTGTACATCCACAAAAGATAAACACCGTTCAGGACGTCCAGTGGAAGTGACTACCCCGAAAATGATAGACAAAATCCGCCATATGGTTTTGAGTGATCAACGAATCAAGGTGCATGAAATAGTTGAGGCCACAGGCATATCACTAGGTACAGTATTTTCAATTTTTCACAAAAAATTGAGCATAAAAAAATTCTCAGCAAGATGGGTGCAGCGTTTGCTGTCAGAGGAGAATAAACACAATTGTGTGCAAAGGAAAACGGGTAAGGGTGACTTTGCGCAAGATGGTGCGCACCCAGGAAAAATCCCAAGGAAGAATGGACTTGAAAAAAGTCTGACGGGACCTGGAGTCGAACCCGGGTCTCCCAATTGCCGGTCGGGTGCTCTGTCCGTTGAGCTATCCCGGCAGAACATTTCTCCAAGCCATTCGGGAAACTTTGTGGGCAAGGACTTTTGCGATTTCGTCCGCATGGCGGCATCGTTCGCAGTCACGGCTTCATTGAAGCACCGGCCACACAAAGTGATGGAAAGGAAAACCCCCTTCATGTTGGAAACAAGGAAAACGGGTAAGGGTGACTTTGCGCAAGATGGTGCACACCCAGGAAAAATCCCAAGGAACAATGCACTTGAACTTGAATGGAATGGACTCCTTGCCCACAAAGTATCCCGAATGGCTTGGAGAAATGTTCTGCCGGGATAGCTCAACGGACAAGCACCCGACCAGCAATTGGGAGACCCGGGTTCGATTCCCGGTCCTGTCAGACTTTTTTCAAGTCCATTCTTCCTTGGGACAATTGTGTGGTTGACTCTGAGGCTATTTGGCACTTTTCCGTCACGATCCTGCCAAGTTTCTACATCGATACATAACTATCGACAAAACATGAATTCACTATTACACTCAAAGAGACAAGGAAAGTAAAAACAGGCTCTGAAGTAGGCAAAATCAGCCGACAAGGCAATGGCCATGGTTTTTTGGGATGCATGCGGAATCATCTACATCGATTACTTGGAAAAACAGTTCACATCGAATGAGGTCCATGCCCAAACAGATACCTATTTAGAGGACCTTCTGAAATCCCACTTTTTCGACAGTTTAAAAAAGTTGGAGAAATGCTTGGAAAGGTGTATAGAGTTAAAAGGAGATTGTTGAAAAATTTTTTCAAGTCGACACAAAATAACTTTTCTATCTTTTCCTAAGGACTTGATGAACAACTCTTGTATAAACCCTTACATAAATTCATTAAAATAAAAAGTTTGCCCCCTTTAATGGGTTCTCCTTCCACCACTTTGTATGGTCGGTGTCTCTTAGCCAGACGAACTCATGCACCCCTTGCCTACAAAATCTCCCAAACTGCATGGAGAAATGATCTGGTGGGATGGCTTAATCGATAGAGCAACCAACCAGCAATTGGAGACCTTGGTTCAAGTTCTGGTTGCGTCAGACTTTTTTCATGCCAGTTTTTCCTTGGGAAAAAGTTTGCATTTCAGGGTATGCACAACTGCTACGTTTGAAAATGGATTAGATACACGAATGACATGTTTTACAGTTGCACTAAGTCTACCCTCATTCCCTCCTAAAACCAGCATTTTACAGCCTGAATGAAAATTTCTTTTAAATTGCTAAGATAAGATACAGAGAGTAACTATGGAGTGTATAAACATTTGCAGAAGACATATATGGTATTATGCAACCCCCCTGCTACTTTGACCGATCCAACAACAAGTGTAAAATAAGAGATGAGAGGACAAGTTGTTTAGACACTCATTCTTTCTGCAAATGATATGCAATAACAATAAGCTGAAGAAGTTACTCGAACTCTTAGTGTTTACATCCCCTACTACACACCAAAAGGTGCTTGCTTGCAGGGTATTTATGTAGATGTATAAACTAGCCTGCTAAGACAGTAAATACTATTTAGAAGAGATTGATTACTGAAATTTTTTTAGGAAAAAAACTCTTTCACTTGCATTTTAAGAAATGTTTCCCATTAATCATCTCCTTGAAATTAGCCATTCCTCAGATTTAAATCCATTCCCCCACTTACCCATCTTTGAGGACCTAAATTACATGCTTCAGAAAATTTTAAATTCATCCAACATTTACACTGTCCCTACAACTTAACAATCACTTGTTTCAAATTATACCTTCTGTTAGGCTTCTGCGTCTCCTCCTGTCCCCACCCATTCGAATATTTTTTCTTCCACTTCCCCAATTCTTCAAGCAAATAAGTGCATTAGGTCGTTCTAAAAGACCTGATGTGGATGCTCTAGCATTGAGACTAGTAGTCTGTTTGCTAATGAAAATTTCTGGAAAGCAGAATACTGTATTTCCTTTCACAATGATTGATTTTAATTGCTTAAACATAAATCCATGATAAAGAGAACTGCAAACATTTGTAGAGATTCAAATTCTACTTACAAAGCAATGCTACACTGCAAAACTTAAGGGAAATACTTTGTGTATTTCATTATGTTTTGCCATTATGATAATAAATACACCATTCTAACATTAAAGTTGACTTTGGAAATAATAAAAAAAATGACCAGAACTGGTTTTTGAAAAAAATTTCTTTGAAATAAGTTGTTATTGACAGATGTAACAGGTGTCACTAACAATCGGCACTGTATTAACACTTTATTTTAGATATAATTAAGACCTGCTGGAGTAATGCTGAAATACTTGAAGGGTGAAATTTAATTTTAACATTAAAATTTGGAGGATGAGGATTACTTTAATGCATTGCCAGAAAGTATCCTTCTGTATATACAACAATATTCACTGCAAAATATTCTGATCTCATTGCTGAGATGTAGTACAATTAGCAAAGATCAGTCAGCAGTGGAATGAGAAGATGAGATCACCTAACTTGTAGGGCTTAATGCACCGATATTTTGAAGTTAAATGAAATGGACAAGTGTATTATAAGATGAAATCTAGAGAAAGTGATCCCTGGCAACAATCACATAGTTAACTCCTGTAAAGAAAAGAAAAGAACAATTAACAAGAGAATAAAAGTTGAATAACAAAAATTCTTCAAAATTCAAAACAAGATACTTACCATAATTGCATTGACAATGTCATTTTGATTATTTTTAAGTGCTTTGACTGCTTTAGCTCTGCTGACATTAGCCTGTGACATAACCAAGTCAACATCCTTATCTTCAATTCCACTCTCATCAACATCTTCCTCTTCACTCTCTTCTTGGATTGTAGCAGGGGCCTGCAAATAACAAAAATTGAGTTTTTTTAATTCCCATCAAAGATAAATAAATAGGCACCTATCCTAACAACAAAAAGAGATTAAACTTACAGCAATGCTCCCTCCTGCTTCCACTACTTGAGTCATGGCATCTGGTGCCTTGAATTTCTCAGCTGCTGCTACTTGAGCTTGTTGACTCAGATCTTCAATCTGGAAGGAAATAAGAGAACCTAGTAATATATAATGGTAGGATTTATGTTGTAACTGCTTGTTTTTCCTAAGCTACTACACAAACAATGGGAAACTTCATGAGCAAACTCTGATAATTTGATTTCTAAATAATGTGATTTAAACTTATAAAGAGATTACTTATATTTATTACATAAGAGGTTCAAAATTAGTGCAAAAAGACGAAGCAAAGTAAATGGTCTTAGTAAAATAAATTCTGATTTTAAGTACAGGATAGAAATATCAAATTAGATATGGCTATATTATAAATTAATACAAAATATAAAAAGCAATCAATATTTCCTTATAACTTCTACTCAACAAATTAAACTCATTTCCCTAAAACATGATGAATACTGCCAACTTGAGATTAAGTGCTAAAATAATAACAATGAAAACAAACCTTGGCTTCACCAAATACAATGTAGGTGTCGGAAGCTGGATTTTTATAAACATCTGGTTTGTTTATAACGAATAAAATATTTTTTGATTTCCTAATGGTTACTCTGCTAACACCTTGCACCTAAAAGCACAAAAGAAAACCCATGCAATCAAATATTTGGATCAAATTGCAGAAATTGAATAGTGAGTAAATTACTTTTTGAGCAGTTCACGTGACTGTGATTTTAAAATTATTGGCAGAGATGCAAGCATAGCAATTTTCACTTACTGGCTTTAGACCAAGTTTTGACATAATTTTTCGGGCTTTCTTTTCACCTCTGCTCTGCTTGGCTTTGCTGACCATATCCTCAGGCAATCCTGCAGCAGCAGCTACCTAAAGGAAATAAAAACAATATTATAGATACTTCCATGAAGTTCACACTATAACCCTGATGCTATAAACCAGACTAAAGGATTTTAAAACTAATCAACTCATTCTCAAACTTGGCCAATTTACAAGTAGCTACTTAATAACTCCCAAGCTGATATGGAAATCCTTTTTGCGATGAAAATGACTAAACCTGTGCCAAAATCCTCACACAGACAATAATAGGGTCATAATAATAATAACTGGGGTGATACTAAACATAATTCTACGGTGCAAATACCCAATCCCAAAGAATAAATACCATATACACCTACATATAACAAGCATTTTCTACAAAAAAAAATAAGGTTAAAAAGTAGGTTGCATCTTATAGAAGGGAAGAGATTTTCCATTGTTTTTATTAGTAGTAGCAGTATTATTAAAAGTGCTTCGACAGCTAAGGTCATTCCGCACATTAGCCCCCACCAGGAATCGTACCTGGGACAACTTTTGCCAGTCTAACACATTGCCGACTTGGCTACCCAGGAACCTTATAATATTATATATAAAATGCTGTGATTATCTTCTGTACTTGTGGTAACTTTTATACTTGGGATATCCTTCGGATATCAAATTTTGTAAAGGGCATTTCATCTTACATAAGGATGCATTTTAAATGTTGTATGCATTGTAAATGTATATTCATTAAGTTTCCTATGCTTAACACTAGACTAAAAACACATCCTAGACTTTTGCATGAATGAACATAACTGAGAGATTGGAACTGAAACTGAGCTAGAGACAATTTTAACAGTGATACCAATAACATGAAACCTGTTATCACGAAATATGAAAAACAATGTTTGAGAAGAAATTGAAGATATCTTTCAGTCACTTACGGACTAAACAGATGCATTTTGCAAATGGTTGGTACTCTAAATTGCGCTAACGAACTCTATAAAAATAGATACATGAAATTTAATTATTAGAATACTGCTCGACAAAAGCCTTTCAGCACATCTGCCTCCATATCGTAACTCCAAAGAAACGAGAAATAGTTTCAGAGAACAGAAAGTGATTTAAGTACAATCTTTTCACTGCAGCATAGAAACTACAATTGTAAATCAATATTAGTCAGCCCTTTTCTCTCAAAGTTACTGTCTAAAAAACTGACCAACTCAAGTGGCAAATTACCCTTAAATTATGGTAACATCCTTTTCAGATAAGACAAAGTGATTGAAGATTGAGAGAAATGCAGTAGAGCCTTACGATACCAATACATCAACATGAGTAACTACCTATCAAAAGATAACTATTATGGAGAAGAAAATCAGAAGAGGCATTCTGGGGTAAAAATATAACTAACTTTATTATTATCTACATTCTAATTCTTTTATATTCTTACCAGTCATCATACTTTCGGAAAAAAAAGGAATTCTTTTCCATGTTGCAAACAAGCTCACCGTTACAATGAATGCTCAGATCGATGTATTTCAGGATTCAGAGAATAATACTACAAATCTTACCAAAATATTTCTCTCAATATGATAGGAGTACCAATAGAAACTGATATGGTTCGAAGATACAGGATATCGAGGTGGATGACCAAAGAAACTAATTATTATCATACAAGGAAATTAACTGGTTACGAAGACAGTGAAATATCGCAAATACACTACTGTCATACTAATTTTAAGTCCCTCAACACAGACAAGATTACAGAAAATCATCTCAGCGACATATTTACGCGGGATCCATTGCAATAATTAAGATACTTACAGGGAATTGCGTCTGAGCCTGGCCAGCTTCTTCCAATTCAGGAATAGAGTCATCAGAATCTGATTCAGTGCCCGAACCAGAGGCTTCTCGCCTTTCAGTAATTGAGGCGGTAGCCTTATCCAGCTCCGTAAGTTCCGGCATTTTGGAAGTACTTTCGGTGCTGCAGTTAAGAGAAAGCAGACAAATTTAAGCTATACGCACATATAATGAGTAATAACGAATGAAATTGCCAATTAATTAAGTTCTATCATCCTCATGCGTTTTTTGTCAGGGTGATAAAAATTTAACCCGCACTATTGAAAGTTTGTAAATACACGTGTCACACTAAAATCAAAAGCAATACAGATACATAGATAATTAGCACACGAAAAGGATTTCGAAACATAAATGTTGAAGTCGTCAAGTTAAGGATGGTTTAAGTATTATCAGATACCTTTCAGCCACTTTTGACAATTTTATCGTACTTGCAGGGTCTTTCAAAATGGCTGCTGTAGGTGTCGCAGCTGAATGCAGAACTCGATGTTTTCCTTCGAACAATAACGATAGGCATATGTCTACTGCTACCATTTTCGAGATATTCGGCGCTTACGGCAATGCAGCATTTCATGGTTATGCTTTCAACGAGAAAATGCCTGATTGTTCCCTTGACATTTGCGCGTGACATTAAATTTATTCCCCATTGAAGAGATTACACCAGGCCTTATCATACTGATTTTATTCTCATTTTATTGTAATTTATGATTTACTTCGCCCGCGATACTATTTTGTTTGAAGACTATTGGAGGGTTGAATTAGGAAGTACATATATATTTTTTTGGCTAGCATGACCTTCGTTGATGCAGGAAGTTTAAACCAAACTCTCTTAGTTTGATTACGATTTTTCACTATCGTACCTAACTCCTTGTCTTACATCGAACTACATGTTGAATAATAGCCAGTGAAAATGCATTGCAAAAATTTCTCCTCTCACTTCCGTTTTTTGCTCTCATGTAGCACCTTCATAATTGAAACGAAAACACAAAGCCTTTATACAGGATATCTAACTTAGGCCAGCAAATTGAACATAAGTGATTGAATTGTGTTCAATTTTTGTTCATCTCTTATCCATCTGTTTTTACATCTTCAGAAAGCCTTCATTTCTCATAATGAAAAAGTAGACTCAATGTCTTAGTCCTAAAAGCATAAATCAGGGGTTAGTAATCATTCCTAAGATAATCTAAGTAAGTAAATTGTGAAGCCCTTGGAACTACAGAATTTATATAAATTCATGAAATCTAGAAAGAAAAATACAAGAAAATATTAAGCAAATTGGTGAGATTTTGGATGATGAAGTTCTGCATTGTCATTCAGGCTTCTCATTTAAGATGGTAAGACAAGTGTAGATACAGTTTTATATGGCAAGTTTTTTTAGTTGCTGTAAGGTTAAAGCTCTGGCCAGTTACTCAGTTAAAGGGCCAAATCATAAATAAAAAATAGAATTCTTGTCTGATTATACCAAAATCTGGTGTACTTGACAAGAGCTTGCTAAACATGGATCAATCTGAGGAAAAGGGAAATTATACAACATATTAATCTATGTTCCATCATTTCAAAGGTTAGAAATTGTTTGAGGCTAGAAAATTTGAATAGTCTTCTGAACAACAAGCACACACAACTCAGTTTGTAAAATAAATATACTAACTATATACAAGCAAGTCTTTCAGGTTGTTTCATTTCTACTAGTAAAGGGCATTTCATCTTACATNGCCAATGGTTGAAGAACTTAATAACCTACGGTGTATGCAGTCTGTCTGTGAAGGGTTGGAATGGAAGTTTAGGGAGAGTACGAGAGAGCACTTGAAAAAATTACTAGACTCTCTTGAACAATGTGCCACCAAGGAATAATGTTTAAATTCAATACAATTGTTTGACTTTTTTGTTAACAAAAACAGTATTTGTGAATAGAAATGTTAATTAATCTATTAAAATTACATATCCCAAGGATATTTGTATAAATTAATTGATTTCCTGGATTCCTTAAGACTGAAAAAATTTTACCTCCATCTTATTGTTTAACTCAATATGAAGAAAAAGTATTTTTAAAATTCTGGAAATAAAAACAAGGTTACACCACCTTAAATAAAAATTTCCTCCTTAATTGAAGCTAAAATTATGCTTAGGTTCCACATAATAATAGTTTTTTTTTGTTTAAAATAAGATGAAAAAAGCAGGTGTAAGAGGAAGTAAGGAAATTCGACTCTTACTTCCCCATTGCCTAGTGAATTCAAAATTTTTTAACTGTACAGAAAAGTTGGATACAGGAATCACAGCAAAACACCATTCCAGCTTTTAAGGGAGATTAATAGCATTAATTTATTGTCTTTGTATTGCTTGAATACAACCAAATTAGAGGATGCTGATTCTACAATCTTACGCATAAAATTCTAAATATATCAGTTAGAGAGATTTTAGACAAACAGCACAGTTATGGGATAAATCTTTACCACATTTTTTGGAATCATTTTAAGATGACAATGAGAGAAAAATCCAACAAAGTATCCTAGAAAACAGCAAAAATATTTCAATAAAACTTTATTTGCCTAAATGTAAATACTCCATGGATTTGAGATTTAAAAATTAACTTTTATCTCGCTGAATATCACAAAATGACTATTCAGTTCCTTATAGAGGTTCAATCCCATGATTCTTCAGAAGTTGGAAAGTCTTGCACTGAAGGGTTTTCTCTTGTAGATTGGTCATTCCATCTACCACCATCTTTGAAGTCCCTCCTAGGCCTACCATCACCTCTTCCTCTCCAATTTCCACCCCCTCTTCCACCACCTCCACCTCCTCTCCTTCCACCAAAGCTATTTTGTTGTCCATATCCTCCACTTGAGTTATCTTGCTGGTCAAAGCGATCATCATGACCCCAATACTCAGGCTTCCTCCTCTCACGCTGATCCATACTTCTGTCTTGCTGCCAATTCCTTCTGCTTCTATCATAGTTATCATCCTTGGAATGATAATTACCTTCATGAGAGGCCATTCCTACATGTTTTCTGTCAACTGGTTCATCTAAAAATAGTAATTTCTAATATTAATTCCGAAAATTTTATAGATTAAAAAGTAATGTTTAATAAAAAATCACACCTACCAACAATCACACTCTTTTTAATGCTCTTCTTTGGCTCCTCTTGAATGGATGGAAGTGGATGATAAGTCAGCCGATTAAAAGATTTTCCAATTTTTTCTGAATAAAATTTCTTCAATGCAGGTGGGAAACTTTGATGATTCCAATCATGTAATGACAGGTCTAGAATCAGAAGTATCCAATAATGGCACTTCTCTGATGGATGAGAGGCAACCAAGGTTGTTCTTACAAGGAGCATTAAATTTGAAAGGGAATCTTCTCCATACTTTTTGAGCAAATTTCCATTTAAGTTAAGCTGTTAAATCAAAAAAGGAAAGAAAAAGTGTATAAGTAAAAGCACATATAAGGGAAATTAAAATGGAATATTAAGCATATAAAAGAATACAACTACTCTATGCATTGTATTGAAATAAAATCTATCAAACAATATCAGATTAATACTCTACAGGTCACAACAGTGTTTCCCAACTGGTGATACCTGCATCACCAGCAGGACCTCAGAATATATTATGTGGGTCTCAAGCTAGCAGATATTATTCTATTACATTCACTTCTCCAATATTTGCTTAGTTGCAGATAAATTGTCAGAGTGTTTCACTCAAATTCACAAGCAGAATTCATTTCAGGAAGTGCATTAAATTAAAAATGCGGATTGCCAACATGTCGTCCGCTGCTAACAAAGAAAAAAATGACAATCTGCTCACGTCAAAATATAATCACAATTCGACTGTCACCAGTGTTGAGACGAAATCAAATCAGGACATGTGATACGAATATTCTGATAAGTCTGAAAACATGTGTGGAGGAGATATGTAATCTCCTTAGATTAGGAATATAAATAGGAATAAGGAATTAAATGCATCTAATTTTTGTTTACAAATCCCTGGAATTCTTTCCACCAACAGCGTCAAACATAGGATCATTTTGGGCCACCTGCAAAGAGGGTGGTTCTCTGATGCATAGCATCAGTGCTTATCTTTGGGACACTGTAAATGCCTTTATGCGACAAGCGAGACCATCTCAGTAATACAGGGGTGCTAGGGCACTACGATGAAGACTGGGAAGCTAGACTAAATGAAGATAATCAAGGTAATCACCAATTATCTTTATTTCATGGGCAATTAGAAAAGAGAGAAAAAAATGATTGATATGCATGCATAGTATTACTACGCTAAAGCACAAAGTATTTTAACATTATTTGACGGTATTTGATAAATGACTTTAAAAGTATACCATCCAAATTCATACATTGATATCCATTTAAGCCGATTTAAAGGGGTGTTTCCAATGTTTCTAACATATTTATTCATATATAGACGAGTAATATCCCTGTGCATTATTCTTTGTAGGAGTTAGCACATATGAAAAAGGCATATCCACAGATAGTATTGGAGTAGAAAGTGAAGATGAGTCATTGCCAATGGTTGAAGAACTTAATAACCTACGGTGTATGCAGTCTGTCTGTGAANCTAATAAAAAACTTTTGTACATCTATTTCCCTTGCAGGTGATTGAAAACTAAGCTTGTTAACTGAACTAAAAATTCTCTTAATCCCATTACAGTTTTCTTTAACATATATAATCCTAATTAGGAAATTACAAGATATAAAAAACATCGTAAATAAAAGTTTAAGAGACCTATGACTCCAAAGTAATAGTGCAATTTGGTTCAATTTGAATTGAGTGCTTGTTAATTGTATTTATTACCTAAAATAAAACAAAAATATAATGTTACTTACAGGATGTGCAGATGTACTATGCTGAGATATGGAACTATTTTCTTCATGGGATGACTTATCACCATTTGTACAACTAGAAGAAGAGCCACCATATGCATTTACCCCTCCAGATTTATTTAGCACAGAATCTGATGCCTTCTTGCTGCCTTCACCCAATCCACGAGTATTTGCCCTGCCCCCTCCATTTCCCTTGCTTCCAGAGATACCGGATCCAACATTCATGTTTCCTATACTTTCTTCATCGTCTTTATCATCTATAGTTACATATGGAGAAAAAGTGATAAACATCAATCTACAAATAATTATCAATTTAAGCAAACTTAAAAAGATTCCTCTCAACAAGAAATTAAGGAATTGGCCAACAGACTTCCAAATTAAGAAGTAAAAGTGAAATGACAGATCTCTCATATCATATTCTCACTTGAAATGGTAAAATGCATATAGTTATGCAATAAGAAAAGAAATCCTCCACCCATAAATAGGAAAATATATTCATTTACCACAAGAAAAAAATACTGAGCCCAATGAGCTGGTAAAATATTAACATGATAAGTTGCAAAATCTAAATTCTACACTAATATCTGGATAATCGCTCAGATATGCTTAAGTGGACTTAAATTCTCCATGGGAAGAATGTTGATTATTTACATACAAATAAATTCATTAATCAGGAAATCCTGATAAAATTACTCTCACAAGGATGGTTATTTAAAAAATTAATTTTACTCTAAAGATTTGATAAGTATAGCAAAGCATTTCTTATGCATTTAGGACATGGTTTTTACATCTATTTTTTTTTTGGATTCATTGTTCAATTGAACAGTTCAACAGTATTTGTGAATAGAAATGTTAATTAATCTTTTGAAATTACATATCCCAAGGATATTTGTATAAATTAATTTATTTCCTGGATTCCTTAAGACTGAAAAAATTTTACCTCCATCCAAAGGTCACCTCCTTAAGCATCCATTATTTTATGTACAGGTGGTGGGCACTTAATAGAGGTTTCACTGTATAATTATTTAAAAAATTAATTTTACTCTAAAGATTTGATAAGTATAGCAAAGCATTTCTTATGCATTTAGGACATGGTTTTTACATCTATTTTTTTGGATTCATCGTTCAATTTGATGTCAGCACAATTTACATATATCATAACTTATAGCTCCCAGCAAAGAACTTTTAACCAGGCACCACTTTCGCATAGAAATGTAATAGAATTATGAAAATGAAAAGTTCGAAATGGCAATATGTGCTCCCAGTCTCCTAGACAGAGTGACAGGTTACAGAAGATTTGCAAGATGATGAAAGAAAATCATAGTAAAGTAACCACTGTTCAGAGAGTCCCCATATTTTGTTCTACAGTAAAAAATACTCCACTGATATACAAAAGCCCAGATAAGGCATGGTGATACAAACAACTTAAATATTTAATGCCAGATATATCTTTTAGACCGTATGCATCCCATTCTGAGTTAAGCAGGTTTTACCACATAGTTTAAATTTTGTCATATTTTTGTTCAACAATGATTGGCATTAAACTCATTACAATCCTCACAGAAGTTAAGAAATGAATTATTTACTGTAAAGTAAATGCTAATTCAATGGATATTTAAGCAGGGCCAGGAAAAAAGTATAGCACTAAGTATTATTAGTAAGCAATATTTAAATTCCAATTTATAATGAGATTTCATTTATGATATACAATAACAAATTTATACAGAATTTCATACTCTATAAAAGTGTGGAACCATTGGACCCAGCACCTCATTAATAATAGGATAGAATGAAAGCACTGAAAATGTAAAAGGTAATTTGTTGAAATTGTTTCCTCATTGAGGAATTAAAAATATTTAGGTCAAAATTTTAAACATGAATATTATGCAATCGATAAAGTAATCATCAATCAACTATTAATGGTCTTACATAAGACAAAATATATAAGTCGTAGAGGTTAGTAATAATATTGGTAGAAGAAATTATAAGGTATACACTTTCAATTAAAGTTACTCAAAAGACCAAATTTCAAGGATATTTTACCATTGATCTGTCATAAATATTAATTTCAGTATAACAAATGAACAATCGATGTGAAATCATAAAGAATATTAGTGATAATATAATCACCTCCCATGCCAGTAGTTCCAGTTCATCTTCTCTGCATGAAATTTCTTTTGAGCATTCTTGAAGAAGAAATTGGTAATACTCAATCAGAGGAATGATAAGAACAGTGTAGGGGTCACCAGTTGGCAGAGTCAAATAATGAAATATTCCACCTAATAAAGCTATTGAATTCAAAAAACGCTTGGGATCTTCTCTGCGGATTTCTTCCCGCTCTGGAATAAATGATAAATGGTTGTTAACACTATTCTATCAAGAAAATTAGACACTATAAACGATCAATTTCTTTAGAATTAACTATGAAAATAGTGATGTAATACATTGAAAATGTTCTATTTTTATTAATTCAAACAGAGTAGAAGAGGATATTCAGAAAAATTAACAGAATTTTTCCAAAAATTGTTTAAGTCTAAGGCATTAATACAACTTTAGTCACTTTCAAAGAATTAAAGATTAGATACTAACCTTCAAACTCTTTCTGAGCAATGCTCATTATAACCGATCTTAGTTTCACTTCATTTACTTCAAATTTAGAGAGGCTTTTCCATAGTTTTACAACCTTCTCACCAGTTATTCTGTCATTCAAACTACAATCGTAGAGTTTCTGGGTCATCTTCCTGTAGAGTAAAAATTATGTGCAATGAAAATGGCCAAATAAATACTGCTCTGTTACCAAAGTATGCTTAAAACTACCATAAATGTTCCCGGTCATCACAGTAGTTTTTTATTTGTAGTACCATGTTTTCACATTTACATTTGTCACTGATATCTAAATGAGCTATTGCTGACAATATACCGTCTTCTTCCTCACTATTTGCTCTTGTGACTTCTCCTGGCTTCCTCAGAGGAGCTGGTGCTTCTCTCGTCCCCCAATTGCCCCGACCTCTTCCAACCGTGGTCATCTAAACCAGAACAATAAATAAATAACTTTCTCAAAAAATTATAAAAATTTTTAAAATATGAAGCTAATGATTATGCCAAACCATTTATTGTATGATAAGAATTACAACAAATTAAGAAGGGGAGATGGAAGGGTTTAGGAAGGTTGGAAACAATGGAGGTAA
Organism: Ladona fulva; assembly: GCA_000376725.2. Classification (NCBI taxonomy): domain Eukaryota; kingdom Metazoa; phylum Arthropoda; class Insecta; order Odonata; family Libellulidae; genus Ladona; species Ladona fulva. Next base: position 378,930 of record KZ308392.1, read on the forward strand.
GACACTACGGTTTGAAAATTGAGCAAAATCCAGTACTTACAGCTGGGTTAATTGTTAAAAAAAGGAGAAAAAGAAGTTTAGAAAGCTGAAATGTTATAAAAATAATGAGGGTTACAAAGTAAATCATTAACGGTTGAAATTTAATTTAGGAATATCCAGTATTGGGAATTTAGACATAAACAGATATTCATTGACAACGTTCGAGTCCTTCACTTTACAAATTTTAGTTTTCTTCAAAATAACAAGCATCCGACCTTTTTTCAGGGTAGAGAATCTCCTTTTGGTATTCATAAACATGTTCGCAGGTCTTTAAAAGATTGGCAAAGTGGGAGGCCGTGTTTTCGTTATTGGTGTAGCACAATCTTTGTCTCCTTGTTCTAGTTTGGAAATTCCCGCCTAATTAACCTATGCAGAAAATTTCACACACAGAACACTTAACCTTGTATACCTCTCTTAGCTGATCCCTAGCCTTTTGTCTTATGGGTTAGTTGACACTGATTTCAAAGTTGAATCCACGTAGAAGACGTTGAATTTATCTTTTGGTAGAAATTTGGTAGAAAGGGACTTTTGTGGTTTGCGGAAGATAGGCACTTTGATGATTCCGATCTACCTCAGCTCCAGTAAGTAATCAGGTACAAGGACAAACAGAGATAAAAAATTATTACCATTTTGACAGCGAATCAAGTCTGCTACTGCTTTTTACGCGAAAACGTCTGATATTCTTCGAAGGATGCGAATCAACTGCTTGTGTAGTGGAACTTCAAGCGTACCCAACTTGTTTCAGCAAGAATTGGTGGCTGCGTTCCCGCAAAAGTGCAATGAAGTCCTAATTTGGTTACAGGGCTACATATTACCGTTCAACTGCTTTCGGGTATTATCCACATTGCCACATTATTAACGCTGTTGCCATCTATTGAAGGAATGTATAGGAAGACAAACGAAAACCAAAAGTACAGCATTATTTGAAAATATTCTGTAATGAATATTTTATCCCGTATTTTACGGACAGCTAATGTTTTACCTAAATCGTCCTATTACAATAAGAAGTACTTCCTGATTTCTGTCTCCCGTAGGAATCTATGGGGAAAGGTTACGTTAGTAGCGATTTTGACTTTAAGAGTAAAGAATGAAATTATTTGTGATGTTTTACGCTGTCTTAACATTTCTTAACCTAGGAAAAGTTTTGGGCGATACAGTGTTGTATACCCAGGAGCAGTAAGTCCCATCAAAAGTGTTCCATCACATATTCCTAAACCATTGTATAGCAATCAGCACCTACCCGATCAAGGTTTTAGGCAACCAGAAATTAAAAATGATAAGCAGATTAAACGTATGGTAGATTCCTGTAAACTTGCGAGAGAAATATTAGACGCAGTTGGTCAATTTATACAAGTAAGTATTCTTCTAGGTAATGTGAGAATTGGGTTCTAGCATTTTCTGACTAAAACTTCCCATTCAAGTCCTTAGAAACAACCCGAAATTGAAGAATTAATTGTTGATAACTAAAGAAACAGTTTTCTCCTGAAGGTAGGATCGACAACTGATGAAATCGACTGTTTTGCACATAAGCTAGCCATTGAAAACAATGCATATCCTTCCCCGTTAAATTATCAGGGGTTTCCAAAGTCTGTATGCACTTCCGTGAATAATGTTGCTTGCCATGGTATTCCTGATGATCGACCTCTTGAAGATGGAGATATCATCAATGTTGACATTACTGTGAGATGATTTTTTTCCTAAGGAATTTTAAATTATATCTTAATGAATTATTGTATCCATATATACACTAAGCAATTACTGTTTTAAATTTTTGAGTCATTATTGATTTAAAACTTAAAATATTTTAGGTATATTTAAATGGATATCATGGCGATTGCTCCTCAACCTTTACAGTTGGGTCTGTGGATGAATTAGGATGTCATCTGGTGAAAGCAACTCAGCAATGTCTCCATGAAGCCATTGCAATATGCCGACCTGGGGAATATTTTTGTAATATAGGTCAAGTTCTATTTCGTTCGAATAATATATCGTGAAAATGTGGATATGAAGGATTGTTTAGTATAATTGTCCTGAATTCTTTTAGGACACACAGTTGAGCATGTGGCAAGAAAAAATGGATTGACTGTAATACCAGCCTTCATAGGACATGGAATTGGAAGTTATTTTCATGGCCCTCCAGATATATATCATTGCTGTGAGTTTTATGTAACGATATTGGCAATCTTTAAGGAGATTGAAGACATTAAATATACTTTCTCATGTTTTATTATTTATCTTGTTCTGGTAAAGAAAATTCCATGCAGTTATTCTAATTTGTTTTTTGTATTTAGAACAATCACCTACTGGTGGCATCAATTGGTATAATCAAAGAGTTTAAAAACTAATTATTTTTTTGTAGGATGTTTGTGGTGAATTCTTTCGCATTTCCTTAAGCATGCTTAAGACAAGGAGAAAGACTAAATATATTTAGTCTTTCCCCTATTGTAAACCAAGAAATAAAATTGTTTCAATTTTTTAGATTATTAAATATTTCATTGAATCTTGCTTAAAATGGCTATAATATCAGATGGGAAAACTTCTGGAATGAACATGATATTCATGTTTAATTTAAATGATACTATACCGTTTTACTATAAATAAAAAGCACACAAAAACAAATCAAAACTAAATTCAAAAAGAGTATATAGAAAATAGGAATAGAAACTTTAAATAAGTCTAGCAATACAATCAAATATATTTTACAATACAATAATCAGACAATTATTAAAATAATATAAATATAAAATACCATACATAACCAGATGATACAAATACAATAGCAAGATATATTTGTTAGTAAATGAAAAATTACACATTTTGATAGACAAAATTTTTGAATGCATTATGTGATAAATGAAAAATATCTGTAGATTTACAAATACTGTTATAATCTCTCATTATACGGAAAATTGGTAGATGATACATATAGTTCGTGCATACGTATGGAATGTGAAATAGGTAATGAGATCTCGAGTGAACAGTTGGAACCCTTAAATTAATTAAGGATAAAAGATAAGAACACTTGATATTATTATTTAATAGAGAGTGTAAAAATATGATCCCCATTTGTTTTCTACGTACAGAGAGGGTGTGGATATTGAGTAGTTTCAAAATCTTATCGTATTCTCCTCTATCCCTTTCAATTCCAGCCTTAAATGCCACAAATCTTAGGAATTTATTTTGGACCCTCTCTAGGCCTAGGTCATACTTATCATAAAATGGGGACCAGACTATAGAACAATATTCTAGAATTGGTCTGACTAGGGTTAAATACAGAAGTCTGTAACAAGACATATTGTTAAAGTCTCTGCAGTTACGATAAATGAAGCCAAGAGTTTTGTAGGCTTTAGTAATTGAAGCATCAATGTGTCTGTTGAAAGTTAAAAGATATTCCAGATCTGGATCGTATCAGTATTTTGAAATTACCCAAAATTTGTGAATTTGATTTTGGAATATGCTATATGAGGGGGGATATTGGCTTGGATATTCCTAAGATATTAGTTTTCTGCATTTTCAACTCTTATTCTGCTCCCTTCTTCTCAATAAATGTCTATGAAGTGTAAATGCTTTATCTCAAATTTACTTTAACCCATGGATATGTGTATGTTACATCTTTACTGCTTGTGCCTTCTTTGAGCTTGTAAAATTACAGAGAACTTTTGAAGATTAGAGTGAGTCAGTTGTGATGCAAAATTTTCTTTGGCATTAAGATAGAGGTCATGAGTTGTTACTTCCTGCAATACAAAGACAACTACAGTATATTTTTCATTAACACTAGTTAATTTCCAAATATATCTTGTAATTATATTTACAAGTTTAAATTTAGCAATTTTTAATCATCTCATATTACCAAATGTTTAATAAGTAATTTGGTGCTGTTTTGTAATAATAGTGTGAGCAATTGTAGGCTCCATATGTGGAAAGTGTTGGCATTGCTTGTATTTTTTTAAAAATCTCATTGCTTTTAAGGAGTATCATTGAGAATGTTTGTAATATTTGCCCTTAAAATGTAATCTTTGCTTTGACAACAAAAGTTTATCTGAGCATTGCCTTCCTCTAAGAAATTTATTTTAAAAATTGAAATATTTGAAATCTTAAATCCCATGTTCAGTATAAATCTACATACAAAGAAATGCACAGGCTTCCTGTAATAGTGTAGGTAAGGAATTTCAGTGGAAGATAAAAAGGATATCCCAGAATGAATTGACTAGTTGAAAATTGAAAGTGAATGGAAGATGGGGATTTGTAACGAAAATTTAAAATTTCACTTATAAATTATTAAAATACAATTATTTTCTTACATGTGACGAATTTTTCTGTGGTGGTATGTTTCACTTAATGATTGTTATTAATTTTGTAGATAGTTTAATGAAGAATTATTAAGTTTTATAGTAATTAAAATTTAAGTAACAAATTAATCATCAAATACTAGCAGAGAATTTTAAATTTTCTTCTGAAAACTTAAAAATTGTGAGCATCAAATATTATTTTCTGATGATAAAATAGTAATCTTTTAACGACCTGAAGAAATGATTAAGACATTTTGAAATAGGAATTATTGTTTATTCCAAGATATGCATCTGTGTCTTTTACCAAACAAATTTTTTTTTCACTCACCAGACAATGATTATCCTGGCAAAATGCAGAGTGGAATGACATTCACCATTGAACCAGTCATAGGACAAGGATCTCCTGAAGTTATTTTATTGGAGGATGGCTGGACTGCTATAACTGATGACAACAGTCGCTCGGCACAGTTTGAGCATACTATTCTTATAACAGAAGATGGAGCTAAAATTCTCACAGCTTGAAATGTATTTTACTGTAATAATAAAACTTAAATAGAAGTTTTTCTGATTTTTCAAATGTTTTCTTATGTCTTTGCATGATTATAAGAATGTAAGAACTACACACCTGAATTTTGTCAGATTTATCTCTCATTTTGTATGTTTTCTACAGGAAGCACTTCCTCTAGAGATGTTTAGTTTTAATTCACAATTCCACTCAACTACTCAAACAATTTATGAAGAATTGTAACTATGGTTTGCAAGTTGCCAATTCACTTGTAGATTTCAAGTGGCAGTCAGTCAGATACTAATCAATTCCCTTAATTCTACTTCATGGGTGCCATTATCAACAATTGAATTTTTCTACTGCATCAGCTGTGATTCAATGTGTATAGTTGCTTATACAAGGATATGTGAATGGTGGTTCTAATATCAAAAACATTTCACGTTTTATATCTTTGTCAGGGAGATCATCTTCACAAAAGTTTTGGTTAAAAAGCTAAGTTATTTAAAATTACTGTATATATTTATGATGTTATTTAATATCATTACTTGTTATGTTTTTATGATGAGAAAAATCTTTGCACCTAATTTGGTTGTCCTGAGGTATGTACCTCAATTATCCGCGTGCACAAGAGACTTGAAATTTAGATTTGTCATGTAGAAACTTTTTTCAAGGCTAATTGTTGGGTAGTCGATCTTAAAATATATTTACTATATTACTCAAAAAAAATTGTTTCACTATGGAGAATTTTGAAAGAAGTAAATAAAATTTGTACTTTGTATCAGGAGGATTCAGAGGGTGAGAAAGGAAGTGATAGCACCCCTACCTCCTTATATGGCTTTGTAAGACCAGCAATTTCCCTAGGTTTAGATGAAAAGGTAAATCTAAAAACTGACAGTGAAGTGTTTATATGATAATATACATGTGCTTCAATCATTAAAGCAAAAACATTAAATTTTTTGTGATAGAATATTAATGCATTTTGAAAATTGCCATTTTTACGATCAGATAAGAGGAAATTAGCTCTTCTTCCACCACCTACCACTAAGTCTTTAGATCTCCTATTGTGAATGTTATATATTAGCAGAGTATTCTAAAATGAAGCTTAGAGCTGGCCCTTCAGTGAAAATTCTAAAGAAAATCAAAACTGCATTTTATCAAGAAATCTGTAGCAGCCAAAACTACTTCTAGCTAAATATTTTCTCAAAAAGCTTTCCCCATTTTTGAGCTGATTTGCTTACTGATTTTGAAAAATGTATCTGAAACATGCTGTTCTTTCAATATTTCCATCTAATAGCCTCACCCAAGATGCTCTCTGCATTCTCTTAAAAAACATTTCGAAGATGAATTTCTACCCTGTAATTCATTTCACTGCTGTAAAGCACTTCTCTACCATGATACATAACAAATTGCTGCATGCTTAATTTATCCATAAGTGTAAGGTATAAGATTAGAGAGAGGCTAAGTTGGACCTAACAAAGGTAATGGAGTCCAAGTCTAAACGAGCTAACTTTACAGCCTAGGTACAAGTTACCAGTTAATCAATTGATTTGGTTCATTATCAAGTAAGTTACAGTTTTATTGACATAGTGAGCACACATCAATGTTATTATATGCCAAAATATAATTAAAGATGTACTAAATTTAATCTTGGTAAGCCATATTTGGTGGAACTCCATCTTCAAAATATCATACAATGATTATATTTGTACTTTTCCATAATGGTTTTAATCCAGCACGACCGGGTTTAGACTTATTCACATCATCAGCAGGTGGTTCAGAAACTAAAACAGTAGCCTAAATATCCATAGAATAAAGAGGAGGGGAGGGTGTAAAGGGAAAAAGGCTGCAATGATGCAGGAAAGGGCAAGGGACGTTGAATACTGGAGGCCCAAACGGCAAAGAAGTCATATGAGAGGTTGGGGGCGGGGGTAAGGAAGGGAATACGCATGTGAGTAGGGTTGAGGGATACTCAGAAAATAGATATTTGTTTCTGAGGGTATGGGAGTGATGCAGATGGTGCAAGATTTCCAATTTTTCTAGTGCGTCCATTTTTGGTTCTTTGGGGCATGACTGGAGTATGGTGGGTGAGAAATCAGAGCAACAGTTATTTTGAATTAGGTGGTTGACAAAATGAGATCGGAGTGGGGCTTTATTTGTAAATGCATCTTTAGGTTCTTTAAACCTGATTAAGATGTTTCTCCTGCCTTGGCCAATGTAGATATTAGTGCAATATCAGCATTGGATTCTATAAATACCGAATTTATGCAATCTTTAGCGTTGCACAAGAGGGATCTCAGGTTAAAACAGCTGTAATATGCCAATGCGAATATCTGACTAGGAAATATATTGTGAGTCTGGTATGAGAATCTACTATTGAAATTTAATTTTACCCATCACAGGGGATCATAAGGATAGTTGGGGATGGGTTAAAAATTGCATTCAGAGCTACTTTTCTCCTATGGCGGGTGAGTAATTCTTTGATGAGTAAATGTGGGTAACCATTGTTGGAGGCAAAAGTGACGATTGTTTTTACATTTTAAGGTGAGAATACATTGCGTATCAAGGATGAGATCGTTTTTCACTCCCTTACACACAGGTTACCTAACATCCCTATGACACCCCGAGATCTCCAAATCGAATTAAAAACTATCATCACCCTTATAAGAGCCCAATCACAATCAGTCACAAGAAGCCAACGGTCAGCAGAGTGTAGTTATCATATTACAAGGTACTTCAGTGGAGTTAAATCAAAGACTTTTCAAATCATACATTACTGCAATTTTATGGCATTCTTCCCCAAAGAGGCAATTAAGAGATTCTTACAACACAAACAAAAATAGCTTTCTGAAACAAATTGAAAAGATCTTTTATTACACTTGTGAAAATGGACAGTGTATGTATAGTTATACATTAGACAATCTATTATATTGTACAAGAATGTTATGAAAGTCTCACGATCAGGCATAGATGATCTTCATTGCTTTAACTCACTTGTGAGTCCTTCCTTTCAATTGCTAAAATGAACCGCTAATAGAAGATTCACATTAAAAGGAATGATTCCACTTTAAAAACCTTTGTACAAGAGAGGGGAATGAGAGTTGTGTGGGGTTACCACTGCAGCAATATCAACCAATACTAAAATATACAACACAAAATTTTCATGGCATTCTTTCTTTCACATTTATTGCAATCATTCCAAATATATCATGAACAATTTACTCATTCCACACAACTTTCACAACCTCTAAAAATCACGTTACACAATTTCAAAGGCAATTTATAAGTTGACAAACTGCAGACATGATTAATGAAATACAAGCCTTGTGGTTCATCACAGGATAGCTTTTCACAAAAATCAATTGCCATCCTGGGAGAAAATGTTAAAAATAAAATGCTGGAGAAGGAATAGTGTGGAGTCTTGACAAGATGTTGACAAACTACATCATTTCAAAAAAAAAAAAGCAAGCCACTCAATAAGTATCCGTTTCTATTGAAAAGGAATAAATTTGAAAATAGTGAAAATGAAAGGCTGGTTTTTTTAACAAAAGATTAAAAATTAAGAAAATCTAAAGGTCTGTTCTGCATCCTGATCAATTTAGTTTATGTTTGAGATACATATGAGACCATTAAAAGTTTACACTTCCACACTACTTCCCTGTAACCTAACTCTCACTCTCCTCTCCTCATGCCCATACTTCCACAAATGTAATAGGCACACACAAAACTAGGCAGATTAAAATTTTCATTAATGCACCGAGAGGAAATGGGATCATGTTATTTCTATTTTTGGTTCACCTATACGTTTATATATATTTATATGTATATTTATTTATATATTTTTCTACCAAAGTACAGGCTACAATGCATGTCGGCGGCATTAAGGCCATGTCATCGATGTGCTTAATATGTACATCTAAATAATTTTAAAAATGCTCTACTCATAAATAATCACCTTCATATAAAAATACATTTCCTCAATATTTTTCAATAAAAAGTAAATTTTACCCTATGTAGTTTATTAAGATCTTGCAAAATTAGTTTTTATTTATTGTTGTTGTATCCATATTTGAACCTGGATGCCAGATGTTTTGTATCCTGTAATCTGGCAAGGTTAATGCAACTTGCGATAGTTTCATGTATGTTGAGGGTTTAATGAGTGAGAGGAGATGCATAAGAGTTAAAATGTACTGTACATCAAATATATTACATTAGTGACCACAGACAAAATTTACATTGCCAATTTTTGTCTCTCAGACTAAGCATCATCCATTCTTTCACCTTGCGTCATTTGATCACAATGACTTGTTCATTGGAGAAAAATGCTAAGACATTATTAATTTGTCTTGTTAACACAAAATTCATATCATTAACAGGTCACTATAAAGTTTCTTGAAAATATTTATGCTGTGATCACTATACACACATGTACAAATATATATAATATGTATATATATATATCCTTATAAATTACATCCTGAGGGGGTGGGTGGGCGGGCACAGGGGTTGGGGTGGTTGGCTTTGAGTCTTTCTGACAGTCTCTCTAATGTCAGTAATCACAACCTATAACTACTTAAGCATACGGAAGAGTAGGAGGCTCAGCTGCAGGGATTGCTTGCACTCTTTTAATTTTAAACCAATTTCAACAAATAAGCTGTACTAGGGACAGCCAACAATTAAGGTCCTCTTTCAAACAGGACCCAAAAATAAATAACTGGAGTAAACAAAAATCTGACGTGTCTTCATTTCTAGAGAGATTAAAGTAACATAAATGACTGTACAATGAGATGATAACACGCCAAAATTATTATGCTATAAAATAAAAAGTTTTCATCGTGAAATTTAAAACTGTAAATGGGACAAAATTGTTAACAAGATAAAAGTACTAGTCACGTGTTACATGGAAAAGTACAGACGTGCAAGCCCTATAAAGGTGCCTTCTCCGTCACCTCACACTTTAATAATTCATTATTAGATCAATAACATTTGTCCAACTGCACAAAGTTTGTACTATTTTCAAAATTAAGAGCCATAAATAATAACTACCGGGAAATGTATACAATTTCCCTACATTAAATGAATAAGATGGGATACGTAGGGGAAGGGGGATAGGGCAATAAAAATACCAAGCATAAGTACAGAAAATTCACCTTGAAACAACCTTCCCCCTGATTTGTGCAAAGACAATTCTCGCTAAAAAAGGACCATTCTGTACAGAGAATGTTAAAAATAATGAGTTAATAGTGGAAAATAAGATGCTTGAAATATAAACTACACACAGGTTGAGATTAAATAGGACCAAGGGAGGTATTGCTTTTTCATTTTATCCTCACTGCAAACCTGAGGAGGCACGATTACTACACTTCCACAACTTACAATATACCCCACACTAAATGCAGCAGAATTGCCATCCAGAACACAAAATTGCAACACACTCAAATTTTAATAGTTCTATCATCACTTTAAAAGTGCTGAAACCACAATTAAGCACCAATGTGATCTGCGGCAATCTGATATTTCAACCCTGATCTTTAATTTGAGTCCTTCACTCTTCATTATAGCAACAGTGAAATTTTATGGGGAAAACTTATCACAGCTGAGTGAAATGAAGTTTTAGGGCTAATTCCAGGATAAGCATTCACTGTTAACAACCAACCATAAATTTCACTGCCATTGTATCTCATTATGAGTCTACAGATGGGGTATGGCTTGAAGTTGATGAAACAACATCTGATGATCCACTTGAGATCAAATTTGTTGAGGATGATATTCCAGAGGTTGTTGATGACACTAAGGATAATGTTTCTGGTGTGACGTTGGAGGACGGTAATGAGGATGAAGATGCTAAGGAGGTAATTAAACGGTCCACACGATACCTATTGTATGGGGAATAGGGAGGGCGGGAAAGATCATTGTCAGTCACAGTACGCGTTCTGTTAGGAACAACTCCATCCCCACGTCCCAAAAGCCAATCGTTTGTTGAGCGTCGTTGTGCCTCAGATACATGCCGTGATAACCATAGCTTATGCCAAGCTCTGAACTTCCTGTTTAACCGCAATGTCACCACCCGATGAGACTAAACAGGGCAGTAATGAGAACAACATTAATGTTCTGAATTATAAGAAAGATAAAAACTAATTACTCAATATGATATTGGTGATCAAGCTATTATAAAATAGGAATACAATGACACAACAAGCTGGAGATTATGTTCTACAATTTTATAATAGAGTTTGAATAAAGTATGAAGACTATATGCAGACAAAGATGTGCCAAAAATTAATTAAAAAGCATTAAGAATCACTAAAATTGGGAGTACTGAAAACTCCTCTTACCTCTCTTGCCCTCTGGAACGCTTGACGTTTAAACAGATATTTTTCCTTGTTGATGACAAAAACCATTGAGTAAGAATTGAGGTTGAAGCGACATTCAGTATTATCAGAGGCTACAAAATTTCCTGGAGTACTACTTAATCTCTTCTGCTTTTCATTCATGCCAGCCCCCTCACCCAAGCGGTCCTCATTATCTGCCTTGTCTTCCTCCAAGCTATGGGCACAATTAAATATGATTACAGACATTAGAACTAGAGCCTTTGTCAATGACCAAAATTCCACAATAACAACATTCTTTGAATAAAAGACATCAGAAAAGATTTTGCCATTTCAATTCATACATGAACTTGGTTGTTTATTAAATAGTTAACATTCAGAAGTAGAGGCGGTTCTTTTGAAGATGAATGGACAACAATTTTAGTAGGTGGTCTTACCCAACTTCACTATGACATTTCTGATATCTTTGTAGAAGCATAGCTACGAATAATAGACATAGCACTGATCTCAATCTTGACTTAAAGAATAGAACTACCTTGTGTATTGAAAATTAAATGCCAGAGGAAAATTGAGCCAAATCATGCAAAATAAAGGATTCTTTACAATGAATATGATCCTAACGGGTTACATTGAGATATCAAGAAAATGGAGCATAGACACTTTAGAAGCTGATACTAGATACAGAAAATGTTAAATTTTGAATATCTTTAATAAAACTTGTTACATTTTGGATAAAAAATTAGTTCAAGGGTCCAGTAAGATATTCCATTGTATTACTAAGAGCTTATGATCCCAGTCTGTGCAGATCATCAAAAGATGTAAGGAAGAGTTCCTTGTTACATCAAAAGTAAGAGTGGATGCCATATGAGCTATATGCTTCACTTACAAGCATAAATTGCTAGATCTACAGGAACACCTAAATCCTTGTTTTTCACATTTCTTGAAGATTTGTCCAGACTGAAAAATTACTTTTGTGCAAGGAACATAAGCTTCCAACATTACTGCACAACTTCAATATCACTTATAATTCCAATTGCAAAAATACCTTTATGAGTAAGGCATAAACATACCTCTGAACATAAAAAGGCACCTATATTTATGATAAATGTATCAGTTATTTATGTCACAGTAATTACTGAGTTATTGCAAAATGTGACATGGAAATTTCACTATATGACATCTGATAATAAGTGAATGTGATAAAAGAGATAATGATAGCTTGATTTGGGTTCTCTGCTGACTATTAAAGGAAAATACTTCAACAACAGAGATAATAATTTCTTACATATTTAACAGTAACTCCGACATCTCATGAAATGATTTACAAGAACATTAGAAGGATACTCAAGCATTAATATCTTACCTGAATGAAATTTTTAAGAATTACTTCTCCAATTACTTATGCCAGAAACTAAAGATTTCCCAGTTCAACTAATTACAGTTCCGAAAGAAACAGGGAAGAAGGAATATTAACAACTGGTGAAAAGACGAAGAGTAAAATGACACAGACACAGAAGAAATGAATTACATATTTATCGAGGTTCTACAGTCACATTGTTTGTGGTGTCAATAAGAAAAGATAAACTAGATGTTAGGCCACCATTTTTTTTGGCTGGAATGTTGAGAGACACACCTGCACTTGTCCTTCTGCTCCCTCTCCTCCTCCGCAGCACCACCCCTTCTCCTGTCCACTTCACTCTCTTCCCTTTTCCCTGCCTTTCCAGACTGCTTCCTCCGAGAGTCACCTTCTGATACACTCTGAGAATCACCCTCCATCACACAGTCTCCTGTCCCCACACGGTTCTCACCACTACAATATCCTAATGCACCACCCCCTGCTCTGCGTCTCCACAGCCTAACATTTCTTGGTAAAAAAACTGGCTTGCGAGATGCAGATGATGCACCACCTGGAGATTGCTGCAGTCCAGCTTCAGACTGAGGTAATGAAGGAGAGGAACCATCCGCACGCATCAGCACTGCAGCACCTCTACTGTCCACTTCTCCACCTGCGCTCCCAGACACAAACCTATCAACATAAGCCCACTTCTCAGCTTCTGCTCCTGCTTCAGGTTCTTCCACTTCTGTATCAAGCAGTTCTATTGTCATTCGACAATCATATTTATACTGAAAGACAAGAATACTCTCTTAAGATACTGGCATTAAAAACAATAATGTGAGTAATTTTCCCAGCATAGTTATATCATTCAAATCATGCGAGATAAGTAAACAGGGAACACACTAGATAATTTTTCTTATGAATTAGGTATGCTACCCTAATCTAATGAATATCACTGGTTTGTCCAGAAACCTCAGAGCTAACCGATGTTGACACAGAAAAGTTGCTGTAGAAAGGCAGAGAGAAAAAACTTTAAATTGATAGTGCAGTATTAGGAGAGCAAGTTTAATCTGCTATAGATAGATCTTCACATACAATTATTCCTGGATTAGAAGTAACCTGTTAAGCTTTACATTTAGACTTAAATCCTTAAGTTTCCTGACTGAGCAAAGAAGAATGACAATCCTATTATGATTTTGTTTTCTAAAACTACATATTCTATTAATATAAATAATTATTAACAAAATCATCCTTTTAATACCTACCACATATATTTTAAAGCAGTTTTCATCAGCAAGGGCTTGTTCTGCACTCCGTTGGTAGGCCAACTCATATGGTGCATTGCGAAGAGCAGCTGAGAAAAGACCCCCAGCACCACTTAAGCCTCCATTGGTGCTTGCTCTTCTCTGCTCCCTCTGTAGTAACTCAACACAAGTCTGGCAAGATTCATCTGCCACCAAATGTTGAAGCTGTAAAATAAAAAACAGGTGTATTATGGAAATAGCCAACTTGATAAATCCCATGTCAAAAGTCTCAGGTGCAACACTCACCTGCCGCACTGCATAGGTAACCACTTTGTCAAGAGTGAATGCAATGTAAGCATGAATACCAAACATTTCCCTCAGAGTGTCTTCATATGCACTGGCATCCATATTACCATCTAGAACATTTTTGACCATGTCAAGAAATGCAGGATAGTAATCTTCCACTTCTATTTCACCTGCAGAGTAATTTTAGGATATGAAATGAAACAGCTTATTTTAATAAAATTCTGAATTATATAGTCACCAAATTGAAAAGAATAAAATTAGATCAACAGAATGAATCACATAAGGTAGTTGCTGGAATTATTAAATGGATAAATCTTGAAACAATATACTTTTATAAAAGTATATGATTTACTGTCAAAGAAACTCACTCTTGGGTTTAAGACGTAGAGCGACAGCAGTGGATTCCTTCCTTTCTCGCCTTTCTTTAGCCTCTTCAGCAGCCAAAGCTACTGCTCTTTCATACATTCGTGTTAGCCTCTCACATAGTATTTGATGCAGCCTCAAAAATAGATACCAGTTGTTGTTGGCCATGAATAATGTGTAACATTCCTCCTGAAAAACAAAAGAAATATAAATCAAGATGTTCAGGAAGAACCACATAATGATTCCATAAAAATGAATGAAAGCGACTAATTTGTCTTTGTATAATGAAGACAGATGAATTTCAAATATAAAAGCCACTATAAAACAACAAATATGGTTATCTGCATATTCTGTTCCAACAGTTATTTTAAAGGGGGGGTGATGTTATTTCAAAACTGAACAATGAGCTTCTTCTAGAAAATATTTCCCTAAACAAGTTAATTAATGCCAGATATACACCATCTTCACATTCCTCAGATGAGAATATAACCCCAAACCCTTTTCATCTATTAAGTTATTTTGTTACTTGGTCTAAAATGTTATGAAAAATGCAGTGCAGGAGTTCAATTCATAGAGTTGCTATGTATGTTATTGAGTTATCTGAACTATTCAGCCTAAATTTTATAAAAATATGATGCATTGTTATCCTGATAAGCTGTATAGTTATAATGGAAACAATTTTAAGTATTCATAATGGTTTCCATTAAAAGGACATTATAATCAAACTACTGCAACCATAACAACTACTTGTAAACCAAGTAAAAAAGAACTCCACGTTAATTTATAATTTTATATTGACTTCTGATGATTCATTTAATGAGAATGAACAATTTTGATGAGTAATGAAAACAACTTTTACACTTTACCTGAGAATTTAATACTCTCCCATCACGGAGAGCTACCATAAAGTTGAGGAAGAAATAGTGAACTTCAAACCAATAAAACTATTTCTTACATTTTTTTTTAAATATGCACACTGAAAGTTTGGAAAATGTCAAAGTTATTCTGCATGTCACTGTTTAAAGATTTTTGCCTCATTTTACTTACTGTAAATTCTCAATTGCTAGGCAACTTTATCATGTTCTTGGGACATTCAAAATAAATGGAGGTGAAATAGATTTGGAATCTAAAGTATATTGGCTTAACAGGTATTGCGGAGAAACTTTTAATTTATTTCAACATTTAAAGTTATTTATATACTAATAAGGTAATGGATGCTCATATATGCCCAGTAACCCCAATATTCTATGCTTGCTCCATCATGAGCCTGTACAGAGATCATAGGACCATGGCAAACAGCATGCATCTTACAATCACTTGATTATTTTCCAACCCTTCAAAACTCAGGTGATTCTAAGATTCAGGCACATCTTTTTCTTTCTGTATCCTTAATTATATGTAAGCTTTTCTATTAGCTTTCAATCTGCAATATTTCAATTGCAATATAGCCTCTTGAACTCATGCACCCAACTTTAGCATATCTGCTGTAGTACAGAACAAGAGCATCTAATAAGGAGGTACAAATCTTACAGTATTCACAGCTATACACTTCTGTATTACTGTTGCATATCATGAAACAGAGTTAAAAAACAAAAGCCTTATCCACAGTTTTAGCCTTAATTATCACTGTCCATTCTAAAAAATACACTAAACATTCTAATAAAAAACTTTTGTACATCTCAATATTTCCATCTAATAGCCTCACCCAAGATGCTCTCTGCATTCTCTTAAAAAACATTTCGAAGATGAATTTCCACCCTGTAATTCATTTCACTGCTGTAAAGCACTTCTCTACCATGATACATAACAAATTGCTGCATGCTTAATTTATCCATAAGTGTAAGGTATAAGATTAGAGAGAGGCTAAGTTGGACCTAACAAAGGTAATGGAGTCCAAGTCTAAACGAGCTANCTAATAAAAAACTTTTGTACATCTATTTCCCTTGCAGGTGATTGAAAACTAAGCTTGTTAACTGAACTAAAAATTCTCTTAATCCCATTACAGTTTTCTTTAACATATATAATCCTAATTAGGAAATTACAAGATATAAAAACATCGTAAATAAAAGTTTAAGAGACCTATGACTCCAAAGTAATAGTGCAATTTGGTTCAATTTGAATTGAGTGCTTGTTAATTGTATTTATTACCTAAAATAAAACAAAAATATAATGTTACTTACAGGATGTGCAGATGTACTATGCTGAGATATGGAACTATTTTCTTCATGGGATGACTTATCACCATTTGTACAACTAGAAGAAGAGCCACCATATGCATTTACCCCTCCAGATTTATTTAGCACAGAATCTGATGCCTTCTTGCTGCCTTCACCCAATCCACGAGTATTTGCCCTGCCCCCTCCATTTCCCTTGCTTCCAGAGATACCGGATCCAACATTCATGTTTCCTATACTTTCTTCATCGTCTTTATCATCTATAGTTACATATGGAGAAAAAGTGATAAACATCAATCTACAAATAATTATCAATTTAAGCAAACTTAAAAAGATTCCTCTCAACAAGAAATTAAGGAATTGGCCAACAGACTTCCAAATTAAGAAGTAAAAGTGAAATGACAGATCTCTCATATCATATTCTCACTTGAAATGGTAAAATGCATATAGTTATGCAATAAGAAAAGAAATCCTCCACCCATAAATAGGAAAATATATTCATTTACCACAAGAAAAAAATACTGAGCCCAATGAGCTGGTAAAATATTAACATGATAAGTTGCAAAATCTAAATTCTACACTAATATCTGGATAATCGCTCAGATATGCTTAAGTGGACTTAAATTCTCCATGGGAAGAATGTTGATTATTTACATACAAATAAATTCATTAATCAGGAAATCCTGATAAAATTACTCTCACAAGGATGGTTATTTAAAAAATTAACAAGAGAAATTTTGGGGATGGACCAACAAAAGGAAACATATCAGAGGGATTATGAACAAATCCTTAAATTTAGGAATATTTTTATTAAAATATCCTTCACTTAATCAACCGCAAGGCATTTTAAGCTGTTAAGCATGTTAAGCTGCCTAAGAGGAAGTTAAAATCTTCACTTGAAAATACATCTCTTGGAGACAATAAGATAAGAAAAATGATCAATGAATGTTACCTTCATCTTCCCTTTCATCTTCACTGAGTTCCTGCCTCGGATGAAAGAAAAGATCTGGAATGAACTGCCTAAGGAGCTGCTTTATCTTCTGTTTGTCTGCTTTGTGTATCCCAGTCTGCCTTTTTACATGGTGAATTAAAAGATTAGCAGCATCATCCAATACAGACTTATCCTTGTATGGTAATATCAAATGTGGCCCAGTAGCAACTTCAGCACAACCTTCTTCAGCCTGCTCATGCCTCTGTAATTTCAGATATTGCATGTGAGCCTGCAGCCACTTCCAACATTCAACAACATTTAAAATAATATGAAGCTCTACAAAATTTATCTGCTGGAAGGGTACAAAATAGCAAAAGCAGCCAATACATTGAAACCGCACGACTTACCTCATCATATATTGTTTCTATTTCATTGAAAAGTGATTTTGATCTCAAGGCCTTCAAATCATTTTGTTTGAAGTTTATTCCCTGATGATCCAGAGATTTAAGATAATACTTTTCATTCTGTTCCCGCCAGAGTTTATTGAAACCTTTTTGAGCCTCTCTCCACTCTTCTTCCTTAGCTTTCAACCTGCGCAGTACTACAGGTACAGCAACTGCTGGGTTTCTTTTCAACCCATCAATGATATCCTGAGCTTTATCTCCATAAATTCTAGAAGATCAAAGTAAGAAGTCAGAAGATGAACAACTAAAACAACTATAACTGATGAGAAATCAATCTTACCTGCGTAGAGCTCTCTGTTGAATGGTTGGTGAATTGCCTCCTAAGGTGTCATCTAATCTGAACTTGAGTACTTCCTCAGGAGACATACGGGACATCTTTTTCTGTACACCTTCTAAAATTCTTATTGTATTGGCATTGGTCTCTATGACAACATCAAGCTAAAAGAAGCACAATTCATTATGACACAGAAAAACAAAGTGAATACATTAATGACATGGTAAGCAAACATTTACATTACCTCAAACCTTTCATCTTCGCAACGGTAGATATACTCTTCATACTGAGTTTTCCGCGATGTAACAAAAGTGGAGTCTTCAGACCAAGTGGGGAAGGATACCCACGTGTCATTCAACACTTCTCTGCACAATGAAGTACGACCAGAACACTTAGGCTGCATGTAACTCTTGGGGAGTGCACAATAGCTGGCTCCTAGACGTTTGCATGTAGTGTAATCTGAAGAGGACAAATAATCTGAATAAATTATCAATCCAAGCATACGGAATATACAAAATTACTGAATTATGAAGAAAAGACAAACCAATTTCCATTGCCAGGTCTCCAGTAGGCCTGTCCTGTCTTGTGACATTGTTAGACACAGGTTCTACAATGCCTCCCCCTGCTAAGGAGCTGCTACCATCCACATGTCCTACAAACTCCTTAAACCAACGGAATAATTCAGGAAACTTTCCTAGGAAAGGAGTAACCAACTGAACTAGCTCAGAACGGGACACAACCTCCTGATTGTAGAGTACTAGGCATCGAAGGAAGTTCTCATAAATATCCTGACTTTTCAGTGCCTTCCTCACCTATATCAAAAGTACAAAAATAGGGTTTAAAAACAGTGAACCTGAAATACTTTAAATAAGATACTTAAAATAAGATATAATAAAAACATTTTGACAATTTCTCTTGATAAATTTTACTAAAATAGAGTAACATTAGAAAATAATTTAATCAATCGTTGCTAATGAAAAAACTGTCCAAATCTAAAAAGCACTTTTTACAATAATCTTCAATACTTAAGAATTTCACTTGGATTTCAACAAATTAAAAGGCTAGGATGGGCTAAATTCCTTGAAAATACCATCTGGGTATTATGAAAGTGATTAAATCATTGCACTGGGAAGAATCACCACTGAAATAAATCCTAAGGTTTATTGAAAACATATTACTTGAGAAAAATTAAATAAAGAACTACCTTATCAAAGAAAGCATAGTCTGTGAGACTACCATACTTTCCAGCTTCGGCTAAAGTAACATCTCGCACTGAAGTCATCTTCTGACGTTTAGCGGGAGGCTGACCTAACATAGATCCTCCAGTGCCACTGTTTCCCCTTTCCAAGGTTGTGGTGGTAAATGCTGATGAAGGAGACCGCTTCACTTGAGGCCCAAATTTTCCGTGGTTTCCATGATGGTGATGATGATGGTGTTGGTGATTACCAGTAGCAACACCAAGCCCACTGTTACCATTATTTCCACCTAAATTAGTAGAACCACTCACACTTCCACTAGCTCCAGATCCTAATCCACTATTCAAGTTCATTCCACCACCACTAACTGATGAGTTAAAGCTTGGTTTTATACTGGGAGGCTTCTTGGCTACTGGAGGATGATCATTACTCATCCCTTTATTACTCTGAAATATGCAAAACATTTTAAAGAATACATACTAACAATAATGAATTTTACAGTAGTTATAATTGCAAAAGATGTTATACATTCTGTGGCAATGCAAATTAACTTACCAAAGCAGCTTGATGACTGGTGGCATCAGGCAAAAATTGACCAAATTCCTGAAGTAGATCTTCCTGATTTTCAAAAAGCTTTGCAACTTGAGAGTAAACTTCAGCTTCCGTCAGATGTTTCCCAGGTGTGGAATGGCCTTCTTTAAGATTCCTCTGCTCCTTCTGGTATGTGTGCAAAATCTCAAGGAATCTTTTGTATTTGTCAGGTTGCCCTTGAAATCGATTCTGGGAATGAAAAAAAACCAAGGGATAATGTAAAGGAGATCTTCATTTAATCCTTTCCATACTTTTAATTCATATCCTAACATGCCAGACTAAGATCTAATTTCTGCCAAAAGAACAAAAACCACAAACATGAAAGTAAAAAGGAATAAAGCAGACCTCTTTCAAATAGTCTGTATGTTACCGAGGAATTGAGTACAATTTCTAATTCAAAAAGGATTCACAGTTACTAAATCATCTCGTACTGCTTCATTTGAAGATATTCCTAGATTATAGGGACTGCTAAACATTGGGAGTGAGAACTATCAATCTGTATAAAACTAGCAATGAACAAATTAATTGGAATCCAAGTGGGTTATGACAGACCTTGGTACATGTTCTTATAAAAAAAATCTGAAGGATTTAGATGAGGCGGTCTTTAAATGATTACCCACCAGGGAGGCAATAAACTGCCCCTGCTGTTGCATATACCACGTTACAATCTTTTGCAGAAATATGTAATTTCATTTGTAAAGATTTTGATTCCAAGAATACAGAGCAGTTAATTAGACAAGAATCTTCTAATTAATTTTAATGGCCAGTCAAAACTCTGGATACTACGCAATCTGCACAACATTTCTTGAGCCTCTACCAGTTGCTTGAATGTTTTGTTTTTAGTTGGAAGCATATTTTATAGGACCCAAAACAAAATGCATCCTAATAAAGTATCTACACTCAAGTAAAGGGGAAAAAATTTCACGGGCATTTCAAGGGCATTTAAAATCAACTCTTCATAGCCACTGTACATCCAAATCTATTCTGAGTAATTAGGAAGCTTTATTATATGTATATATCATATTTAGGGTAGTTAAAGGGCACAGCATCTATCAAAATACATGTAATAACATTATATAGCCAAGTCTGATGTGGACAATCAGTGAAAATGAACAAGAATTACCTTAATTTTGTTGACATAGTTAATAGCATGATTGAACTCCACAGGCTGGCTCTGGGGAGTGGGATGCAATGCTTCTGAAGGATGTGCTCCAGCTGCTATTCCACCACTGAGGGCTCCACCTCCTTGAGCTACAGAGCCTTGAACTAGGGATGCAGCAGCTGTAGCAGCATTTGGCAATCCTGAACTTTGTAAACCAGGAGATAAATTAGGAGTGGAAGTCACTGATGGTCCAGATGTAGAAGATGCTTGTGGCTGTTGAGCAGGGGAGACAGCTGCAGTGGCAGCAGTTACTCCTGGAGAAGGGCCTGTGCTGTAGCTATGATGAGCAGTTGCAGACACTGATGAAGTACCAGTAGCACTGTGAGAAAAGAACAATTTATTTTAAAAATCAGAAGACAACTCTTGCTTTACATATCACCACCTCAATTAGGAAAAAAAATCCAAATAGGGGTCCACAATGTTTAGGATTGTGAGGTACATAATACTACAGATTTATTTAATCATAAAATGATTTACATTGAAAATAATTCAAAATTAATTCAAATTTAATTTTTATTTGCAAGAAACACTACAACATCCAACTTCAGTGAATCACTTTATTAAACGTGAAAAATGGAAACGAATTGGACTTCACGCAACATGAGCTTATGGGATTCTCAATAAGTTTGCAGGTCATAGCCTTGAGTCTATTCATACTGAAAATAATTAGTTAAACTTAATCATAACATGAGAGAAATTTATCCAATTACTTTCAATAGATGGTATAATAGCAGAAAGGAAACAAAAATAACCTGAATTAAGAAAATGTATCTTTACATAAAAAAGAGATATTACTATCCCTTTAATAAGATAAAAAATTTCTCTCAAAATATCTCTTCAAGAATCAATTAAATAATATTAAGTTTTGCTTTCCCTACAATGGATTTTCACAGGGCATTTTTACCAAGTATGAACAAAATAATCTCCAAAATCATAAGAATCACTAACAATGCATTTCGATAGGGCATCCTGGAAAGTAAAACTGTCACTACTCCAAGAAACTAAACAAATTTCAGTCAATACATTCCTCAACATATTTAATTAAAAATTAAAGTCGGGATAAAACTTCATTTTTTTTAAATTACACCAATGAAAATTAATAACAAAAGGGAACAATCGGACGATTATATAGATCCAAGATACTGCTGTAAATAAAAGGAGGATCACTATGAATGACATTGTTGCCTTAAGACAACCACAGGGTAAAGTTACTCAAAAGAAAACTGAAAGGCAAATGGGACAGACTTCAACTCTTAGACCCTTACAGAGAAGAGAACCATATTACAACCAAATACATATTACAACAATATAAAAATCTGAGAACTAACAGCTTACTTAACTCTGAAAGCTATCTTTCTTTACTTTAGAAAGTACCTACATGATAATAACTATCTCACCTAATTTGAACTCCTGAGGAAGATGAATTGGTAGGCTTCATTGTCACAACAGGTGCTGGATTTGCAACAGTGTGGAGAGAGAGAGCTACTGGAGAAGTTGGCGTTGAAGATGAAGAAATTGATGTAGAGGCAGCTTGTACAATAGACTGAGATGCTTGAACTTGTGAGCTACTGGAGCTAGTAGTTCCAGTAGGAACAGCAGGCATGGAGTGTATGGTATGAGAGATATGGTGATGATGAGTTGAGAGATGGTGATGGTGAGAAGTTGTGTTCCCTCCAGAGCTACCAGTATGGACAACTGTAGTAGTAGTAGCAGCTGTGGCAGCAGGACTTGGCATTGACACAGATACCTGGAAAGCATATCCCTGAAACAGAAGTTAGCAGAGCTTTGGAATAAAATTATTAATGCCATTGATACAACCATAAAATAATCTTAGTATAGAATCAATGCTATTGAATAAAATTTTAACAGAAATTGGTTTCAATATAACCTTATACCTCTTATACATAAGTATGACTTAGAAGTAAAATAAAAATATACTTGAGACTGACCTGATCATTTGCCTGAACTTCTATTTTATATCCTGGAGGCAAGAAGGTGTTGAAACCAACGATTAACTCAGGATGCCCTTTAAAGAGGTTAGATACCCTAGCTATAACTCCAGGAGTGTCAATGCTGTATGAGAGAATATAATTTCGCATTAGAGGTAGAGGATATAAAGTTTCTAACTCATAAATCAATATCTCAATGTACAATCAATTTTACTCAATCATACACACAAACGCCTAAGAATATCATAATAAATACAAAGAATGCATGCCAGAGAGGAGACTGGTAAAGGGGGTAAAATGGGTATTGAACAATAATGTACAAAAAATTACTCCACCTCTGAGACTTGAATTCCTTCATAATATCTAAAAAGTCATTATAGACTTGAGGTTGGCTGCCAAATCTGTACTTCACTTGGTCCAGATAAGAGAGAGCATCCTCAACCTTGAGCCTTTGAAATTGTTGTTGACCAACTGCCTGAGGTTGATTTGTGAGTGACGCACTATGAACCTGCAATATTAAATGGCATAGCAATTAATAACTTCAAACAAGTTGATTCAAATCATTAAATACCATGATTTGCTGAACATATTCCTAAGTGTAACCTGCGAATGTAATTTACAAAATTATTGATTTGGCTATACAAAACCAACACTGTTCTGGTATCACTTTCACCACAAATGAGGAATTACCATGGTATTAGGCATAACTATTTCAACTAAAATTTTTTACACTTACACTGCAAGGAACAGGATGTATATCTGCTCCAAATAAAAAGCTACTAAACACATGGTTATGAAGTGATTGCCATAACTGTGAAAATGAGAGTATGACTTTTCACCTTTAATTAAAAATCCTCACTTAAATAGCTTTGTTTGACCAATCACCCTGAAGATAAATTAAAATTCTTTAAAACAGTGATTTTACAACAAACAAAACGGAACTAATGACTGAAGCTGAACTGAGGATTTGAAAAAAAAAAAAATTTTTTTTGATAACTCAAGCAAACAGATATAGACATGAATATAAAATTATAACACAATTTTGGCAAACTAACATTTTACCCCAGTGTGATCAATACAAAATACAAAAAAAAGTCATTAGCTACATATAATCAAGAAGAAGTTAAATCTTACATAAACAATGCTTTTACTCAGACACCCTCCACTACCCATATCTAAGAGAGAGGGAGATACTAACTACATGAAGGGTTGTGAAATGTGGCAGAAAATGATTGAGAGCATCAAAGAAAGACTTGGAAAACCATTAGCAATGACAAAAGGTTTAACAAACTCCTAAAATAACAATAAACAAAAAGAAAATAACAAGGTGTATCTTGGCAGCACCATGATTGCTGGAATATATTAGATGTGACAGCCCTGTCTGCTATTGACACTACCACAAATACATTAATACTATTTTTAAAAAGGATAGTGACAACAATATATTGTTGTGGTGCACTGACTGTCATAGGAAGATTCTAGACAAATATCGCTGGAAGATTTATTAAAAATGTCAACATTTCTGATGGCAATACTCAATTAACATGTATTCTAACTTCAGAGGTGGAGAATGAATGAAGATGATTTTTTGTAAAGAACATCACTTAGAATAAAGTGCAGGCATACCTTACTTTACTTATTACTTCATTACAAACTGCAGTTACTAAAGTGTAAGGTCATTGAATGAGGAGCAGTTATGCTTAAGAAAACTTTGATATACATAAAGTTACCTTACAATTTTATACTACTTGAACATACATTTCCAGTAAATATTGGGTCTTGAAGAATTATATTCAGCAAAATTAAAAGTGTATATAACAGTATGGACCATTACTATTCAAATGATGCATCTTGCAAAAAAAGATAGGAGAGCAATTAGAGGAGTAGAATGCAGGGTTCTCCAAGAAAATGGAAAATTAAGTATTCACAGTTATAAATTATGTATAGTTTTGTATAAACAATTATATACTTTGTAAAGTTCAGAATCCTATCCTTGTGTTCTTTGCACCTAAGGTGACACCGAATCTATGACGACATTAAGTAAGCGCTAGAGGATATTAGTTTGGTATGGCATTAGCAAGGAGAACTAATGAAAATGATGGGTTAATTGCTTCCTTTCAACAACTTAACCTAATCATAATGCTCTTCTCTATATCAATGCTTTAATTATTATAAGCATTGGACAAACAAAATAAACAATAGCCTTAACATTTCAAAAGAAAATGGAGTGTTTCCAAGGTTTTATAAATACAAGTATACTTATTTTCATAAAATGAAATTGAAACTTTAACTCATTGAACTTTAACTAATTGAACAATTTCTCATACAAAATAATGCAGGGCATGATAAACTAATCAATGAAATGAAAAAACACTGTAAAAGAAGTTAATGGAAAATTGATCTAAGATATGTGGTTGAAGATGCAATACATTAGGAAAGATTTCATGAAATTTTAATTAATCAAAATTCATCAATTTCAGGAAAATAGGTTTACAGATTCTACCAAATCCTTAAAATTACAAATACATAGTAAACACATGGCAAAAATGTCAGTTATTCTAGAAGATAGAGACAAATTTATTATAATGCAATGCAGTGAGTGATATACACACTTAGAATGAGTTCTTGCTCTCATGAAATGTACTTATAAAAAATACTAAGTAAAAAATTTATAATGCTATAGAAATAAAAGGCAGGTTTAATTCCACACAATTACTTAATTTTAAAAATTTATTAGAATTTCATGGCTCTAAAGGTAACACAACTGAGTGGAGAGGGAGCAGTCAAAAAATAAGACATACTGAATGATACATTCATTTTTATCAGAAAACTATACTGTTGTGAAGAATAATGGAATAATAATATTATATATCTGCCATTTATAAAGAACTTGAGAAAGCCAATGAAAAATTACAGAATATTGACAGGAAGATATAATTTTTCACTTTAAACACAGTATACTACAACTTTCTTAGCTAATATCTTAGGGAGAACATAACTAACTAAACCATGCCTTCACTTTCTTTTAAGATCGAGCTAGTTAACTGTAGATCATAATGATTGAAAACAGTCATCAGAACTTTCAGTGCTACAAATTTACATGGACTTTGATTAAGTTTAATAAGAAAAACATTGCATGCAGAGTGTATTTCTTTCTTGTCATCCTACCACCCTTAAATGTATAAAGGATGAATTACTCCCTCTACAGTGAATAGGAAGCCAAAACCAGCAGCCATAGAAATCATGATTGTGAATTATGAAAGACAGTGTAGATAAAATTTTACTATGCTGATTTGCATCCAATCATGATCCCCTTCGAAATAGATAATATCAGTCTGTAACTACAATCTTTTAGTGACAAGCAACCTACTTGCAGTTGTCTGACAACAATAAAAGAAAGCAGTTTTGTGTGTGCAACAAACATTTAAAATGTGCATACATTTGTATCTTGGTGATTGCAATTAGTCCTTGCAACCAATAGTATAGCTGGTCTTGATGGCTGTGGAGGTTTTACATCTTCCAATCCATCATAAGGTCTTGGGTTTGAATCCTGCCGAGGGAAAGGAAATTTATGTATCCTTGACATCAGAACACCACTACTTGAAGCCTTTCTGTCATCAAACATAATATAAGATATCTATAAAAACCTTTAAGTAGCTTTATTGACTTGCAGTATTTATAAACAGAACTGTCACAAGGACTCATCCCTCTTGCATCTCGGCACAAAGGAAAATACTCAGTCATGCTAGCTTTGATTGAATGTAATCACAAATTTAACCAGGAAGTATGAGATTGAAATACTCCAATTTAAATAATAAATGGCAACATATGTAGGAAACAAAATTTTGCCCATATAACTAAAATGAAAGTTATAGCAGCTTTAATTTTGCAATTAATAAAATAATCTGACCAATGACAATAACACCTCAGCATTACCAGTAAAATAAGAATAATTCAAAATTCATTAGTTAAATGAACATTTAAACAAGTAAAATATGGACTCAAATTTTCCTTATCTAATTGCAGATATTTTGAAAGGTAATACATTAATTAATTTTAGTGTTCTAAAATTTACATGAAATGTTGTACTTAACTGTCTTAATAATTTCATCAAATTCCACCAAAATTGACTATGCAAAACTTGGACTGCCAAAACAGATAACATTAGTTTAAGAGTAATCAAGAACAAATATAAGAAGCATGCAGATGTCTCTTCCAGATATAAATCTGAGGAAAAATATCAATGAATCAAAAATAAACCTTATTAATCTCTTATTGTAAATATAGATAATAATAGTATAGATAGTAAGCTAATTCCAAAATTTACCATAAACACAAATGACACCAACAAAATAAATTACAGAATATTGCTGATCATTTAAACACAATAACAATTAGAGATAAAAGAGACCTACCAGAGATGTAACAGCAACATGAAAATGTAAATCATGAACCGGTTAACCCAAGCATGAGGAATGTTGAAGAATCTAATAATTCCTCCTCCCACCAGCAAGCTTATAATAAGTTCATGAGAAAATTTAACAATCCTATGTATGAAGTACTTATTTCAGAGAAGCTAAAATGAATACTATCTGCAGACAATACAATATCATATAGCTCAGGGGTGGGAACCATTCTTTCATTGGAAGGCCACATTTACCAAATGGCTGCATGTGAATCCATCAGCCAACTCTTGGATAGCATGGTGTCCACGAACAAAAAGTCTCACATCTGAACTGTACATTTATATATATGAAGGCAGTGTCCCAATAGATAGGAAGATAGCGAATGTTATGCCTGTTTATAAAAGCAGATCAGAGAAGGACCCAGAAAATTATAGACCTCTCTCATTAACTTCCCTGTCAGGAAAAGTGATGAAGCTCATTGTAGTTAGTTCACTTATGAAGTTCTTAAATAGAAATCAATTCCTCAGTAAGAACCAATACAGATTTAGAAGGACCCAATCATGCAACACTCAACTAGCTTTCTTCATCCACAATGTCTTTAAGTCCGCTGAGAGTAAAAAACAAGTGGAAGCTATTTTTCTTGATTTCAAGAAAGCTTTCAACGTCATTACAAATTAAAATCAGCAGGTATTAATATGGAAGTAATTGAATTGATCAAGGATTTACTTTATGAAAGAGAACAGCAAGTAGTACTTGATGGCATTAGCTCAGATTAACTCAGTCACTTCAGGAGTAACTCAAGGCAGTATAATTGCACCTCTACTCTTCCTGATTTATATCAATGACCTGAGCACCATGATTGATAGCAACACGAAGGTATTTTCATATGACTCCAAAATGAATAGAGAAATATCAAGTCACGAAGATAGCGTTGCACTCTCAAACGATTTAGTTCATATTCAAAGGTGGTATGAAAATTGCTAGATTTAAATTTAAATGAATGCTCTGTACTGACCTTCCTTGAAATGGAACAATTGCATCAGAACCATGGGTACAAAATTAGTGGAATAAATATAAATGTAGTCAACTCAGTTGAATATCTTCGAATCACCCTTACAAATAACTTAAACTGGAGCACACATATTCAAAAAATCAGCAGCAAAGCAACTAAAAATCTCGATTTTATAAAGTGCATTGCAAGGAAATGTGATGAAAAGGTTATAGAGCATGCTATTTCACCTCACTTAGGCACCATCTGGAATATGCTGAGCGTATACGGCACCCAGCAGATTATACAGATGCTCACAAATTCAAGATAGTGCAGTGCAAGGCAATAACTTTTATTAAAAATTGCTGTGACAGAAAATCAAGCATTACTCAAATTCCCTCAGGAAGAAGTAATTGGTAATATGCAACCTCCTGCTACTGAAAAGAATAAGATAACACTTATACTTGTTACCACAGGATAAAGTGTTAGTATAAACTTATGAAGAGTATAAGTGTCTTATTCTTTTCATCATGAATAGCTACCACAAATTCAAGGCAGAAGTAGTGGATTTTACCCCCTGCTACTCTTGAAAATTTAACAATGAAAGTAAAATAGGAGAAATAGATGTGAGGACAAGTCGTTTTAGGGATTTATTCTTTCTGCAAACAATACATTATAACAAAAAGCTAAAGAGCTAACTTCTAACTTCAACGGTTAGTGTTTATGCTACCTTCCACATGTCAAAAGGCAGCTTGCAGGGTATTTATTTAGATGTATAAAAACTGAATGATTTATTTAGTGAGCTAAAAGAGAATATATAGCAAGACAGAAAAACTATTTAACTTTTTAAATGTGAGCAGTTGTTTCAAAAGTAACCAAAAGGCTGAAATGAACAACAAAAAAGAGCCACAATCATCAGGTTATCCACCTCTGATCCAGCTCACACATAGCCTACTCCAAAGGCAATTTGCAGTTATTTAGTGTTCTCATGATGCCATTCTCAGATTCTAATTCCATTGTAAATTCCATTTCATCAGTAAAAAGCTATCACAGACAACACAGCTCTTTGACTGCTTATCTGAAAATCCCAGTTCATCAATGAATTAAGTGAATCAGTATTCAACTACAGCCTATGAACAATAAAAGCAAAACATAAACATGAGATATTAAAAATCTTGACGGAACCCAAAAGAAGAATTTTAAAGAGCATCAAACAAAATCCATTGTTTTGGCACTGACTTTGTGGTAGCTGTCTCTTAGTAGTAGTATTGTTAAAAGTGTTCCGACAGCTAAGGCCATTTTGCACATGAGCCCCGCAACTCATTGAACCAGGGACCGTTTTCACCGAAGCCAAACACATTGCCCACTTGGCTATCTGGGAACCCAAGCTGTCTCTTATACAAAAAATGGAATGATAATTATGTATGCCTCCAATAAAACTTTATTGTCAAAATTCTCCTTGAAATACTTTTCTGACAGCAAGTATACTTCTTAATTATCAAATAGCTAAACAGTCTTATACACTTTCTATACCACCATTTCCCAACCATGATGGTCTCAAGTCAACTTTCCAAGTCCTCAAGAACAAATCCCACCAAGGTGCAAAGAGGATTTTAATAACTGATGTATTTTAAGTGGGAACAGTCTGACAGAACATGTAAATAGCAGAAACTTGTCCATTACAGAATAACTTCTTCTGACCTGCACTCATGGTATTTGCATAAATGTTACGTTGAAGGATTCAAGTATTGTCTCAACAGACTGGGAATTCTAAAAGACAAAGAATAGCCTTTCACTGTTATTAAAACAGTTCCTCACTGTATCAATTAAGTAAGGGCAAATTAATGTGTTCCCAAAATTAAGAACCACCATGGGTATCCATCATTTAGGAATGAAGAGATTTTTCATATAGTATTTAATGACAAATTTAATGAATTTTGTGGAATTTGTAGAAGTTCAAAATACTGTATGATCATGAAATTACACCAAGTATCACTTGATACCATTAATTTTTCATTTTTTTTAAAGAGTTAAATGATGGAAATGCAATTTAAAATTCATTAAGGGTGTCAAGGAATACATTAATACCTTGTAGGTAAACAATATTATATTTAGTTTTTTATTCGATAAAGTTAGATGAGGCTTCTCTTTAATGCAGGAGATGTACACACATCTTATGCAACAATGTTTTTAATCCCAATGGAAAAACAACTATCTTTCTTTTAATTTTTTATGAGACATTCATAGCTGAACCACTACATATGGACACAAATGAGTTCAAGAGTATCAAAAGAGCCAACAAAAATAAGCAGAGCATGACTAAATGATGATAAATTACTATGATATCAGAATATTATGGTGGCAAAGAACTAACACTTAATTTACCACTTGAAGTATTGCTTTCCAAAGAAAGTACTTCCGTTGCCAACAACTAAAACTACGCATTGATAGAAGCCCAACACATCAATTATGATTTATTTAGATGACTAGCATTTCTCACAACCAAGAGGAAGTATAAATTAAGTAACTGCTGTTGTCTTTGACTAAAAGTATAACTACAACAAAATTAACATGAAATTCAGCAAATTCCATGAAAAATGAGTTTGTATTAAAACTTTAGAATAAAAATACCTACTCTAATTACCTGTATCAGATGATCATGATGTTGCAAATTGAACTGAAAATAAAATAATATAAAATTTAATTTATTATACACTTACCTTGCTTCGAACTTGGGTATGCGTTGGATGTACAGTATGCTGTGGATGGGTTTGAACCTGCAGCCCACCCACAGTTCCTGTGCTACTTCCACCATCTCCAACCCCAGATACATGAATAGCATGAGGACTTGAAGCCCCACTAGTTCCACTGCCAGGAGCTCCTCCCTGAAGCCCCCCTATGACAGTCTATAACAGAAAAATATTGTCTATGTCAACATCAAATAAACTGATAACTGAAGTTTCAAGTAATAATTACAAAAAAAAATTGGGTGTCTCACCACATATTCACAACAATACTAACACAGCAGTACAAACACTGATGTAATCAAACAATGCCTTTAATATTACTAAATGTGGTAACATTATATAAAGCATTGTTTTGGTGATAATCACATGGATAATAATGAAAATCATAACTCTAAAAATAATAAATCTCCAGCGCTAAAAATTAGGGGTTAACTAAGATATAAAATGATCATTTCTGTTGCTGAACGCTTTCAAGAAATCATAAGTTTTGTTTATTTAAACCTTCATACATCCCAAATGAAGCCAAAAAGGAGTAAACAATTACCTTAACTGTGGTAGCACTTGGAACTGTTGCCCCTGGCATTGTTGCAGAGGAATAACTTTGCACTGGGAACTGAACACTGCTAGGCATACCGGGTCCAGTACCTTCGTTACTTCCAGCCTTCAGCACTGCACTGCCTATTACATGATATTACAAATCATTCATAAATCATGAATAACCAGGACTACTTTCATTAATGAAATTAAAAATACAACATAGACAGTCATTGCTTTCCAATATTCTAATTCCAATTATGATAAACAAAGCGAATGAATTATTTACATCGATGCACCATTTACCACGGCAAAATGTAAATCGAAAACTCATCTCCTAAAAAATTCCAACGAATAGCAAAAATTATTGGCAATAAAATAACCACAGAAGAATTCTATTTGAGTTAGACCTACCAGTAACTGAAGAATGGCTAGCTAGAATCCGCTGGTGCGGTGAAAGCCCTCCACCAGCACCTGACACTCCTCCCGTGCCTCCAACTCCTTGGCGAGGCTGCGGATAAACACTTGACACACTATTTTCTTGTTTGGTCAAAACAACCTCTTCAACCCGCCGTTTCATCTCAAATTACATCTAGATGACTGAAAATGAAACCGTATAAATTTTGAGGATACGGGTTATGTGCCAAACTGAATTTTTTTAAAGGAAATGAATCTCAAGCATACGACATATCCGTAAGCCAGCCTCACTATCATGATACTACATTAATAACGAGATGGAGAAATCAATGAGCATTTAAGAAAAGGTGTAAGGGATGGAGACTTAATAGTAATACAACGATCTTGTGTTAATCGACAGCATTTATTTAGTAATATCAGAAAAATATTCGAAGGAATGATGATTCCTAATCTAAAAGTTAGTGGGGCAAGACGGCGATAAAAATTAACACCTATTTAAATCATTAGAATTTAGCAGGAAACCTTGACCTATGTTTTTAAGTCTCTAAAATGACGGTTACAAAACTAGAATGTTTTCTCTACGCAGTTAATGATCTTTTATATTAAAACAGAAATAAAGCTTACTGGTGGCACGTACACCAACATAAAGAAATAGTTTTCTTGAAGTCCCATGTTCCGTACTCCAGTGTGCAATTCATGATCTTGAAATTTCATAATACACTTAACGTACAGAACCTTAAATCACAAGCGTAGAACACAAGATAATCTTTAGCAGTTACTGTTAATAGCACCGATTGCCAAAAGTAGAGAGGAAAAGTGATAAAGGAATTATTGGAGTGAATAGAACGCGCTGCGGCACTTATGAGTATGAGATGATCTCTCTCTACTACATCCTCCTGAGGAAGCGCACCTTAAATAGTTTCTGTTCAGTGGCGACGACGCAGCAACAACGACACTCCATAAGGGACCTGCAATCCTTCACACGATTACGGCAATGAACGAACAGGTCCTCATATTCAAGAAACTTGAACTTCGATAGATCAGACTCCCATTCTAAAAGTTATCAGGCAAAAAAAGACATAACGACTAATAGAAGTCCACCATCTTTCGACTTCCGACAGCGAAACTAGTCAACACAAGCAGAAGCTTCCTCACGAACCTCCTCCATCTCGGTACTCACGCCCATTGCGGGGCCCAGGCCTCAGGGACAGCCAGCGTCGCGCTATAATGCGGCCCTTCAACGCGCATATGTTTTTCATAAAGTAAACTGAACAATAATAAGATATCACTCTTTTCTCAAATAGCATAGATCTTACATTCGACCGCCAGACAATTATGAAGACATAAAACCGAATAATATAAGCCATTGTGCGAGAAATCAGAAGCGTTCGTAAAAAAGGTGGCGCTTATTCCAGTTTCATATCATCAGGTCCTCCCCCCCTTGCATAGGTAGGTCGCTCGGACTCGCCCGGGCCCCTGCGTTGCGAGCTGGTCTTGAAGCGGGGAGTGGTGTGGCGTGTGAGTGTGAAGGAAGGAGGGACAGACGGCGGGGACAAACGTGATGTGATGGAGAGGGCGGGTGGGCCACGCAGTGGAACGGCCTGAGCTCCCGGCATTCAGCGGGGCATTCTGGCAACATGCCAGCTGGCGGGAAATGAGTGTCGGAGGCGGCAACAGGGAATTATGAGGTTATCCGCGACCGGTTAAGATTTTTGTACTGAAGAGATCACTCAGGGTATTCCTAGGATCACACTGAAAATCTACATTAACGAATTACTTTTCCTGAGAATGCAAGACCAAAAAAACAGTCGGCAAAACTGACAAATATATTACCTTTACACAGCGCAGTGATTTGTAAAAAATTTCTTATGTGAGTGACGTAAATCGGGAACTCAGATAAAGAGTTAAAATAGAAACTATTAACTTAAAGTAATATAACGTTACCACAGCGGGGGAAAATGTGTATGACCAGAAGGTAAGAAAATTGTGTAAAGTTAGGAGCTCGTAAAACCAAACTATCCTTTACGCTACCAAGAGCATTTAGTCACAATGTGCAAGCTCGAAGGAAAGCGTTAATTTATCTGTACAACCGGTACAGACTTTCCATCTGATATATGATTGTGACGTCATACTGGGGAAAAATAGAAGAACAATTTCCCCTCCACCAGTATCCTCCATCTTTCCTCCCCAAAAGTCGCCACACACGCCACCGCCCACTTCAGAAAATTTCTCCAAAGCAAAAACACCAGATCTTCGATCAGGCAACATTGCGCGCACGACTCAAACGAAATTCGAAGGTCTAAAGAAGTAACGCCGTCTCAACTACTCTAAGAAATTTCACGCCAGTAATGACATACCAATTGAGCTATTTTCAATTATTGATTTATTACAGTTAATATACTTGTCAATAAATGAGCGAAAATATGCGAGCTAATGTGTATGTTTAGCAAATACACTTTTTACGATAACAAGCTAATGCTATACACCACGTCAGAGCTGGCAACGTTGCTGTTCAAGCTAGTGTCTGAATGAATCGATAGTATGTCGAGAGACCTCGACCTTCCGCGGTAGACATGAGACTACATTCGTTTAAATAAAAACAAACTCGATCGTCGAAAAATAAAACGCTTCCTACTTACGAATATGGCTACCTATGTCTTCACCGGAATCTATACGGAAATTATGCACCCAAGAAGAATCCGGAGGAAAAATAATCGAAATTAACAATAACAAACTAGATTGTGAACGAACCACGAGATTGTAACTTAAATTTCAAAACAATACCTTCAAAGTTTTATAACAATTAAAGCAGATTATGGACCTGACAAAATATTCAGTGTTTCCTACGGTTTTAAACAAATCTAAGAGAGAATACGGATTAATTGATGAATTGTTTACATTAGCGAGACAGTATAACAGCTGAGCACTCACCTTTCAGTTATTTTACATCCGCTGAATTTTACAAGAGGAACACGAATTGGAGGCATCGTACGATTTTCCGCTGATTTGACTGCCTTCAAGAAGCATTTCCAAAGAGTTACGATAATAACGAATACCTTAGCAGGTGAGCTACGACGGAACATGGCCGAACCACACACGGCAAACAACAGAACGTCAAACATCAGCAGAAGTAAAAAAGGCTTTCCACAAAAACGGTTGATGTCATGTCTTGATTTATCGCCCCTCCGAATTCTACCACTCAGGTTCTTTTCAAGAGATTAAAGAGCCTAATAAATTTAAAGGATTTTCACGATTAAACATACACTCAACTCAGGAATCGACGATCGCCTGCATAACAATACGCAAACGGCCACCTCCCCCGTTGGTAATAGACTCATCCAGGCAAGAGTGAGGCTTCCCTGAAAACGCTTTGATGCTTCAGTTGTTCAACCTTAAAATCTGTTACGAAAATTATTGTAAGTGTTAGTTAGACACATTCTCACGTTAGAATTTCACTCGAACCTGTTGAAATAGGAGCTGTTCAACTAGCAGACTGTCTGTCAGACTGCCAAATTTTCACTTCACGAAAATGGGTTTCCTAGATACGTGATGAATAAACACTGCTGAAAAAACTTTGTGTTGCACGATAGAATGCACTACCTAAACTATACAAGAATAATGACGAATGAAAATGACGCGTAATCACGCAGGGTACAGAAAAGCTGACACTTTCACAAGGAATGCAGTCGTTCGTAAAAATGGATCACAATATGCACACAAAACACAACTAAGGAAGCACCTCAAGCAGAACTATAGCGCACTTATTTATTTGTGTACATCTAAACACAAAATAACACTCAAAACTTCTAGCGAATTCAACAATACTGAGAATTAATATCTAAATGATATCTGTAACGTCATACAACAAAATTAATACTGCAAATAGGTTTAAAAAGTACATTAATGCTTACATACCGTCTAATAAAAACCGATGCCCGCGATTTCCGACGATTTTTTCGGGAGACTCAATCACTTCATCCGCCATGGATAGATTTGCCACTAAAATTTAGACTTGCGTGACGTCACAGTGTTTGGGGTAGGCCGTCCAATGGGAATCCTTCAAGCAGTAGGAGTATGTTGTCTGTATTTACGCGATTTCCTTTGAAATAATTTCGCTTCACAATAGATTTTTATGTCATTCGTTCTTGCTTACTATTACTTAGGGGATAGAAATTTTCAAAATTGATAACTTGAAAGGAGAAGACGGAAATTTATGCTGTTGATCATAATAAATTTTACTTCCTAGCCTCGAACATTATCCTGAAACTAAGTACAAAAGTTCATTGAGCTTACCAATTACCACATGCACATTGCATTTTCGGATTTTATGTGCAGATTTCTCAGACTTTGAAAATTATCTTAAATCTTTTTTGCTCTCGACGATATAATAGATACAATAATGGCAATAATGCTTCGCGGTGGAAATGCATAACTACCTTAAAACAAATGAATGAAGATAAATGAATTAAATAATTTTCGTAAACATTCGAGAATTTCTTTGTTTTCCATCTGTTAATCTTTAATTCAGATATTTATCGTCTCTGATTTTTTTGTTACCTTATCGGCATTCATATTTTTGTTAGGGTTTATAATCTCTGTTTTCTATCAGCCAATAAAAATAATACAGGTGTTCGTAGGACACGTGGAATATTTATGTGATTAGATTTATTTCTTTATGATGCTGTAGAATAGAAACGGAGTGGTACCTTGGGTTGATTTTGCTGAGTTGATGAAGTGAATTGTATATATTAACGATACTAGTTCGATATGTCTGTTTTATATTCAGTATTACTGATTCTATCACTTGGGCAATACGTCCTGTCCGGACCTGACCCAAAAGACGTGAAATGTTTAGGTAGAGTATATGTGAAGAAGGATTTGATGTTTTCCCGGTGGATAGTTTTCAGAAATTCTTCACGGGTTATCAACCGGGTTAATTAATAAGTAAGAATTAACCCGTGAAGAATTTCTGAAAAGAGTAAATGTGAATCTTAAGTAAACATAGAAAGTAAGAACTATTTCACTGATTAACAGTGTGAGTCTCAGTTTGCAGGAAAGTCGTAGAAGAGATTGAGAATATCATAGATAAGGTCAGTCCATCAAAGACTGTTGAAGTAGGAAGTTACCGGTTAGATTCAGAGGGGAATCAACGACAGAAGACCGTAAGTAGTGAATGCGTCACAACAAATTAAAATACTGATATTTCTGCTTAGAGTTATTTTATAGTGTATTAAACTTAACCTATGACATGTTTATATTCGTATAGATTCCCTACGCTAGATCGGTCGTCCACCTAACGGAAGTTTTGGAAAATGTATGCAAAAAATTCGAGGACTACGTTAAGGCAACTTACAAGGCATCTGGTGATCTCACTATTTTAAAATTAATAGACGATAATGGAAAAATGAACCCAGAGATGAGTAAAGTGGACGTAGTGCCCGATGCTGACTTAAATAAAAGCCTGAAGTTCTACGTAAGTGGACGTTCTTTTTTTTTCTTTTTAATGAACATATTAGATTCCTTTTTGTATAATTTTAATTACTTGCAGTGCGAGGGAATTGTCGAAGAATACGAGGATGACTTCATCAAACTTTTCGGTGCTGCGGAGGAGAATATTGATGTGATAGTATGTGCCGATCGTGCTAACTATTGTGATATTGAACTTCCAGAGGATTACAATTTCGAGGATAAGGACGAACTGTAAAAGATTGACCAAAATTTTATTAGGCTGTGTTTCTGTGCTATACTTTGATTTGTTGTTAAGTCTCGTTGAGCACGATGATGTATTTTCAATGCAAAATATAATTGTTTATAAATAACAATATCTCCCTTTCATTTAGTCATGTACCAGATATGTTACCTTTATTTGTGTATATAACTTTGTGCTTTTTATGTCTGAAGACAAATTGTGAACTTCCCTGCATTGTCATTCCATGCATTTCGTAAAATAATAACTATAGAGGAAACTTTTCCATAGCTTTAAAACTGTATTTCCTACAATCAGATTACCTGTTCGTGTATACGAAAGTTCTTATCGTTCTTATTGTCTGAATGATATCATTCGTAAAAATTTACGGGCGATACATTTGCAGGAAATCCCATGGTATGAACCGAATGAGGGGTATGAACACATCCATACCGCTCATTTACGTAAATAAATATGGCGGGAAGGCGTAAAACTGGTGGTGTTGTGGAAGGTATAATTATGCATCAAATGTAAGTCGTGAACTGCATGAATGTAAATATTGTGACATAATCGTTGTATGCAGATTATGTTTACGTGAAGTGAAATTGATTGAGCAGATTGCGAAAAAACTTGCAATGTCCTTGGTTGGGACCTAATGGTTTTTTAAGCGAAACCGGGACTTCATCACAATTTTTCGCTTCAAAAATTTGTGGAACCAACTTGTAAGGTATTTATAAAATTTTCATTAGAAATTATGCTCCTTTTCTCACTTTATTCCTATAAATTCTAAGCATGATGTAAAAAATATTGTTCGGCAATGCCAACAATTGTCATAATTTTTCTGTAAGATGGAGTGCAAGTAAACATCTGTTCATAAAGTAACTTTCTTAAGTATCCCAAAGATAGAACGGCAAGTGAATGAGTTAACTCACCGTTAGTGTTTTAGGAATAAATGTACTGAATAAACTGCTGCATGTCTTCATTTCCTAATATATTTTCCGATTTTATTGTAAATATTTAAGTATTGTCGGTACTTGAAAGCTTAAAATAGTTTATTGAAAACATACTGAAATTCTTTGTCTTTCAACGTAACTATTGAAAGTATTGAACGTGAATGCAGCCATATAGAATCCATAAGGAATAATTTTAAGTTAATGCAATGAAGATCATTTTGTAATCCTTTTTTCGTTGGTATAACTCACGGCGATCATTTATCTTCAGGATAACTCTTGTACAAAGTTTGTCATTTCTCATAATGAAGATGAAAAATGGTCCTATGTTTAATAAACTTGATTATAAAACGATTCAGCCAATGCTATAGCTTAAAAATAAATTTTATGTATCTTTCAAGTAAAGTGAGGGGGGCGGAGGATACTTAAGATTCCTTAAGTCAGTACTTGGTGCTATTTAAGGAAAGTGATAAGATTGCTGGGATGGCACAGAGTTTGCCTCCTGTCAATCCACCCATATATAGTGCCTCTCAACCTTCTAAACTCTCCTCTGCAAACCCCTCGGAATTCGAGTGTTATCCTGGAACAGTTCTTGGGATATGCTGTGGCGGCATAGGTACGGTACGCTTGGGTCGCCATCGGATTTCAGGAACCCCAATTGCTATACGTTGCATTGATATGGATAAAGCGAAGGATGAAGAACCTGCTTTGATTCAGGTATTCTTCATTTCTCAATCATATAGTTGTAATGGAAACTTGTGATACTTGATGTGACCTTAGTGATGCTAAAATTCATTTAATCATTATTTTTGTCAATGTAATAACGTCAACATTTCGTTTATAAAATAATACTTAATCTGTCAGTGTTTACTAATTCTTAACAGCCAAGGATACCAATGATGTGAAATAGCTCAATTTCATGGTCGTTATACGATTTTTCTATTTCACATCAGACAGTCTCCATAGTCATAACATTCTGGGTTAAATGTAAACAGTAGCATGCATAGGTATAGATGGAATGAAATTTGTTCTTGTAGCAGATGCTTTAAAATTTGAAATGTATTGCATATTAAGGTAATGGATGGTGAAGGTATGCAATGATATAGATTGGAAGTCTGTTTGTAGCATCTGAATTACTGGCTGCTATTTATAACCTTTCTGTTGTATTTATAATCCTCTATGGAATCTCTTTCATGTATGTTTGCCTCTTTTCCAGCGTGAAATAATTTTAACCAGGCAATTACGTCACCCTAATGTAGTACACTACTATTCATCATTTGTAAATAGAAGTGAGGTGTGGGTGGTAATGCCTTTTATGTCTTTGGGATCCTGTAGAGATCTTCTTAAGTGTGGCTATTATCCAGAAGGATTACCAGAAGAGGCTGTAGCTTTCATATTGAAAGATGTCCTAAGAGCTTTGGGTTACATACATTCAAAAGGATATATTCATAGGTATAATGCATTTTTATCACTAAAAATCATATGGGATTTTTCATTTGACTTTGAAGCTAGTAGATATTCATTAATGCAATGCTTAATTACAGGAGTGTAAAGGCTAGTCACATTTTAATATCAGGCTGTGGTAAAGTGTGTCTCTCAGGACTTCGGTATGCATGTGAAACAATATGTGATGGTCGATGGCAGCGCTCTGTACATAATTTTCCTCGTTCTACTGCAGCTAATTTAAATTGGCTCAGCCCTGAAGTCCTTGAACAGGTTAGTCATTTGTTAAGCTCATACTTCTGTACTCATACTGTTATTCTGGCATCACTTTCTTGCATTCTTCTCCCATTTCTCTGACCAGTGCTTCAAACCCTTTATCCATCTGCCCCTTGCTCTTCCTTGTACCCCCTATTTACAGCCTATTTGGTGTCGTTGATGCAGTTGTATCATATCAATCCTTACCTCTCCTCTTGTGGTTATCTTTTCACTAGTCCCCTTACTTCATTTCTTGTTCTATATATTTTTGTTATTATTTGTAATTCTGTTCTAAATTTAGATTGCACCCTTCTTTTTCTCAGCCCTCATTTCTGCAGCATTGTCATTACTTGCACAAAATACTATTTTCAGGATATATGTATATCCTGAACATTAGCTGTTAGTATCTGTGTGATACTTATAAACCAAGCTATCAGAAATTTCCATTCACCAATTCTTCCTTGTTCATTATTCTTCTGTCCACATTTTCTCTTCTATTATGTTACTTTGGCACCTAAAACTCTCAACTCACTTTCTCTTCTAATCAAATTCATCACTCTAGTAGTAAAGGGGAACTTTACGGCATCAACCCATTATTTTATTTAGTTCATTCAGTCCTAGCAAATGCTGCCTCTATACTGCATACACCTCCTTGGTGTATCTCTTCTACTCTTTCAAACAATTTATTTTCCATTTTACTGCCTTTCAATACTCCCTGCGACTTTCTCCTACACAAGTGTTTCATGCTTTTTCAGTATCAATAGCATTAATAGCTTTTTCTTTACTTATTGTGGTATTCTTGAAGTTACCTTACTGCATACGTGAGGTCGATTTGTGAGAGCATGTTTTTGTTGTCTGAAACTAAAGATTGTATAAAATTCTAGGCCTCTCAAAGTTCCAATAGGTTATTATGTTCATCTTCTTTCTTTGAAACTTAAACCTTGAATGAATGTGAATTAATAGGAAGCAACCCAGTAGGTGCTATATGTACTCATTTAAGAACCAAAGAAATGTGTTGGTAATGCTTGAGAGTAAGCTGCTCTCCTCTGGATGGTCAGCCCAACAATACAAGCAAACCAAACATCACTTTGGATGGCAAAATTTGGGTGAAGATCTTCAAGAAAATATCCTTATTCTCTCTTATTTCTTCATAATTTAATTACAAATCTTCTCTCAAAATCAAAACATCTTTACTTCCTACATTAATACCTATTTTATGATAAATCCACTAATCATCAGCCAATCACCAAAAATTAACAACATTTTTCAATTATCATTAGCAATTTAATCAAGTAATGATTTATTTGACAGATTTTAATTTATATATATATAACTGAATAAAATTGTTAATTAACATATGTTAAACATTGTTGTTTCCAAACATATTCAAACACTGTCAATCTTAAAAATATATTTATCTGGTGAGGGTGCCCTAATATCTCTTTGCTTGAATTGTCAAAATACTTCAGGCCACTGTAGATCCAATTGCTTTCAATTTAAATGTTTATAAATCCAACTTCATCCTAATTGCTAATGCATAATGAAATAAATAATGAAAATGTAAATCAACCTGTTTCAGAATTTGCTTGGCTACAATGAAAAATCAGACATTTATAGTCTTGGGATCACAGCCTGTGAGCTTGCAAATGGTGTTGTTCCATTTGCTAACATTTCAAACACATTAATGCTCACAGAAAAACTTCGTGGAATCACTCCCCAATTGATAGATCGTACCACTTATTCACCTTCCTGTCAGCATTACCAAAATTCTGATGAAGCTCAGGAGAATGATTCTGAGGGGGGTGAGTGTAATATTTGCATTAATATTAAAACCTAGTGCTTGAGAAATGATTTGCAAAATATTAATTTAATTTCTCTGGTCTTATTACTGAAGGTGAGAATTAGGTTAATGACTAGAGCTGTAGCAGGGATGAGATGATGAGGTTGTTTTTTCCAGATGGCTTAATACAAATTGTTAAATTAAAGCACTTGATCATAATTAGAATTTTTCTTTGTATATTCACATTCAGTTTCTTTATTGAACTGGATGGTTTGTTGGGCATAACTGCTTTGACTCTGCAGAATGATTCTGTAAATAATTCTCCCGTCTGTTTTTTTTATTATGTCATCAAGCAGCATATTAAGGAAAGGAATAAGGGCATTGCACAGTAA
Organism: Ladona fulva; assembly: GCA_000376725.2. NCBI lineage: Eukaryota > Metazoa > Arthropoda > Insecta > Odonata > Libellulidae > Ladona > Ladona fulva. Next base: position 421,677 of record KZ308392.1, read on the forward strand.
GGTGTGCTTCTTGGAATATTCCCAATGTGAATGACACGAAAGAAATATGAAAAACATACATTAAATAAGTCTTATGAATTCTACCAAAACATGATGTCTGAATGTTCTGGCAATATAGCTTTATTAGTTAAAGCAACTACCTGGCAGGTGGAAGATCTGGATTTGAGTCCTAGTCAAATCAGAATTTTTTCATGTCCATTTCTCTTTGAGGAACAGCATATTGGGTATAAATGTTTGAAAAAATCATGAATATGCCTATAATTACAGCTAGCAGCACTCATCTACATTTTGACCTTCTTAATTTCTTTATTGTTGTCTGGAGAAAAGAATTAGTCAATGGATTCTTGAAAGTTTGTACTAACAAATCCTGATAATATGGTTCTTATTTATAATTTTGTTAGACTACATCTTCTGAAGTAAAAATGCTTTTATTTCATAACTTGGACTTTAAGTTTTTCATCTGTCTTTTCATGCTGTATTTATAAATTATGTTTTGGGAAATTTAAAATAGAAGAATAAATTTAAACATTTTCTTATGAGAACAAATATTTCCTTCAATGTGGTGTAAATTCATGTTTAACGTTAGTCTGTACTGGAAATTTTTCTTTGAATTTATATTAATAAATTACAGTTGTTATCGAGCTGTATATAATTTTTATTGAGTTTGATTATCCAGGTATATAATCATTATAATCCATAAAAAAGGTACTGTAAAATTTTCAATCATATCTTCAACAATGTCTTTTATCTGACTGACTGTGAATACTTCTGCATAAAGTTAACTTGACGTTTTTTCTTATATACAATGGATATGAACTGATCCCGTTTTTTCAATCAATTTCTAGTACTTCACACAGATTCTGGAGTTGGTGAAAGCCTTTCAAGTAATAAACACCACCAAAATCCTAATCGAGGGTCATCACATGGTCACGGTGTTTTTAAAGGATTTGATTCAATATTGGGTGGTGATGAAACCTCACCCAAGCAGTCTAGTAGCACAGGCAATCATGCACCAAATTCATCTTCAACTACCTCATTCCGAATTGGACCTCAAGCTGGTACAATGTTTGGCAAAGAAACATATTTAAGGGAATCAGATGAGAGTATTTGGAGGCAAAGAATTTTTTCATCACCATTTCATGATTTTGTGGACTTATGTTTATTAAGAGACCCTGTGGTTAGGCCAGCAGCAGAACTACTTCTTAGCCATGAGTTCTTCAAACAAGCAAGGTATGTAGGATGTATCAGCAGTTATTCTTAACATAACTTTTTTTGCATACTTTTCAAATCCTATAATACATGTTCCCAAACTCAGGTGTTATTCAGTATAATGATCTAGGTTATGGGTGTTTTAACCATTTTCTATAATAATAGCCCATATATTTATATCTCAAAGGATATCATGGATAACAGTCAATATATTTCTCATATTTTATAGTAACTTCTCATCCGAAGTAATGTTGTATCCTTAATTTTTTGTGTAAACAAACAATAATTAGTTAAAAATCTCACCTCTTGGAATTGATTCTAGTCTAGATTTCTTCATCCTACTCCTGTTATCTAGTGCTGAGAGATTAGTGAGAAGTTTATGATAAAGAAAAGGGTGTTTAATGTAGCATGTTGAGGCATGCAATTGGATAACTAAGGATCAAACAATGATTGATGATTTCTTCAAAATAGGCCATAATAAAAAGAAACTTGATCTGTTTAAAAAAATCTCAAATTTTTTAAAAAATTCACTCGATGGGTGTATTTTATTTTACCAATAGTGTGAATGCTTTAAAAAACTTAAATATGGTTTATTTGTTTAAGAAAATCTGAAAATTTCTTTTAAGAAACTATTTATGAAGTTATTATTAAATATTTTGGGTTTGAATTAACCTTTTCTAATGCCATAATTTTCACCTAAGGTTTAATTAAGATTTCATTTGTCAAAGAGTAAGACGGCGTGATGGAGGATGTGGAAATAGCATGAGTATGGAGGGGCATTCGTCCCCCCTTTTAGATATTCTGAAGCCAGCTCTTCAACGTGTTTGTACTCAGTGGCAGAGACAACAAAATAGTCCAGGTATGATTATCCAATAGCCTCTACCAGTGAGAATACTTCGAATTTTGATAGCTGTAAGAATAAATAATCATAATGGCATTCAGTATATCAAACATTATAACCATTATTATTATAGTCATTCTATACTCAAGTACACAGGATTATACTCAAGTTACGCAGTTATGATATATTCCTCATAGAATTTAAGAATACTTTATTATTTCAGTATGAATTATACCATAAAAAATAATTTTCTATTTGCATAAATTTAAACAATCTGTTCATCCCAGAAAAATTACAAAACGTCTATGTACAGCCCTTTATAATGTGTATATTCTTTATAGATTTGTTTTTGTTATGGGTTAGTCCTATCATGTGTAGCTAAAATGAATGTTGATATTAATAATTCTTACGAGCTGTAGTTCTGAGTTAGGGCTCCCAGAGAGCCTAGTGGGCAACATGTTCAACTTTGGTGAAAGCAGTCCTGGGTTTGATTCTCAGTGGGGGCCTACATACTTAATGACCTCAAGTTGAAGTTGAAGCACTTTTAACAGAACTACTGCTACCACTAGTTCTAAGTTAAGGAAGAATGCAAATTTCAAAATTTTTATGCTTATTCTGTAAATAGAAACTGAAAGATGTAAACCCATTTATTTTCCAAGGCCATTAAGAATACCGTATATACCCAAGTAACATCTGATCTCAGTTAAAAGTCAATCCCTAATTTATGACCAGAAAATCCAAAATTTTTCATGCACCTCCAGTAAAAGTTAACTGTAGATTTTTATGTCATCATGGGTGCAACTTATACCATATCATTTCATGTACATCTTAAACTGCATTTTTTGGCAGCAAAAGTGTAGGCATGGTTTTCTGTTAACAACACCTGAGGAAGTGGGAAGAACTTAAGAAAAATTTTATTTACACAGACTTTGAATGTATTGCCACACATTGCTAACTATTATTAGGGGTTTTGCCTTTGCATCAATATAATGAGTGCAATGTTTAAAATCTTACATAAATCACTACTTAACTTTGCATTTTTTTTCTCTTGTGATTTATACACATATTAGGATTTTGCTAATCAAGCATTAGACCAGGATTGGACATGTTTTCCTGAAAAAGTAGTAGAATAGACTTTAAAATTTGACTATTATTCGGCTATTTACTGTATTTTATTCAAAAGCCATTTTTGAAAACTATCCCAGAAAACTTTCAAATTCCTTTAAGTTAGGTATTTTAAAATCCAGTTGGGTGATATTAAAAATATATTGGTAGAATAATCTTGGGCATATCATTAAGTTGGTGATAGCCTATTAGTTTAATCTGGGTGGATATGTAGTTTTTATATTTACATATTTCTAAATTCATATATTACTTTAAACAGAATGTAACTGATCAAACCTGACTCAGCTTAACTAGTATTGGTAGTGAAGTAATAGCAGTAGCTATCAAAAACAATATCTACATGTACGTAAGAGTGATAATTAAGCAGCTATGCCAAACTATAGTCAAACAGAGTGATGAAATAACCAGAAAATCCTCATTCTGCTTATTGGTTGCAAGCAGAATTATTTTATTCAGAATTCTCCAGGTTGCAGTTGAATTTATCAAGCTTAATCTCAGAGTATTTTTCATTTAATGATCATGAGATGAAATTGCTAATATTCATTGTTTAATGGGTATCAGGAAGAAGTTAAAATAGCATTGATTTTAAAATCTTATCCTACATCTTTAAAATAATTTTTCTTTTGAAAATACTTCATTCCACTTTAAAGTTTTAGTTGTTTTTTCTATCTTTACAGATGAGCTCCAATCATTACTTTCTGCTGAAATGCTTGAAGAAATGTGTATAGGACAGGACGAATGGGAGTTTTGAGAATGATTTGGGTCAGATTTTGGGTTTTCTTTCAGTTGTAGAATTATATGGAGGAAGAGACAGACTACTTTTTAAATAAAAAAAATATCCTCCTGCAAATAAAATGGAGTCTCAGAATGTGCCAATTCAAGTGTTTAATTGGTGATTGCCATGTTATGGATCCATCTTTACTAGCTTGAACTGTTAATTTTTATTACATTGATNACAGAGACTTATGATTATCACACTTAGAGATGCATACAGCCAAACTGAAAACATGATCATTATGTAAATTATCAACAATTTCTTGCTGTTGAAAATTTCTTTCTAAATATAAATCTGTTAATTCAAGTTTATAATGGCAATTATCAATGAATATTTGGCAATATTATGAAACCAATTAAAGGGACATTTTTATAGTGAATAAAATTATCTGAATTGTTTATTCTTGAACATGAATAGGCTTAAAACATGACAAACTACATGAAACTTCTAGTTTAATTAGGATAAATAGCACACATCCTGAAAAAGCTTGTGGTTTAAGCCTTAATTCAATGTATAAAATCTGATTATGCTGGATATAAATAGCTAATAAATTTAAAAATTTACTGGAATATTCCAAATTTATAATGTAAATATTGAATTGAGTTTTCTAATAGCTGCTTAAAGAGAATAAAAGGAAACTATAGAGTAGTTTCCTCATTCAAATAACTTATTATGTTCCCTTTCCTATGATTATAAAAATAAAGGAATTTTACATTGATTCTCCTGAAAATGAAAAGTCACAAAGTATGTATGGGTGTTGTCATGATCTTTTCTAAGAACAAAGTGCCTAGTATAGGACAATTTGCCTTTCGAAAGAAATAATAGAGGAATTATTATAGATGAGAGTATAACCATCTGTTTTTATTTTGCAAGTATGAAAATGATAGACTTCATAATAATCAGGCAATTTAAATAAGAAACGAGCAAATCACAAGCTGTCCCACACACAATTACTACAGATCAAAATGAGATAATATACAGATAAAAATTAAACTTTCTGACAGAGAAGTATGCTGTTATACCACCTCTACATCATTAAAGTACATGGTGATTTATAAGCTAAATGTACAAACAAATGCTGTAAAATACAAACAATAATATCAGAGCCTCGGGCAATGTTACTAAACACTTCAATAGTCTGATTCTAAAAAGTTTCTTCTAAAATAAAAAAGACTAACAAAACTTTGGGATTCATACTGTATTTGAACAATATGCACATCTTAGAAGACCACACAAATCACAATTAAGAACCACTTTGGTTGTCATTATTCATCACTGATGCACTCTTCCAGCAAGTGTTATTAAGTGTATGACAATTTGATATTTGTAGAGCTGGTGAGCCACATAGGTTCTCAAACATGACTCCAAATAGGAACAATTTTTACGCAAGATCCAGCTAACTCTTTCTGTGCAACAGCAGCGATGTTTCCAGTCTTATCCCCTGAAAATTCCTTTCAAGTCGTGTTCATAAAAGGCTATTAATAACATGACACCAACACCACAAATTAGCCCAAGAAACTGTAGCGCAGACTGAAAAAATGATCCAGCTTCTTTGGAATGACTTGTAGTCAATTCAGGAATCTGCAATAAAAAAACAATAATTTAAATTCACACTTGAAGAGAATTGCTATTGAACAAAGAGGAATAAAACAATATCTAATGAGTCCCTTTGACCAGTATCACACAATAAAAAAGTTCTGACAATGTTTCTAAAAAACTTCCAGTGTAAAACTACAAAATAATAAATAGAAAAAAATTTAGAGAATAAACCAATAAAAAAGATTTCTTGAAAAATAAAAATTTATAGCATGACAATAACAAGGTTATAATTGATAAGAATAATATTCATGGAGCTGCATTTTATTAACTAAACCGATGGCAACTACTCAACTAAGTGACATTCACTTTCTGGACGAAGAATGGCACTTAATTTTGTTCAAATATTGATTACAGGGAAATAGATAGCAACAGAAGAATTACAAGGAAAATACATAGCCAACTTTTATTGACATATGGATAAGAGATTTAAAAATGACCATTAATAACTAAAGAAGAGTTCTCCATGCACACTGGTGGATGAAGCAGAGGGTCTTGAAATATAGGTTTGACTAATGCTAGAAAAACTGAATTGTAGTGGACAAGATTAAATATCAAGGTAAGATGTAAAAGAGGGGATGAATTTCAGGCTCAAGAAATAAGAGTAGTAGACAAAGAGAATGGTTGATATGAGAGAATATGGATTGACAAGTAGAGAAAAATTAAGCCTAAAATCTGGCTGGAGATTAAATTAATGGAAGATAACAGCACACAGAATTGAAAGGCATGTGTTAGCTAATTTTCAAAATGCATAAGAATGTTATACTACATAGTACTTGCTCCATTATATACTAACCATATCCACCAATGCAATATAAAGAAACATTCCAGCTGCTACGGCAAATACCCACTGCGTAGCACTCTCAGTATCTCCCATAAATATCCCTAGAATCATCCCAAAATAGCACAATAATGATGAGAATAAATTGTAGAAAACAGCTTGTTTTGCAGTCATTCCAGCCTTTAAAAGTACAGCAAAGTCTCCTGAAATGGGAAGAATGAGGTAAAATATTAAATCCCCGCTTTCAAAAGTTTAAATAATCAAAGCCATCTAATCTAGCAGATGTATCTTCATTTCATGACAAATATGATACAGATTACAATAGCAGATTGATAATCAACTTTAAATTAAACATGAATCCAATATGTCCAAGTTCTACTTTGTGGAATGGCGCCATGCTAATGAAGTAGGAACAAACACTTGGTTATTTCTACATAATATATTTTTATTTATGACTAGTTTATGTTTAGTATATTTTTTATTTATGACATCAGGTTGGATGATGTCTACTTATAGATTAAACAAGTCGTGAATAAAAAATATATTCTGAGGAAATTATTAAGTATTTGTTCCTACTTCATTAGTAAATTAAAAATATACAAACATATTAGAAATACATTTGAAACACATCATGTTATAGCTGAGTTAGCCTTGCAGATACCTATCATTGTTTTTAATCACAGTAAATCCGAGCTGTAAATCCTGAAAGAATTAATTAAACAAAAATTACAATTTTCATTCAGATTCCCTCCTAAATCAAACCAAAATTATCTCACTATCTTTTAAATATTGTTAACTATCTATTCAATGGTGTAAACAGTTTTAGTTGAAAAGAATTTTGATTTTTCAAGCAACATACCTAATTCATGAGGAAGCTCATGACAAAATACTGCAACGGCAGTAGAACATCCTCCAGCAATTCCAGCTGCAAAGGCAGCACCTATTGCCATGCCGTCAGTTAAGTTATGCAGGCCATCACCCATGATCACCATCCATGCCACTGATGATATAGATTCTGGAGCAGAGTGTACATGGCCATGGGTATGAGAATGCCCATGGTGTGGACGTTCATGCTCCCTCAGAATGACAGTGTAGCTGTTGCCTCCATCCCCTCCTTCTTCATCTTCCTCATCTTCCTTCTTCTCCTCTGCAGCTTCATTTTCCTTCGAATGGCCTTCCAAATAACCCCTTCCAATTGCCTCAATTGGGGACTTGACAAATCCACTGCTACCATCTCTAACCATCAGTTTCTCCAGTTTGTCATCACTAGCTTCTCCTATTGACTCACTGCAGCCATTTTGCCTCCTCCTCTGCCGAGACTTCTTGTCTTGGTTTCCTGGCTTCTCTTCTAATAAGTAATAAATTAATTTGGTAAACAACTTCCCTCAGATACGATAAATTTTTATTTCAACAGACTAATTTAATTGTCAACACATAATAATGGACATTTACCAAATGTAGTACAGGATGACCATTGACTCTCACTAAAATTTCCAATTTTACTTTTGCTAGATTTGCATCAAGTAAAGATTATCAAGCTGTAGGTATTTATTCTATATTTATTTTTGATTATTTGAATATATACCATTATGAACAATATACCAAGATTTAATTCAAAAGAGAAACAATTAGAAAAAAATTATTATTCAAGTTCTTGAATTATGAGACAAAAGGCCAATTTCAAAAAGCACAAGTTCAAATACCTATATTCAATGTATACTAAGAAATTTTGCTTCAGCTTATACACATTGCAATCCAAAGAAGAAAAATCTTTGAACAATGGTCTTCAAAAGGGGTGATATCCCCCCCCCCCTCCCAGAGCATTTTGAAATTTATGGGGAGTGCTGGCATGGAAGAGGGTGTTAAGGTTCTCATCTGATGAAAACTAAATCAGCAAAATGAGCTAGATGTAAAAGTGGATAATTTAAAATAAATGCTATTTCAACAAAGATTTTTATCATTTCTTAGCAGCAAATTATTTTGGGAGGGCGTTCTGGTAAGGTTCATGTTATGAAAATATAGCAGAATTAAGCATAAAAAAAGTTGAAGACCCCTGATTTAGTGTATTAAAAATAGCAAATTTGGCCAGATTGTAGTGGTTATAAAACAGGTGATGCACAATTATTTTGAAGCAGAGATACTAGTAACAACTAATCATATCATGACACATGTTGCCATCACTATTAGCTTGGAGATTAGAGTGTAAGAAGTACAACACAACCTTTCAGACAGATTTTGTTTCTAAACAATTCATCAACTGATGGGTTTATATATACTATTGAAATATACTAGAAAACTGGATCGGGCAATAGCTACCAGAATTTGGAAAGAGAAACTTAAAGAAAATAAAAATATACTGCAGGTAGAATTTGAATAATCCTCTGAAATACCAAACAGCATGAAGATGTACAATCACAATGATATTGACAACCAACCTGAAGCTGCCGCAGATAATGAATCATTCACTATCTCACCAGTGGTGATTTCACCATAGCAATATGGATAAGAAGAGTATTTATGTTTACAAAGTTTCTCGCCGACACTATTACTTCCAGGAGGTAACCTAGGTGAACTGCCTCCACAAGCACTTGTTCCCAGAAGAACATCAGTGCCTTGGTTAAGCACTTGTCCTGACAAACCACTCTCCACTGCTGATGAAGGGCCAGCCTCCCTCATTACTCGAACTCTCGATGGAATTGGCTGAAATTATTATTTCAAAGAAACTCAATTTTAATGAGAAGTACATAAGACTGAAATTGCGTGAAACAAGGGACTGCATTATTTCAAACATACATATTAGTATATAATGTCAATATGAAAAAACTATGAGCATACAAGACTGCATGGTATCAAAAAAGACCATTTAATACTTTATCACAGACAATACTGAGATTTTATGTGTATTTTCAAATAAGAACTTAGAGATACATTTCCCAAGAAACATTAGCTTTTACACAAAATTAAAATTTCCTCTGCCATATAACATTCCTAATCTTGAAGTTATTTTTTTATCAACATACAAAAGGATAATAAATATAATGTCTGGTTCCATTCTGTTTCAATGTAATGTGTAAAAACTTAACAATATAATGCAAAGGTAAATAAATTGAGTCAATATCTTATTTGTTTATCATAAGGAGTAGAATAGGTATGATTTCTTGCTTAGTCCTCTAATGAATTTTAGAAATCAATTTGGATGATTCTTTTGGAAGATTTAAATTGAAAATTAAAAATAATCAGTTCATAATAAAGACTGGCACAATTAATTAAGGGCAAACTCATACTTCAGTGAAATTAAATGAATAGATTTCTTACCTTTTTGCGTCTTTGCCGTTTTTTCCTCCAGTCACCAACCAAAATTAAGCACCTTTCTGTAGTGAAAAAGAACACCAGGCCAAGCATAGCACCAAAGCCCCTCCACATATTGATATCATGATTATCTATTTCATCGTGTCCTTCATGGTGTAGATCATTATGCCCATGATCATGATGTGCAGTTGGACTCATTGCCTAAAGAGAAGCAGAATGTCAGGAAAAAATCACTTTAATAATATACTATACATAACTATATCATAATTTTGCCACATTAAAAATTTCTATAATTTCTTTATCAATCATTATAGGTGTGATAATCTTCCATTTCAGCCACCATTAAAGTATACTTTAACATTCCATGCACTTCATTGAAAGGTACCTTTAGGATCTCTTATGTAGTATTTCTAAGATATTGCCAAAGAAAAAAGACAATTCTAACAATCTCTATTGCTGATTGTTTATACGTAACTTTTCTCAAATATTGAAGGAAAATAGCAAAAGATTTTTAATTTCTAATACAACATTTGTAATGTCACCTTCAAATGTTTGCTTTTCCAAGCAAATCTAACAAGGACCAGAAGATATACCTTTACCTTTATATCATCTCTACATTCATGATGCCACAAATCTACTTGAGCAACTGCAACAGTAATGAAAGAAATGACAACAAAATAACAGAATAACACTAGCTAGATGGAGAGTTATCCTATACCCGTCAACAGTAAGAAAATCCTTAATTAGAATATTCTTAAAATAAAACAAATTCGGCATCTTTTGTGACAACACCCAAATTGCTATCTTTAAGGGCTATACTCTCATCATAGGATTTAGTTTTAATCGAATCATATAATATAATATATAATATCCTAATGAAGCAAATACATTGGTAATCTACACAACTGATTTAAAGGTTTTAAAATTTAAGCTGACCCTTAATCTAAATGTTGAGATATTTGTGAAAAATTATGGTGATAAATTAAGAAGTCATTAGAAAGAAAAGATCTCTTCAGGGAGTGTGTTTGTTAGAAACAAATAAAAATTCTTCAATACTTACATGAGGTAACAGATGTAATAATGCATCTCCACACAGTGTTCCCACTCCAAGGGCTACAAGAAATTGTAGTAGTTGATGATAATAAACTTGCTGCATTACAGGTATTACAGCCACCCCAAGTAAGCCACAGAGACTTATGATTATCACACTTAGAGATGCATACAGCCAAACTGAAAACATGATCATTATGTAAATTATCAACAATTTCTTGCTCTTGAAAATTTCTTTCTAAATATAAATCTGTTAATTCAAGTTTATAATGGCAATTATCAATGAATATTTGGCAATATTATGAAACCAATTAAAGGGACATTTTTATAGTGAATAAAATTATCTGAATTGTTTATTCTTGAACATGAATAGGCTTAAAACATGACAAACTACATGAAACTTCTAGTTTAATTAGGATAAATAGCACACATCCTGAAAAAGCTTGTGGTTTAAGCCTTAATTCAATGTATAAAATCTGATTATGCTGGATATAAATAGCTAATAAATTTAAAAATTTACTGGAATATTCCAAATTTATAATGTAAATATTGAATTGAGTTTTCTAATAGCTGCTTAAAGAGAATAAAAGGAAACTATAGAGTAATATTAGTACATATGCCAAAACCTAAATTTTAATTCAAATACAAGGATTCTATCTTAGAGACATGATTTTAGAAAGAAGCAAAACTAACCTTTTGGATCATTGCTGGGTAAAACAACATGCATGGAATCCACCTCAGCATCCTTAGGATGCTCATGAGAATGAATAACTTTATCACGATTGAGTGAAGGAGAAGGAAGAGGATCCTGAATCCATGACTCAAAATCACCTAGGCTTCCATACACTAGTGCTGGGCATAAATGATGCAGAAATTCTGTACGATTAACCTCTCCTTTTCCATTCCCTATCCTTACATTAGCCACTGTAAGTATTTCAGGGGCAGTCATACACTAGAAGATGTAAGTTTGGGAACAAGGTATGAAAAAGGGGAGAGAAGTAGAAACAAGAAAATTAAATAATTTACCAAAAGTACACATAAGAAGCATGCTAGAAGATAATTCACTACTTATTTCATTACTTAAAGAGAAGTTAATCATAGACTAAGAATATTTAAGAATGATATTTTACTTAATTTAGAACGGCATCTGAAATTAATAAATCTCAGCCAGTTGATGCCCATGATAGCAGAAACCCAAGGGCTTATCTAGAATGTGTGAAAGGTTATAATAAAAAAATTGAAAAAATAATCTTTAAAGTGTTTCCTAGTTGTGAGCCACTAATATTGAAATCTTACAGCAAAGAAGCAAGCACCCAGATTGAAGAAGGAAGTTTTGCCATTCACAGATTCTTCTTATAAAGATAGTCACAAAAATACAATCAAAACAAGGTTAAAAATGAGAAAAATATTTTTCCTTCAACAGTGCAATTCAATAATTATGGAAGAGAAATTGAAATATTATCTCACAAAGAAAACTTACATGCCATTGAGAAGAATATAAGCTTGTATTGCTGTTCGCACCATTGTGAGGAGCCGTCAGATTTTTGGGCAATTTGAACATCATCTTTCCATCATTTAGTCCTGATTATAATGTATAAAGAACATAGAAATATAAGAATATATTAAATAATTATTATTAAATTATGATATTAATAACAGAATAAAGCTGTATTCTATGAACGATGTTTAGTGACACCCATAAGAAAGTTAAATACAGATATAATCATCTAATTAACAAGGAGCCACATTTTTAAGGATGAAGAAAGTGATTTGATTAGACTATGCAATTACAACATTTACATACATAATTTTAAACTTTTTTTCAGTATGGTATCATGGAATTGAAGTATTATAAACAAAATATTTTCAATGTCATTCAAATAAAAACCTCTTTTTTAGATGAATGAAAAAGGTAGAGCAAAGATGGGGATAGGAATAAGCAGAGATTCATGAAAATTGAATTCAACTTTAAACTGGTATTAAAAGTATCAAAGATTTAGAGGAGTAACAGAGTACAATTTTACTGATTGAGAAAAATCTTTAATTCATATTTGAACATCATTGATTACCATAATTTTATTAACTCTTAGCAGTATCAAGTATTCCAAAACTTCTCACTCAATGACATTCCTTTCAGTTTCTTACAACAATCTTCACTCTACCACTTCTGTTTCTACCTTTCTCTCTTCTACCAACAGCTCTTTCCTCCACTACTTTCTTCATCTTCTCCCTCTTAAAAACTGACTTATACATTTCTTCTGCTTCATCACTTTGATCATTCTTCCATCAAATAAAAATATTCCTATTTCTCTTAACTTACTGACCTGAATTACATAATCTTTCCTTGAATTTATCCTAGGTGCACATCTTTTCATGAAAAATCACCCCTCTTCTTGTTACATTTTTTAGTGTTGGCCCACTTTCCCAAAAGCTTCAAAATTTTCATAACCTTCCTTTGTTCACATCAGAGTTACTTATTCATCCAACAATATACTTGAGATGAAAACTTGAAGTCTTTAATTTGTGCGGATGCCTAAGTGCCACTTCGCTATCCTACTTTAGACTTCCTTATCAACCGTCACTCTTCTCATTCCATCACTCCCAGTCCATCAGCCAAAAAAAAAGCTGATCCACCTGTTGCAGCCATTCTCAGTAAATTTTGCTGGTTAACTTAGTTTTTCTTTCCTAGGAGTATCTAAGACAATTTAAACACTTACTTATACACACCTTGGGATTTTCCCATACACACATGTAAATGCAAAATCACACATCACCCTTTCAATAGTTGAAAAGCCTAATTTGAAATAAAAAATAATATACAATTTCCTCTTCATAATTTACAGGCTTAGCTTGATATAATCTATGGCACAGATAGTAGTAAAAATACCTGAAAGAATTCTCAGCTGCTGATGATAAATTGCTCTCCAAATGTTTGACAGAAGAATAGTTAAAAAAAATTTTGATACTAGAGGGATTGAGAATGTAAATAACTTAAGGAGAAATGACCATAAGAATTAATTAATTGACAAAGAAGGCAATGATTTTAAATAGTTCTAAGATTAGACATAGATGTACGAATAACATCATTAAGAATTATACCAGGAGAAAATTGAAGGGTGAGCAGTAGGTTGCTCTGCACAGAAGAATATGGTAAAAGAGCCATATTCTAACACCAAAATATTATGGTTTTCAGCTTATTATATTATTATATATTTCAGCTAAGTACAATAATCTCAACAAAATATTCTCAGCACTTATAAAGTGCATAACAATTATACGCCGGCCTCGGTGGCGGAGTGGTTAGTGTGCAACACTGAGGTCCCAGGTTCCAATCCTGGCTAATCGGATTTTTCCGATTGGGGAATGGTTGTGTGTGTTATTGTAAATAGTAATAACTATTAAAATGGATGCAATTGGATTTAACCTGTTTCCATTAAAGAAGTCATTATTATTATTACAATAAATTTACTTACTAACCTATTCTTAATCACAAACAACAAGATAAATTCATAGAGGGGTGATATTTTGTGGAACTCCATCATGTGAAATGAAAGAAGACTTTGTGTTTTTTGAATTCCACAATAAATAGACCTTAAGCTTAAGAATAAAGTGGTTTTTACATACCAGTGTTGGGGCATGGATGAGTCAGGGCACCCTGTTTGCTTCCAATCCCTTGCTGGGTAACAACTTCACCATTCAGACTGGCCATTTTGGCATCAGAATTTATTGCAGGATCAGCCTTTAGTTTCCTCGCTTCAATCGCCAAAAGCATTTTTTTAAACCCCTCCAAGGTAATGACTTTCCCATCCCCGAATTCCTTGAAGATTTCCTCAAGAAACATAGATGTCTCCAAATTACTACCAGAGAGAGTCCCTATAGAGGGTAGAATAGAATCACCAGATCTGCGACGCCTATCTTCAATGTGGTCGTTTTCCACCACATCCACTTTGGAGGAAGCACTTCGTTTGTGAGGGACAAAATGTTTTGACTTGAAATGCTCCAAAACGGAATTCCCGGAGAGACGAATCCTCGGCTCTGCCGGTCGCAGAGGAGAGTCATTCGTTGGATAAGCACTAACTTTGGTCAATGGCTTAGTGTCCAGGTCATCGTGGTAATCCCAAATTGCTAAAGGTCCCTCTCCAAAAGAGGTGTCCGTCGCATCTGGAGGTCTGCTCATCTTCGCTCGTCCATGATGATGGAAAGAAGCCCTTGGGAGTTGGGGGTCGTGCATGGAGCAATGCGAGTGCGGCGCGCACAATATGCACAGCATGCAGACAGTCGTCACCAGTCTATCACAGTGAGTTCGGTTTCCCATTTTAGTTCTTTGCACCGATAACGTCTTCCTTGACTAAGATATACCTACCATTACTGAAGCACGACTCGCACCAGCTTTAAAGTCTGGAGTGAGAAGAAAACACAGCCTTCGTCAACATATCACCGACAGCACACTTTCACCGAAAACAGAAATTAACACGAAAATCTAAAGAAACTGATTTTATTTCGGCCGAACAGCTCCTTTGTAGACCCTGTCATATTAAATCACAGACACATATTTGAATTTACACTCCGATCTCGCCTTCGCACAACTACGGATCTCGTCTTCACAACAAGCACGGCAATGGAAAATCTGCTTTAACACGGGGACTCTTTCTGCTTATATCCACTCGAGATGGTCGTCGTGCCTGAGGAGGGAATAAGACAAATATTAACATCATATCATCGGACAAAATTCTGGAGCGAAAATAAACGAGCAATAACACCGTATCGACCGTAATATTACAGAAACTTTACTGCATTACATAAACCGAGAGGGTGGGAAAATTTCAAGATTAAGAAATGCCAAAAGATGATGAGATCATTATAAAATTTCGTATTTAAGAGGGGCAAATAAAAAAAATCAATCGTTAGTACATTTTGGTCCGAGTCCGTTTCGGTAAATTGATAATATCTTTACATTCATACCAGGAAAACTTCAAATTGGGTAGAAATCTGAATGGAAGATGAAATTCAGCAATCAAAACAAAAGCGGAGCTCTCAAGAAATTAATCAGCGCGGCGAGCGTGTACGTATAGAAACGCGAATGCAGCCCATGAGGGAAAACTCCCCTTTTAACGCTCAGCTTTCATCATTTGCTTTTTCATCCGTAAAAAGCCTCGATGTGGAGGTGAGAGCGCGGAGACTGGCGGCGACGGCTGATCGCCGATGTGCATCGGAATCGACCTCCCCCTCCGCATCATCCTCCGCCCGAATAAAAATATTGAACCTCGCAATGGCAACGAATCGACCCGGTTTCGCAAACCCAAACGGACGCCTTGGCAGCGCAGGCTCAATGTTTTTGCGGATTCTCCGCACACCTGCACTTTCTGCTCAATCGTTTTCACGTCGGGGAAGTTGAACGACCTTCGGGAAACGGACGGCCGCTGAGGAAGGGAGACGATGACCTTCGGGACGAAAAGGAAAATACGCTCCGACCTACCCGATCCTTACTATCGGTACAACACGTGGTCCAACTCGCTGGAGGGGCACAAGGACCCCAGAGGCGAGACGGGGCTCGAGAGGCTTGAGAATTTACGGGCCATTCGTTTGGAAAAAATCGAAGCTAAAGGAGCGGGGACATCCGTGCGGCATTACAATCATGAAGCGGGAGCATTCGGTGTCCCACAGGTACCTGGTGAACTCTGGCGGGATGAGTCCTCGGCTCATGAAACGATGTTATTTTGGGAGCGTTGGGGGGTTGGGGACAAGAGGATGAACGGAGGTGAGAGGTTGTGAGGCGTGCATGGGCGTGGGAGTATTGGGCCGAAAGGGAGTGGAGCTCCGCCTATGGAGACCACTGATTCACGTGAGGTTATTTTGGAAAAGGGTGTGGGGAGGCAGCACTAGCACATCGGTACGCGTAAGAGGTTATGGCGCGGGAAGGAGAAATCGGAAGAACGCGGCGAAACATTTTCCGCTATTCGGAACTGAGGGAGAATGGATGATGTGCGAGAGAAATTGAGACTGCATTCTTTGCCGTCTGTTCGTCGCTTTCGCTTAGCCAGTGCTCTCCCACGCATTAACGATCCCAAACTAGGGAGACATGGGCGACCTAAAAAGTTTTGAAGATTAGTCTATATTTACGTCGCGATTGCTCGAGAGCCAACCCACTGCTCAAATCTGGCGTTCAAGTATAAGACGGAAAAAGTTAACTGGGCGTAAAGGGAGGAAGAATTGAGTAACGGAAACGTTACGAGAAAGGTTAACGAAAATTGTAATATAGCTGAATGACTGAAAATCGGTCGATTGGTGAAATCGAGAAGGAATGTTCTATCGACAGGAAATGCGAGTGTTACAAAGAGATGGACTGAAACTTCTTCACTTTTATGTATTCCGAGGCACGTGCAAGTTTATAACGAAAGTTTCCGGTTAATTTACACGGTTTATACATGTAGTTTCTGAAATAAACCAGGAATGGTACAAGTTTTCACGCTTTGTGCCCTTTACCGCAAAAAATCCTATATAGCTACTTTCAGCAACGAAAAAAGTCTATACGAAATTGAACGTAACATTTAACCAGGATGTCCAAGTTATCTTCAAACGATAACTAATCTCTCTCACTCTGACAGCATATATATACTTAATAGACCGAAATTGACCATTCACTGTGCCAAAAGCTCATTTATAGATTAATGACCGATAAGAAAGAGTGATTCGTGCGTGGCAAGGGGAAATTAATAATGGAAGCTCATATTCGCACTCGTCTGACATTTCCGAGAATGGGGCAGTGCCATTGTCGGCCGGGAAATCTATGTATTAGTCTCCGTAGTAGTTTGGGAAAAGCTTCTGCAGCTATTACCTTTAAGTCTTTAAGTGTCTATTCTATGGAGAGGAAAGAATCTGAAGGGACAGAAACAAACCACTTTTATCCAGGACCAAATTCTGACAGTAGATGAGGCAAAAGCTCCAATGCGGAAAAATCTGTACCGTTCTTTCGTATCCAAAAGCTGTTGAAATTAGTGATTGGGATGTGTTGGTTATGTGAGATTGTGTCTAAACTTCGTTCTATTGTTGATTGAGTTTGTGCACATAATTTAATTTGGAAAAAATCAACCAACCCAACCCTTCAATGTACGAAAACAGGCTAAGGTGTATGATAGGACAGTATCTGAAATTATAAAGGGTGGCAAGGAATGCAATATGAACGATTCTAACAATAAAAACTGAAAAGGTAAGCAGATCACTGGATAACGAGGATGTGCATATTGTAACAAACTATATGAAATGACGGTAGTAATAAGAATAAACATCTTCATCTATGCGAGATTGAGACTGTCAAGTCCATCCTTCTTACCTATCTAACTTGCTTATCTAATAATCGTCCATTATGTTGTATGGAAAACTAGAAAACAATGAATAATTAATTATGGCGAAACCAAAGTAGAACCGCGTGAAAATAATGGAGGATATTGAGGAAATGTAATTCGAATGAAAAATATAAATAATTAAGACAGCAAGAACTGGCTACCTCGAGTTGGCCAAGCATTTGAAGCTTGTGCTGCTCTTATCCTAAATAAACCCTAAAATAAATTATAACAAATAAGGATTGTCTTCTAAATGGAAAATTTTTCGATCGACTCCGAAATTTGACACTTTTTACATAAAATTTCAACCGCTTCAACAGTCTTATTTTCTCCGACAAGAGATGTTTGGAAGGGAAAGCAACGCGTCACAACAACTTACGGAACCTTATCTTCAACGAAATCTCTTGTTCCACCGAATTGAAGGTAGACTGTTCTTGAGACAATTTCTAGCTTGGTTCCTTATGGTTTAGGTCTCTATGCTATTTCGGGTGTACACTACCCGAGGCGCTAGAAGGGCCCCAATGGAAAAGGGGGGGGGAAGATAAATATCTAGAGATGAAAAAGCAAGCCGTCATTCAATTTCATTTTCGCTGGTAAAGCGATTGAGCAAATGATTCATCCACATTCGGATGATAAACTGCGAAAGATATTTAAGTAGATGATGATTATGGTTACAAAGATTTCAGTTAAATGTTAAAATGAGAATTTCTGTAGTTAATTCCACATAAACTTTTATACACGACCGGTTTTGCCGCCGTGTAATTTCGTGTAATCAATAATCAGTACAAGTTTATCGTACCTGACAATGTCGCACGGAGACGAAACCGGTCGTGTATTAAAGTTCATGTAGAATTAACTACAGAATTTCTCTTTCAAAATATATGAAAGAATTACATAAAATAACTCTAGATACGGTATATTTCATCTTGGTTTCAGTTTGAATTATGGGAAACAAAAATAAAAGGAAATAATCTTTGACATTCGTTGTACTGAAAATCACTTATGGGTATAATTTCGTCTCGAATATTAAACATATGTGAATAACGAAGCGCTTTATTTCAAAGGTTTGAGTTATTTAAACAGTTGAAAGTGATTATTTGAATAATCTGTTCTTAAATCGGATTCGATGGCCATGAGAAAATAATGCACTAAACTTGGGTATTTCTGTTCGTACAACATACATGAAAATCGCCACCGAAAGAATTTCATCGTATCACATTAATTCAGAACAAGGGCATTTAGAATCTTTTCTCCTCGTTCGTCCGTTGCTTGAGCATTGTTGCACGCTGCGCCGTGGAAGCCGGACGAGAAGGCTCCTGGAGCTAGTTCGCGCACTGCTTAGAGCGGCTAGTTTCGTTACGGGAGACTATAGGTTCAATGGCAGTGTATCAAAGACAATCCAAATCCTCGGTTGTAAATCTCATAAGAATAGAAGAACCGAGTACAGGCACAAGCTGTTCCAGAAATTTTTAAGCAATGATTTGCGATTTTTGTGACCAGACGTAAGAGATTTCGCGAAATGATAGCGAGAACGGATAGCTATCACTACCACTATCTCTTTTCCAGATAGTATTACCAATCAGGGAGTTTTGCCATGCGCCTTACGGATGCTCGAGACATGGGCGACCTAAAAAGTTTTGAAGATTAGTCTATATTTACCTACCGTCACTCTTCTCATTCCATCACTCCCAGTCCATCAGCCAAAAAAAAAGCTGATCCACCTGTTGCAGCCATTCTCAGTAAATTTTGCTGGTTAACTTAGTTTTTCTTTCCTAGGAGTATCTAAGACAATTTAAACACTTACTTATACACACCTTGGGATTTTCCCATACACACATGTAAATGCAAAATATCACATCACCCTTTCAATAGTTGAAAAGCCTAATTTGAAATAAAAAATAATATACNAGGAGATATGTAAGAATAGAATTGTTTGTAAACTTGTGCATTTGGTCTGGGGATTTCAAAACAAAAAGTCCTTAAATTATACATAAACAGACAAGACTTATCAATATGACCACCACGGTTATAAAACACTCTTTAAGACCTTGTAAACGAAGAGATACCTAAGAGGAAGAACTGTTAAGTTATTATATAACGGAAAGGAAAACTACATTCTTCAGGAGTTATAATAATATCAATAATGAGCTGAAAGATTTACTGCAAGAATACTAACGAAATGGACTAAAGTTGAAGTTTATTTTAAATCCAGCAAAACTAATAGAGTTAATGGTATATAATAGATTCTTCACCAACGTGAAAAACAAACAAACTCTACAGGAAAAGTGATAAAGGTTCACAATTTACTACTTCAAGACCACCGTTATGCCATATAGAGAAAATCCGGTCACAAAAAGAAAAAAAAAATATCGTTAGGTAAACAGTTTCCCCGGAAACAATACCTCTGTCATTACCCGCATACAAACATAACATTTGCGCTGTCTAAAAAAATAACGATCTGGATTGCAAGTGGGTAACAGTACATACAATCTTTTCAAAGAGCATTGACTTTCCCTCTTCCTCCTTCCCAATAAAAGAAGGTTTGATAATTCGAAGTACGACAGCCTCACTCTTTTCTCCCATTTTTAGTATGTAGCCTAAATATATGTTTCCACTCGCCGTATAAATGCTCTACGAGGCCATCTACTCTTTAAACACAGCTAAATCACGTTATGTAAATTTACAGGGATAATCTGCAAGCTGCCTGCTGTTGTAAGACGGGGATTCCTAGACAATCATTCCATTGTTTTTGCATTAATTAAATCGCAAGAGAAAAGGAAACGAGAGTAATTGACATTTTAACTGAAATTTCGAGAAAACGACAGATACTGTGTCTTCGGAAACCACTTATTTAGGGGATTAATGACGTATACTTACCCGGTCAAGACTGAAAATGGAGACCTCGTATGTTTTTCGCCTGTATTATAACTCCAAATTAAATTTTTAGCTTTCCTGTACAACAACAAATTTCGAAATATAACAGGATTCTTTCCGCCCGTAGATGGTCCAACTTTCACTTCTATATAAAGTAACGTTCCAGACGTATGTTTTGAGAACTTGTTTCCTCGTTTCCAAACTGATATTTGTGTTTTCCTGTCGAAGAGAATCTTTGCATTAACAAATGTCATTAGCTTTATCTTTCACCATATACTATGGGTTCAAGCTTCAACTACATTCCGACATCTAATCTTTTTTTTTCTAAATTAGCGACATATTTCACAGTCTTTGGTTTTATTCGGTCTGAGATGAAGTCTTCCTATATTACTTCGCCATTTTTCCTTAAAAATACGTCCCTAAAACGCATGGCAATGTCATCCGTGAATCTAAGATAGACCATTTTTCGCTGCTGAATATTAACCCCTATCATGACCATATTTCCCTCTAAGTTTTCCATACCTGAGCAGCCATTGCTGGCGCTTAGTTTAGATCTGAGCCACTACCCCAGTTTTATGCTTACATTTTTCTGATTTTCTTAATTTAAACGACTAAAAAAGACGCGCAGTCCCACTGTGCAATTTATAATATGCAAAATCATTAATGCATTTAATTTTAATGCAATTCGCGAAGACAACAGCCAAAGGCTTCCGAATATTTTAAATATTAATTAATTATAAAGATAGATTGCAGGAGGCACTTAAAAAAGTATTGCGCGGTCGCCTGCTTATAGGGAACCCTGATCATGACTTCCTTCTATGATTTGTGCGACTTTCCCTGGAGATATTAATGACCTACTTCAACTTTGTCAACACCAACTCGAAATAGATTTCGTCGCCACTCATTCTGATCCGCATTATTTCCTTGCGACATTTTATACATGTGCCGTCATTTTAAGAGAAAGAATGGGCTTCATCAAGCCGTATAAAATTTTCCGACGTTGACTTGCTTGCTTGGAAAGTTTTATTTCTTAAACTTCTCTAAGATGTATTTTCTCCATCATGGCTTCTAGCCTCTCAATAAAGCTTGTGTATCCTTAGATCAGAGGTGGGATACCTTTTTACTTTGAAAGGAAGCATACTCCATTCGATCTCACAAGAAACCATTACGCCGCACGTGAAACCATCAGGTCGCTGGCGCTACATTCAAGTAATAAAATATCAAAATCGTGGGAAGGAAAAAGAATTTAATAGCTAAATAAATATTGGTATAATACGATCAATTTTGTTTTCACTTGACGAGAAAGATTGGGAAACAAAACTATAGAAACTTTGTGCCTGTTTTCCACGAAAAGGCAGAATTGAACGTTAGTAAAGGCTGTAGGCTTTCCATCTATAACAGTTCGCCCACATTTTCCATTCTAAGCAAACTGGAGTCAATCTCCATCTCAGATGAGTCTGGATTTCACCTTACATCACGACAGCAAGTGGTCCAGCTTTCTTTGCGAAAGAACATGACACATACACTTTTCAAAATCTGTACATTTCTGGAATAATTTGCTTTAATGCAGACTAGCCTTCCTACGGCGAAAAAAGCACACTTTGTAGAGGCATAGTTTCAATTTAAATTTAAATAAAGTCGGCGTAAATTTGAAAAATGGCGCTTCTCCTTCAACGACTAATGCGTCTTCAAAGAGGAAGTGTGGGAAAACTGATCGTCTTTCACCAGAAGATTTCGCAAGTTCTTAGGATATTTCACGCCTGGATATTTACTTCATCTCAATGCTCCTCCACTTCTCCCCTTAAGATATGTATTTTCCCATAAATGAAGCAGAAGGATACTCAGAAGCAGTCTCGAGAGAGGGCATGTGGACTTTTAACTGAGGATGGAAATCCTGGATACAAACCAAGGAAGAATACTACTACCATAAAAAATATTTCATTACTTTTCTGTACCTCATGACCTGAAAATTGTCTGAAGAAGATGGACTGTGTTTATTAAACAATAAATAAAATAGAAACCTTATCCCTTAAAGCACGAAAAAAGATAAAGAAATCACTCAGACGTTTTTCAAGGGGGACATACTATTCTTTTGGCACAAATTGTAAAAAAACAAATCAGCAATTTCTATCACGTTATCTGAATAGTTAGTTCATTTTGGGAAGTGAGTCACCCACCAGTTTTTCACACCTAATGCCATCCGCTGAAAGAAAGACTTAAGTTGGCAAGTAATCATAATTTCCAAACAATAAGAAATTAAACTGAACGGAAATGTTATTCGATAACTTAAAGACCTCTCGAACATTGACATACATATCCGTCTAGTCCACTAAGACTGAATAAATTATCTAATTATTTAAGAGATAAATAGTTAAATGAGCAGAAGAGAAGAGAATTCTATTTTTAGAAAAATTCCTCGGCAAAAAAACATTGTTTTTACTAATTTTTTTATTCCGAAGAATATTATAGAAAATATCCCAGTCTTTGATAATATTGCAGGAAAATATACTGAAATGATGCAACTACGAAGAAGAGATGAAACTAGGAGAAACTAACCTCCAATCATCAAAGAGAAGTCATGTTAAAGGAAAGGGAAGTGATACAACGCCGAATTAAATCCTTAATACTATATAATAAAATGCACATAATAATTACGTGTACTTGCACCATAATTCTCCAATTTCATTTATCATTTCGACAACTAACATGATGATACTCGCTCTCTCTGCATATTTATTTTCATATCTCCATGGCAACATTTGGCCTTGAAAGAGCCGAACAAGATTGATACAATTTATATGCATAAAGTATAGTTGTATTCGTTTCCGCGTTAGAAAATAATAAAGTTTTGACGTGAAATCCTCATCGGTCAGTAAACACTTGTTCCGCATGCGGTTTGGAATAACAGCAGGGATAATTTTTTATTACGCAATTATTCGATATCTGACTTGCTTGCTGGTTATTGAGGCTAAACACGGCGGAACCTCAAGAAATAGAAAAAGAAATGAGTTACACCCCAGCTAATCTTAGGTCCTCAAGTTCTTTTTAGAGATTAATCCCATCAACCAAGAAATTCTTTTGTGAGCAGTCACGTTCATAGTAAACAAACGATAAATTCGGTGGACAACTACCAACTACTGGTTTAGAATCATCTGCTTTACTGTCACCGTGTTTTAAGGAGTTGAAATCCTTAGAATAACAGAGAATTAATTACAAAACTAATGAAATAAGGATATGAATAATTGTTAAAGTTGTAATATCTTCATTTAATTGCAACAAAGAAATATGAAGAAATATTGGGGGGAATGATATATTTCTTCTACTGATACATCAGGAAAAACAGAAATGTTTAACCGTTTCCCTGTCGCGCCCGGGTAAATCCGTAATCCGAAGTCGCAAAAATCGGGAGATGCCCTTTCATAATATATCCGTTCAAACCTCTAATTTCCGCTACGAACTAAACATGCCCATCTTCTTTCGTCCTCCGCTCCAATCGCTTGTTTTGGTCACAAAAGGCCGTAAACAGGCCTCTTAGGTTGTATCCAGCTGATTTTTAGGATGAACTGCCAAGGAATATTTGCGTAAAGAATTCTGCCCGTCTATGAAATGACTAATTTCAGTGAATTTATGAAACCTTCTCAAGTAGTCTGATCGTCGTCATTTTCGTCGCATGCTCGTTTCTTGCATGCTTTTTCGACTACAAAAGGAACTGCGTTAATTTTTACGGAAGACCGAATGAATATAAACGTAAAATTACGGGAATAATTTTTAACCGCGCTAAACGAAGAAAACTTTATCCTCTTAGATAAAATCTATAAAATAATTATTATTGTTTATTTTGGAATATATTTAGTATTTTTACTCTGCGAAATATAAATCTATTGATAACTTTTTATCTACCAAATTTCTTGAGGCAATTATTCTAGTTCGTGCTGTAAACGACGAGGAAATTTGGGCGTAAAAGGGAAGACATCCTATTGAGATCCATCAAGTTTCTTCTTCACACCAGATATTTTATTGTATATACTCAATGGGTTTCACCCACTCACATTCAAAGTCTTGAAGACGTCAACTTTCGTGTTTGCCCCATAATTCCCATTGAAAACAACGCTAGGTTATACTAAGACCTGCTATGACCAAATTTCTACAACCGCTTCTTATTTGGAAAGTAACTCATTAGCCAGTTATTCGATGAGCTTCTTCATGAAAACGTTTAGCATATTTCATCTGCAGTCAGCAACCACTTTACCTGTATTCCTGCATAATGGACAGCGATGAGGGCAACGAGAGTTCCGATTTTGATGTTTGGAAGAGGATTCTGGTCCAGAATCTTAGTTATTCTGAGGATATTAACTCAGATTCCGGCGATGAAGCTTCGCAAGCAAGATATTAAGAATTTTTTGCCATAAAAAAGTAAGGGAGAAAAGTGAATCTTGAATACAAATAAGAGTTGATAGAGAAAATTAATGAATCGAAACTATCGCAGGATTGCTTCTCTGAAAATTTCTAGGCCACCCGCAACACCACACACTTCACCGTCTAACGGAGACGCATTTCCTTGAAGCGATCTCATCCAGTAACAAAAAATTGGGCGTGAGTAAGCCTCAACGTAGTTACTTCTATAGTGCTTCTACAAAAGATATGCAAGTGGGGAGAAGGTAATAATAGGAAACAAGGTATTTCTGCCCTGATACCGATAACCATATTTTCGATAATATCATAGGAAAGCAAACGTAAAAAGTTATGCAAAGGTGATGTATTTCTATATTTGATATCTATATAATGTCTTAGCATTTTTTGTTTGCGTAAATTAAATTAATTTTTA
Organism: Ladona fulva; assembly: GCA_000376725.2. NCBI lineage: Eukaryota > Metazoa > Arthropoda > Insecta > Odonata > Libellulidae > Ladona > Ladona fulva. The sequence goes on from KZ308392.1 coordinate 447,402, forward strand.
AAAGAAGAGCAGTGAAAACAGGTCATTTTGATAAAAATGTTAATAATTTAATCAAAAAATAATTAAATAAAAAATCTATCCTATATAATTATTTACCTAAGCACAATAATTAAGAATAAAGACTAAAAAAATGTCTCGATTTTGAAAATTTTCTAAAAAAAATTCGTCAGGGAAGTGGTCAAGTAAAAAAAACACCTGGCGGCTCAGTTTATATGCCGTCCTTGGGTGCGTCCCCAGAAATCGAATTGGCACGGATGTAGGAAAACTGAAGTCACTATTTCTTCAGGAAATGGAGAAGCAGTAAATTTAAAGGGAATCCAGGATTCGAACTAACGTAAATATTCCAGAAGATACGGGTACATCGGGACACGGGAAAATAGTTACTTAAGTACACTTTGATTGAACAAAATTATACTAGCGGTTCTGGGTTCGATTCCCGAAGGAAGATCATGTGCGAAATGACCTTAGCTGTCGGAGAATTTTACAAATTACTTCTAATACTAAAGTACATACATTGTAATACACGCATAAATTCCGAGAGTTGGAATGAGTTAATGTAAATTGTTGTGCTTCTGTCCCGTAAGCAACTGAGCGATATCCTATTTGCGTCCAGCTGTGCATTTTCAGTCGTCAAACCAATCTTTCCTAAGTTGTGCACATCAATTTTTTTCTCACAAACTTATGATTAATGATAAAGTAGACGTAATATGTCAATTATCTATATATTAAAATCGGTAAAAACCCCGCCTGGCTACCATGAACCAAATCTTCCATTGAAATTAATTCTAATTTCGACTAGATATTCATCCTGTGGGTAATCTTCGCGGACACCTTAACAAGCTAAGTTTATCCGTCCGTTTTATTTTTCTTAGCTAGTCAATCTGATTGCACCAAATTTCCATAGTATACATTAAGAATTACGTTTATTTACAAATGCTCGTTGGCGTGTACAATCTCCTATAAAATAGTAAAGTTAAAATAAAAAAATACGAAAGCGTTTCCCTAAGTGTGGTCTGCGATATCGAACCGGAACAGTACCGAAAAGAGAAACGAACCGTTACTTTTGCCACGAGAAAACCGAACTCGAACGAAAAAGTCGAAATTCCCAACATTTACTTAAGCGGAATTGGAGGAAGTAACTACGACTTGCAACCAACCATTACCAAGTTTTAAATTTAGTGTAATAAAGTGCACATGCAAAAAAGCCAGAAAAATAAAACAAACTTAGAGAAGGATATGAATATTACAATGGCTGAGGCGAAAAAAAAAAATTCTAACCGGTTCGACGTTGGAAGAAGGAATGAAACCGGAACTGAACTGAAATTTGGGTTTTTCATCGAACAGGAGCGAAAACAGGAAAGAAAAACAGTACGGTTCGATTCCGCGTACGGTAACGAGGCTCGTGAAGAAAACACAGGTCACTAGGAAATTTTAAAATAATACTATAATACACCTAATAAAGTTTTGAAGCTTAACTTTTACGCGGACTATTACGAAATAGAGGTTGTCTAATTAAAGGGGTCCTTGTTAACTTGCGTAGTAAAATTCTAAAGCAATCCTCCAGTCAATGTGTCTGTTCATTATTCTCAATATCGGCACGACAATACATATATTCCAATCATCGCTTGTGGTGGCCATATTTTGAGCGCGAAGATCTTCGTTCGCAAGAAATCATACGTAATCCGTTCTATCAGTGATTGACAAAAATCAGTTATGATATCAGATTGAGTACGTTGATGATACTGATCAAACGTAGTACATCGAGAAGGTTGACCATAGTATATTGAGTAAACATTCCGAAAAAATCATACGATGACATCGGTCGTCGGAAACGCCGTACTGTAGAACCTGGCTGGACGTAAACATGGCTACTACTTTATTAGGCAAATTTTAGTCTTAAGGGACCACTCCGTTACATAACCTGGTCTTTCGATTCTAGTCAATTTGTCACAACGGTTAGTTTTCAAAAGGCAGCTGTGTAGCGGAGCGAGAAAGCTACTTGTTTTTCTTTGATTCTTCATGAGTTAATGACAAAACTTCTCTTTTAATAATTAGAACATTTTATTTATTTCGTGTTTTTCAATAATGTTCATCGCTTTTTGAATACTGGCAATATATTAAAAAAAGGCTCCAATAGGCGTCATAATACCTCGGGCCGTTCCCAAACTCTTTAGTACACGAATAAATGGAATTTTAAAAAAGACCTTTGAAAATGAGCCCCAATGCGTCTTCGGAGCCGAAATTGATAAAAGGCCGGGATGAATGCATGAGAAATGGAGATGGGAGCTGCACTCGCATTCGATATCGAACGGCGCCGAAGGGAGGAGCCGCGCCCGTCGTCGGCACGCCGTGGAGGGGGACTTGGGATCGATTCTCCCTCCCCCGATGCACGGGACGACTCAGCACCGTGCATTTCGGGTCGAGGGAGGATCACTATTTTCTTGAACACTTTGGAGACGCGGGCTCTCTGGGAAATGCTGCTTCTTTTTCCATCACACATCCACTACGGCAGACCATTTACTTCCATGAAAAAGAGATTCCCTTTTATCTAGCCATCGAAACTACAGTGGATTGGGCAAGTACATGCAAACGATCGCGAGGCGAATAGCTTATATTTCAGCTGTTGAGGTTTTGAGTGTTTGCATGTAAAAGAGGATAAATAAAACTTCTTGAAAACGAAGCCAAAAGCGTGGGAGAGCGCCTGACGTAACCGGAAAATATAACTCGATTATCTCGGCGAAGGAAGGTAAACTGCGATTACCTCATACATAATAAAGGTATTAGGATTGAGTAACGAGTTTGTAGGTGCATCTTACGACACCTGTGCGATTACGAGACGTCCACAAACTGGAGGAAGCCAACTTGAAGATTTAAATAAATTTTATCGTAATTTGTAGTGTGTGCCGAACGAGACAGATAACATCAAGTCTATCGAAGAAGCTCGATAAATGATATCTACTACGTAACTAAAGGAATTTTAGTGGAAAGATTTTGCTGACAACTGCTAACATTGAGGTCGAGGACCTAGGCAAGCGAAAAAAAGCTACGGCGACAGATTGAGAGGAATTGCTTGTCCGTAAAGTGGTATAAAATAATTCCAGCGGTATAACAATCCTGAAAGACGCATACAATAACAGGAAGAGCTTCCGACTTAATTTATTGATTTCGCCGATTATTAAGTCGTAGAATGTTAAATGCTCGTCATAATTGCAAACTTTAAGATAATAAGGACTGGTATTACAGATACTTAATATGGACTTTCAGTAAAAATCACTTCAGGGTCCAGTATTACGTTAGTAAGAGAGAAAATGAAGAATGTAGTTAATTTTCAACAAATATATAATGAATTACGTAGCATAGAGATTAAGTGTAATATTACTTTAACTTTAATATAATATGATAATATCAGACCCTAAAGTGCACTTTAATTCACTTTCGGTATACATTAAAATGCTGGGCCTAAGAGTCGTAACAAAATGATAACGAATTACGGAAAGCAATACCGCACCGTTAAGAACGAGACACGATCTATATCTAAAAGGAAGGAATGATAATCCGCAAGATCTATCTCGCGTATATCTCATTAGCGTTCTTGTTCACGCTCGGGAAAAACAAGACCATTAATGCTTAGACAACAAAATGAGGAAATTTTTCTGAATTACGTGGGTAAGATCCCTTCCGATGCCTAAAAGTTAATTACTCGTTAACTAATAACACTTGAATTACCTTCTATGAGTTATTACCGCCAACTGTTGTGGTAAATTTTGAATAATAAAATGCGGAAACAGAAGTGCTTTACGTCAACGAATTCAAAAAGAGAAGGATTATCGAAGAACTCCGAATTGACAGAACCTTCAATGTAATAAATAAAATTCTAAAGGGCCAATAAATAATACCGGAAATAAATTCAAAAAAACAAAAATAAGAGGATTATTAAACAGAAAACGGGTAAAAGTGATCTAGCGCAAGATGGTGCTCACCCAGGAAAAATCCCAAGGAAGAATGGACTTGAAAAAAGTCTGACGGGACCGGGAATCGAACCAGGGTCTCCCAATTGCCGGTCGAGTGCTCTGTTCGTTGATTACTGTATTTCCCCATGTATATGACATACTTTGTTTTGAAAAATTTGGGCCCAAAAAAAAAGAGCGTTTTAAAATATGGTAGTATATTTATCAAACAACGGCTGAGCAGTCTAACATGCAACGAGGGTCGCTTAAATAGTATTTGAGTTCACTGCTTTCGGCCTTGTTGGCCTAGCGCTCATTTTTTTGCAAATGTTAAAACGACTCAGAGAATATTTTAGTTCTGAATTCAAGTTAAACGTGATTAAGCAAAAAAAATAAATAAAATCGTGCTGCCGAACATTATTTTTTTGCTTGGATTCTATGATCAATAAAACCTGAGCTCACCAACTCTATGCAATGAAATTATTATTTTCTAACTTTGGATCCCAAAATCACGGTGCGTCTTATATATGGGAAAATGCGGTGTGTTAAGACAATTTGTCACAATATATACCACTTCTACATGGATATTTCTACTGCTTTTCTGTATATATCTAAAAGCTACATAATATTATCCAACTCTATATATACCTTTATTTAAATTTAATTTCACCTTATATAAGTTTTATTTTACACCATATATAGGATGTCACAGATACTACAATGAAAGGGCGCAGACGAAGTATTTCTTTTAAACTTTTTCTGTGATCTAAATATAAGAAGGTTAATTGGGAGGAGAACCTCTGAACAATTTTGAGCTAAAGTGAAGGATCGAATGAGATGAATTCCTTGTTGACCTCTCTGCCTCAACCACATTCAAAGCGGTTACAGACATTTCTGAGCTAAACGTTAGACCCACGCAAGACTACTTTCCGATTCGCAGAAGAGGAAAAACTCGTCAGGAAACCATTTAATTTGAATTAATGATGCAATTGGCGCTAAACCCGTATTTTTAAGTTCGAATTTCGGGTTTTTTTTCATGTAAGTACTTTTCACCGGAATGTTTCGATGTAATATGTAGACTTCGTTTAATCTACACTTCATAAGCTCAAAAAGTAACTGATTAGTGACCAATGATTCACCTCTAGCTTCTTATGTTCAATGAGTCGTTTCAGAGTCTACAATCCTTAAATGTTCTCGAATGGAAAACTGGCAATCTAAATATTTTCCACGAAAATGTGCTAGTTGGGCAAAATCATCACAACGAATCCCGTAGCTGTCATATTGATGCAAACAAAAATGAGGAAAATTTAAATATTCTTGTCTTTCGTCCTTAAACTGTCAATTAAGTGAGAATGGAAAGCAGGCATGGCTTTGTAGCTGTTATATAAATATAAGTTACAACTGTCATGTTATTCCGTTGTCGTTATCTACTTTTTGTTGTCCTGTTATGTACTTTTTGATACAAGAGCTCTTGATCAAATCCGTAAAGACTTTGAAAAAATCCAACTGAGATTATCCTCCATCCAATTTAAGATTAAATTTTCCTCGGATCAAACTGCTGGTCAATCACTCGATTTTTGACGGTCCAATTGGCCGGACGAGAAACTCTGAATGTGGTTAATTCAACTGACATACATTTCTGATCCCGAGAGTTAAAAAAAAAATGCTACGTATAACACAGCAACATCAAATACATAAAATCATCAATCGGCTACTCTGAGCCCTCCAGTCTTCGAAGGAGCTACCTCGACCATAAAACCAGAATCTTTCAGAATGTATGGCCTCTCATGATGCCACTGTATACCAACGTCTTTTTCTCTTTATTTAGTATAAAAAATATTCAGTTCCAATTGGACTAATCTCAACATCTAAGACATCTTTAAGGCGAGGAAATTCTCTTAAAAATACAGTTCTCGTTTTTCTTCAAGGATTCGTGAGCATGTTTTAAATGAAAAAAAAAAAGATTGAAAGGATAAAAGATACAGTAACTGACGAAGTCGTTGGCAGGCCTAACTTAATATTGAATGGCATGAAAGTTATATCTTGAGTATGAATATTTCTGTACATGTGGTTATGTACTAAAGAAATGCTGAACGGCATTTTAAGCCCAGCCAATTACTATATTCTTGCATAATTACTAATATTAAATCATCATTTCACAACGTTCGGTAGATTATCTTAGTAATTACTAAGGATACAAATTTGTAATTTCTTTCTTGAGTATGCAGTGAAAAGAAATAATATTTAATGTTACGCTAAGGGTAGGAAAACAGGAAGATGAGTGTGAAAAATATACTTGTCTTACAGCGATAAGAGGTTTACGATAGTTTTAAACAACGATAAGTTTTAAAGAACTTAGTCATTGTTTTCATTGCATGTCTTCCCTCTCTAGGCTCCTTATAACCAACTGAGGGTCGCAGATCCCGAACAAAAAACACACGAGCTCTATTTAATATAAACAATAATGAGAGGTAAATACCTTAATCAAAAACTCGAATACGTTTATGCATAACAAAGTGGGGAAATCCATGCGACTTGAACACAAAAAGGCTACTTGACAAGACGAATTCTCAACTTGATAGTTTGAGGACTCCACGTCATAAAGAGATCCGCCCTTGGATCAGAGTTGAGAACCGATGGAGTGCCTATCACAATAAATATTGACTATTTCATCCGGCGAACAACAAGCATTCCACAGCGGCTGTGGGTAGCATCCAAGTAGAGTGAGACTTCATCAGATATACATGCGAATCATCTCTCTGATTCTAGCATTCACGGAAACCTATACTTCGCTAGTCATAAAAAAGTGGAAAAACGAGGCGAGGACATGAGTCTTAGGAGTAATTTTCGCATTAAGCGTGTCGCTTTTGTTTTCGCTTCAAGGAAAGGACGAGGATGCGTCCTTATCGAGAATTAGTCACGATAACAGTTCGCGGAACTGTAATAGAACCGCGAATCAGAGCGGATTAGGAATTGAAACGACCTTCCCCGTTTGACTACTGAACCCTCTCAAGGGCGTCGAAATATGTGAAATAATGTAAATATGAAACAAGACTGGAGCTACAATATTTTCTAAACAAAAGAAAATCTAAAAGAATTCACGCTCGCAAAGAGAATTCATTTCCTTGTGGAATACGTAAGGACATTGTAATGGTAATAATAATCGTAACGCTACTCCACTTCGGGGTAAGCAAACAATTGCCTCGTTTATTCACAATCCTCTTCCATACTTCCTTTTATACATCTCGCGCGCCAGACATCCATACAAACAGGTAATTAAGTGCGAGTACTCTACACTTAGCTCCATTTTCCGACTACTCAAAGTTATCTGACAGTGTCGAGAACCGAAAATCGATTTGTATCTTTTATAATGATAATTTTCTTCACACACTACATAGGTGTTGAAGATGAGCAGACTCAACAGCTTTCTCCCCCCCTCTCATTTTGGTCATTTCGTCTTAGAAGCGATTCGTTGACTATTCAGCGACTAAGTAGATTCTTTACGTTTACTTTAGGAGGATCGGAATGAAATTAAAACTTCATTCTACGCATAATTAACAAATTATAAAGGCATTTTTAAATAAGGATATTAATAGGAAAAGGATAGAGAAGCAAGCATTCTGATATCAAGGTAAAAACAGACGATAAATAAATCGATGAAATATTATAATCATCAATGACGGATGAAGATGATGAAATCTAAAGGCGCTACGTTTCCCATGGAAATCATAAGAAGACATAGAATGATTTTAGTTCTTAGAATAGTATTTCATGAAAGCAAGTCGACATTGTTTGTTACCAAAGAGGATTTTCAGTTTATTGCACCTTTGTTGCCAAGATACGAAGCAATTTATACCCAAAGATACTAAACGGCCTGGTACAAAAAAACATTATTTCAACAATAGAAGGGATTGATGCTCAGAATTACAGCTCATTTATGCTATTATGAACATTTTGTAAGATGTTATTGAATATTAATGTCATTCTTGGAAAAATCGATTACCCAGGTAATCGAAGACCAGAATATTTTGGATTCCCTACCAACACTTGCATTGATTCCCTGTTACACGTAAAGCTTCCTACAACTCTTCAGTACCTCATTCACTTTCAACCTGCCTTCCTCTCCATTTATATCCATTCACATTCTCTCCGTGCACCATTTTATTCATTCTGCTTTCCACCAATCCTTTCCACAAACAACATCAACGTGAATTACCCCTTTCATATAGTTTACCGGGCCTTTCTTTCAGTTCACATCAATTTACAAGTTTTACAATTCTACTAATCACAATTTGTACAATCCAGGTTTTACAGACTCCCTCTCACTTCTTCTTTGCCACACACACTCATCATATATTCCATTCCAAATGCATTAAAATATCCATTATACAAGCACACATATTTACACAGCCATTTTCAGTTTATATGAATATATCAAAAAATAAAAAATCAACTGGAAACTATTTCAAGGGAAAACAGGAAATCTTGAGTTTCAGTTTAGAAAAGAAATGTAAAACATCTCTTGTATCTTTTCTATTGATTCTTTGAGTTAACAACATCGCGCGAATGAAATAACTATATTTTCTGATTGATATCTCATATATAATTCCTTTACTAAATTTACTTCTTCACAATAAACATTTGTAACGGTTTGTTTCATAACTTTTCACGCAATCTTGCCTGATTTAACTGAATTAAAGTGAAGTTCGCTAAGGAAAATCGGCATCTTCTGCAATTTTTAAGACCAATTCATTGAAAATGATTAAAGAATAGAGAAATGTTAGTGGGGGAGATCGGTTGGCAACCTACTAAAATTGAATGGCTAATAGTAGCGTTATTTTTATACATACTTATATTTAATGTCCTTAAGAGTAAATCTTTACAAAAATATAATTAACCTAGAATCCCAAGCACGGTTTAAAATCAAAAACAAAATATACCATTTATAGGACAACGTTATTAGAAAAATAGAAACACGTATTGCAGAACACTGAAGAGCCAAATCTGAAGTTTTTTAATGATAGAGTCTATAAATGCATGAGTAACGCAATTTTATTTGTATCAAAAATTTTTCCATTCATTGGAGCCATAAATGGGACAGGAGCTGCAGCTATTTAAAAATACTCTCAGTAAAATCTAGGAAATTATTAGGAAGTGGACATATACTATTTTAAGTTTGAAAACTAAATAGAAGTAATTGAAGTGCATCGAATCAGTATAATGAACGTGTATGAAAGCTAATAACCAAACATTTAACGATCCCCCAAGAAGGACGGGAGCAGCTTTGCGTAGTGAACCGGCAATATCAACCGGAACGATTCCGTGGATTCCGTTTCCAGATGTTAGCAACAGGTATGCCAACTTCTATGTCCAAGAAAATCTAAGAAAATCCCTTGCGCTCTTTGGCAATATCCCTCGGAAAGATGTAGCCAGAGGACAATGCGCTAAATCCGAAGGCCGCTTCGCTTGTTATGATCTGAGAAAGCCATGTCCTTATTGAGGCAACTGCGTCCAATGCATGTTTAACGTACCGGAATCCACCACGAAAACAAGAGCAAGGAATATGATAAAAGGAATAACAAACCTGAGAAGAAAAAGGACCACCGTAAAAATCTCCAGATAGTTGCGATTGGATCGCACAAATGCACGAGGTGTTAATAAATACTTCTGTTATAGCCGCGACGCAATCAACACCACAAACATTTATTGTGCGGGATTCAACTCTGCATTCCAAGTTCCATACCTTCATTTACATACTGCGGCATCAGAATCCGGGAGCTGTTCGTCATGTCAAAGGTACGTCTTAATTATTCTACAATGAGCGTTTTAAGAAGTTCTTATCTTAAACCTGGTAATCCGTGTTTTCCACCGATAAAATTTCGTCAAGAGCATCCACACTAAAACAAAGTAATCGGAAAGGTGCAGAAAAAATTTCTTGAACCGGTATCGACGGACGTAATGACTAGGTACTGAATAAGAGAGTTACGATTGTATACCCCTTGTCAGTTTAAAGGAATGAGCAGAAGGGAAGGATTAGAACAGGTGGTTTTATTGGAAGATTAAAGAGAAAAGGTTGTTTAAATAATTTTCGATGCTTCATGGGGACAGATCTGAGGACCGAGCTGACCAGGGCAGTTCACGTACACCTTAGAAAGGACATTGGGTTGCAAGAGCTCTAAATGGGCGAGCATAGTCCAGTTCGAATAGCACATCACATTTGATGATGACTCTTAGCAGGAAGTTAGAAATAAGTTTCACTTCTGGAAGAGAAAGATTTTTATTCCAAAAAAGGTTTCTTCATACCAGAATCACGATCGCATTACACATTAGCATCTTGAAACAACGCCACGAAGAAAAATTGAGATCTTGAAGAAGTGCATATAAATTGCTTACGTATCAAAATCATGGAATTAGCTTCCTATTTTTGGTTTACAAAATTGCCAACAAAATTCCGCAATCACGATTAAATAAATTCAAAAATCTTATTGACGCTAACGGGTTTAATTCAACGTATCTCGGCTTCTTTCTAATTTAGATGATTGGTTACAATTGAAGATAAGTTTCCTACGGAGTTGAACGTCACATTGCCCTGTTTAACTTCCCCAAAAGCGATCTTTGACAGCAATAATTACTAAGAAATTGAACGTCAGCCAAATACAACCTCTCTAGGAATGATTCGCATAAACTGTTTACTTCTGTAGTTACTAAGAAGTATATACGTAGATGAGTAAACAAAGAACTTCTGATGGGATTATTGCCAGAAAGCACAGTCGCAGCTGAAATGCAAATTAAATTTCAACGGCCATATGAGTAAAGGGAAAAAACTGAATCGTTAACGTGATTCTAGGCTTGTCTTCGTGAATGACTGCCATCGAAGATGGGCGGTCTAAAATTCCCACTGATTGAGAAAGCCTTAAAATATTCATTGCAAATACTTTGGAAAAGACGTAATATGCAAAATACTTGGCGAATACATCGCCTCGTAATTATAAAATGTCTCATTTCAGAAGACATACCTCGAAGAAGAACTACTACTGTGAAATTAATTTCAACCGCGGACTATCACAGTTGTGGGTTTCTATAACAAACATAACATATAAAACATAACATATAAAAATAGCCACATACTTTGAAATGAAATAGCGAGTGAATATGCAAAATATATGACCTTTTGATATAAATTCAAGACAAAAAAGGGAAGGATGAAAACAACTAGCGTGGCTATGTAAACAATGGCGTATCTACGTACAATACATGCTCCTCATGACGTTAGCTTTAGTTGATAACTAGCTGAAGTGCCCGTTGATTCTCAACGGGGAAAATGGATGTCGGATTAAATATAGTTTACCTATTTGTACAAAAGAGAAAATAACACCTCGCACCATCTCGTAGTTTAGTCCAACGGGACAGGTTATCGAAAACAAAAATTTTCTAATCAAAGTTCGAGGCCGAAATCTACAATCAACAATAAGAATGTGAATCATTATGGAATTTCCCTCTTATTATTAACATGTCTCAAAGTAATGTGTAAGTTTCCAAGATTTTCAACTTCCGATTCTGGTAACTTTAATCGTCAAGAGTCCGAAATGATAAATAAAAAGTTGCTCCTACATCTCCACTAATTTATTACGGTGCTACGAATGTTTGTTGCCCCTGTAATTCATTACTACAAATTGTTCGTGACTGATATAATTAAAATCTCTGAAAATTTTCATCCTCTTCATATAATCATTTGCTTCTAAATGGGCCAAAATACAAATGCATTCTTATGGGAAAATGCATGAACTCGGAATCAACAATCGCATTGGTCGTCAGGGGGACGGGTTGTTTACAACCTAAAAATTTCACAAAATATTCGTATATTTTATCTAAATTCTCGCAATATCGAAACGAAAGCTTTATTCTACGACAATAATAAGAATCTGTATTCAATTTCCCTTCTTTTGATACTTATTTTGACTTTATATACGAATAATCCTTCTAATTTAATTTTGCAAAAGAAATAACGGTACGGTCTGTACCCGATAAAATCGAACTTTACATGTATTTCTTATGGAAATCTATCTGAAGGATCTTGGTTCAAACCCAGCAAATTTTCAAATTTTGCGAATGAAAAGTTGACAGTGCTTCCTTCCGGCTCACAGAGAACCCGTATGCAAAGTTTGATGCAAATCGGACAAACGGTGTGGACTCCAATCGCGGAAAAACAAACAAACACACAAACCCACAGAATTTCTGCTTTATATATATAGATTACAGTGGTTATCAACGCAGCAGCTACACCTACACACAATGATTTTGGCTTCATATGAGACGAAGCTCATAATTATAGAAATGACGCTCTTCGAATTAATCGTTATTCCAGTCGCCGAGAAGAACAGCGATGAAATCATCTATTAACTACCAACTTAGTACAAAAGAAACGTTATTACGAATGGTCCTGAGTCTACATCTGTTACTGACTAAAGCTGATGATTCAACAGAAAGGGGAAACCAATTATTAGTAATCTCTGTAGGAGCTCATTCCCGTATTCCATCAGATCAGAAAAAACCGCTATACACAATACAATCGTATTTATTGGTCGAAATTGAGACATAAGAAAGTCCCATCTTCCATTCAACCCTTGTTATAATTTTGTACAAATACGAATATATAGCATCAAAGTGTGTAAGAGTTCCCCCTCTCAATTATTTTCAATGCCGGACGTATTACTTTTCTGCTCCTTTCTGATCACTCTAATAATACAATAATATGAGATGAAAAGAGATATTAACAGTTTTTATGTACACATTTACCCAAGAGAATTAATGATCATTCAAGAGCGAAGCTTTACTTTAAATAGCAACCACATTAGTCTTCTCTTTCTACTGCAATAGATTAAACAGCAAATTCTGCGATAAGCTGACATGTTGAAGATTTGAGTCGGTTAACTATATAAAACAGCAATTATTCGGAGTATTGCAACACGTACTCATAAGTGAAACTATGAAAGAGACGAAATACAAAAATAATAAATCATAACTAAGATATCTACATGACATACCTTAGAGGAAAAACAGCTTACTTTCATTATATTCATAACTATGCTCACCAGAAGATACGAATTCACACTTCTGACAGCCGAAAGCAATGAAATCCCTCCTGAGCGAAAAGATCCCTTCAAAAAGTCGGTTCAATCTCCACTGACTGGAAGAGCATCATCGCCTACCATTAAAAGTGGAATTCCAGGATGAAACTTCAACTGTTAGAAACGTTAAAAACATTCCAATTTCTAGATACCGCTATGTCGTTTCAAAACCTCCGAAAACAAGATTATTTCTGACACGAAATAACAAATACATTAGTGCTGGGAAATTTCAACGGGGAAATATATTCTGGCTCTAAATACCGAAAAGCACTTTTATCAACTTCAGATAACAGGACGACGGTAAAATATAAGGAATACGAATGAGGCAAACATGTAGCGGGCAGAAAATAAGAAATTTTCCGTGCAGACGACCACATTAAGCTTCTTCCAACTTTCCACATTAACTTTCGCTTCTGATGGCTGCCAACTGTTCACCATAAATTAATGTAATCGCTGAAAGCATTCCAATATCTAAATACCTATCTCCAGAAGAAACTACTGCTTCCTTTGTCCTGCATTCCTGATTTGCAACAGTAACCAACACGACTCGGGTACAAGGCATTCCCTAGTTAGAGGATTATAAATTTCAAAACTCGCCTTAACTAGGACTTACTGAAATTAATAGTGTCGACGGCTTTCGATGGAAACTTTTAATGGAAAATTTACGAGACGGGACTAGAAGTAAAGTTTCCATTGAATTAATCCTACAAAAAATAATTCACCGTGAAGGAAACGGGTAAAAGATGACTTTGCACGTAAAAGCGTGTACCTAGGGAAAATTCCTAAGAAGAAACGGACATGGAAGTCTAACAAGGCAGGGACTCGAACCCTGATCTCCCAATGGCCGTTCGGTTGGTTGCCTCTGGGCAATGAGATATTTGAGTTCGAGTCCCTGTCCTGACAGATGTTTTTCGTATCTGTTTCACCTATGTTCACGCTTTTACGAGCGAAATCGCATTTTGCCCTTTTTCTTGTGTATCCTTTGCCATTTTTTTTGGGGGGTTCTCCTTTCCATCAATTGATATAACAGGTGCCTCAATGAGGACGTGGCCATATGTATGTATGTACAATAGTAAGATAAACCACACTCTCTTGCCTACTAAGTCTCCAGAATGGCACGTCTGAATCTTCTGTCGAGAGAGTTTAAGGATCCGGGTTCGAGGTCCGGTCCTGCCACTATTTTCATGTCTGTTTCTTCTTGGTAATTTACAAAGATTCTTTTATACACTCAACGAAAGCAAGGATATGCAAATATTTTGGATAGAATGACCTATGTTGAGGACCGAAATTTCATCAGACATGGGAAACAAGATGGTATTTTATGATCTTGATAATGTTAAGTACTTTATTATTTTGACGATTGTTTCGATTCTTCAGAAAATTACATCAGCCCAAACTTAGTTTTACAACTCCTACAAAATAACATTGGTTCATAAATATAGATTCTCCTTAAACCCGCAATGATGGACCTCACGTTTATTTTTTATCAGTACATCGTATTTAAAATAGTGTCTTTGGATAAAAGCATGAGGCTAGCAATTTCTATACCTTTCTTATATTCCTTAATCCTACAGAAAAAGTACTCATTTTGTCTTATTAAATGGTGCAGAAACTTTCGTTGCTCAGACAATTTCAGGAAATTTAGGAGATACAAATCAAGGAACCACATTACTATATTAATTTCAATATTTTACTAGGGATATAATTATCCGACAAAATTATTAAATTTCGGATTAAAAGCTCACAAAATAAGCATAATGATGGTACGGAGTACCATTCGTGGTTCACGAAATAGCCACATATAGAAATGTCCGAGTTTTATCAACAAATTCATGCAAATTTAAGTTTCCATGAGAGAAAGCGAACAACAAACTAAAGAAATTGGAAAGCAAAGAATTCTGGCACTTACTATCAAACCAGGAGGAAAAACATTAAAACTTCGCGGTTTTTCGAAACTAACTTTATCAAAAAAAAAACAGCAAAAGAGGTAACAACGAGGATTTTCTTGACTCCGGAGAGTTACATCAAGACAATAGCAACAAAAAGACGATCGACTCTACAGAAAAAGTAAGATAAATAGAGCGTTCAATGAGGGACATAAACTTTGGAAAGCTTTCTGAAACCGCAACCGTTATCTAGCTGATTGACTGCTTCGGTAACTTTACCTAAATTAAAGAAAACAACCCAATCCAATTTAAATTTAAACACACGAAAACAATTCTTTCTTAATGGCAGAAAAACAGATGAGAACTTATCAACGGGAAAACTTTTCGGAGGGTGGCGATTTTAATAACGTATTTCTTAACAACATTCGCCAGTTTACCGAAATCCACCAAAGAGTCAAAGAAATAAAACGTTAGAGATTTCCTTCTCCGGGAGATTAAAATAAACTGCTAAAAATATTCCTTAAAATACTATCCACTTAAGAAGTACATACTTAAAAGGTAGCTGCTGAGGATCCTCAATGTTCTGGAAATGGTGCATCCTTCATTAACTTAAGCCAGAAGGAGAAAAAAAGAGTGCTAATGAACAAAAAATAGAAGAAGGAAGAAGAACTTTGCTACAAAATAAATCGACTGGAGGTTATTGATCAAAATTATTAACATCGAATTTCAATGCAAGTTAACGATAAAATTGATCAAAAGAGAAATATCGTTACACCTTATTGACATTTCCATGTTTCCAAGGAGAAAATAGAATGCTTTCCGCAATTGTTGAAATTTAGTAAAATATAATACTACAAACAATAAAACGTTTCTGCCATAATAGGGGATCGGGATTCTCCTTCTGAGATTTTTAAGATTACAAGCATAAAAACAGAACAGAAGACGAGGCCTAAATAATTCAGAGGATTTCAGAAGGATCCTTAATTTAAACGCAGAAGAGGGCAGTTTTAACGAAAACGGTATTATTAAATGCGATTTTTCGGGGAAAGTAAACACCAAAGTTTCATTGAAAGTTTTAAGTAGAGTTGCATACTATGAAATTTCGAAAAACTATAAAACAATCAGGAGAAGGAAACTATGTAGTATAGCAAAAATTTTCAACCGTTTCCTTGAAGAGTAACATCTTAAACTTTTCATTGAAGAGTAACATCTAAACTTTTCATATGACCTCGCTCTTCTTAACGACTCACTGATAATGCATATATTTGAGTAATTGCTCGGATTTCCTTCCCCTGCAGCACCAAAGCATTTTCCTTCAAGCTGATTCCTTTATTTTTTTCTACTCATCGCTTTAATACTCCTTGCGCATCTTCAGCTTCCCACGATAGCTTCTCGTATAACGCAATCCACCAGCGATTATTTTATTCTCATGACATACTAGTTAATAATAAGTAAATATCAGCACATTACATCTCAACCTCATGTCTAAAGCAATGTATCTGGTAACCACATTTAGAGAGATCGAAAATAATAAATTGTTCACCTACCTTGGTATTAATCAATGAAATTCACGATATATCGAAACTAACTTTATATTTATTCACAATAGATGTTAACAAATATTTTTACTTTGCTCATTCGTAGATAAGTAATGGGCAAAAAGAAAAGAATCAGTTCTTCAAATGATAGGGAAGGCTACGAGCAAGCTTCACTGACAGCTGTCCTGAAAATCGTGTTTTCTACCCAAACGGCGGATACAATGATACCATTCATCTCTCTCTCTCTCTCATTTTTTCTACGATTACCAACAAAATTCGGAAATTCGAGTGTGATAAACGACAGCTTTCTTTGGTACACCTTTACCAATGCGGCAACAGCCAATTTGATATACTAACGAATAGTACGTACATCAACGGATAATCCTTATTCCTAATAATTTAAGATCTTGATGATCGCAAAAATTCGGCTCACAAATTCTAACAAAACTGGCTTTCTTCTTCATACATTTCAAACTCTTAAGTAAAAAAGTTTCTTTCTATAGCGAAAATGATACAAAAATAAGGGGTATGGGAAACATTTAAAATTTACAATAACCAATAATTTAATAAAATGCAAGGCGATTTATCCGTGCATGCAATGATCCATGGCACTCGCAATATTCTTAAATTCTACATTAACAAGAACATTTTCGTATACTTCCGAGACAACAAATTAATTTGCAACAGGGACTCGGATGATTTTTAATTGGAAGGATTGAGGTAAAGATGTTAACTTTGCACAATGAAGTTGTGCGGCTACATCAGTGGTTAGAATACCTGCCCGGAAAGTGGGAGACCTATGCTATTATAATGCTACTAAATCAAATACTCCTGAAATAACGAGCACTATTATGGCTAAGATATGATCATTTATTCGTATAAATCATCAGTACTGATGATCTTAAGTGGGAGTCTCCAAGCATGGAGTAACACACTGTGTATGGTAATGAGAATGATGTACTATGATGAAAACAGTTTGTAACAAAATTGTTACAGTTAAATGCAACTATAGAAGGGCTGCTGAAATGGACGCAATGATAACACCTAAGTAATTTTTTTTGCATTAAGTACTTATACTCCTTAGTCCTGATTTTTCATAATGTCCTTATAATAATGTACCAGTTGGCAACGGAATAAACAACAGAAAAACTATTGGGACAACCCAGAATCCCAATTTAATAATTATTATCATTATGGTGAGAAAGCAAAGTAAGAGATCTGAAAAGAAAATGAGCGAAACATCTCAACTATTATCAATACTATTTTCCTTACTAGTTGGATGGATTAAAGATAATGTGACAAACTACATTAAGTCCACGATATAGAAAAACACAAGCGACCGGTTTCAAGGTAATAACCTCATCATCTGGCCTTTTTCTTACTACTTTGAAACTGGACAAATTTGCGTTTTTCTACATTGTGGACTTAGCCAAGCTTTGTTACATAATCTTTAATAAATGATGGAGATGTTGCACCAAATATCACTTGATATGTTTCTTTAAGTGGAAGGATTAGAACAGAGTACTATATCATACAACATTGGCAAACACTTTGAAATAGCGAATAAGAATTTTGTACTTAAGAAAATGATAGAGAAATCTGATTAATTTGGTGAAACTAGATTGGCTAAAGCAGTTTCATCAAATAAACTTTTTAAAAAACATTAACCAATACAAAGATGATTTTTGTATAAGAGTAGAATAAATAACAAGGAAATTATCCATCAAGGAATGGAATTAACAACTTTTACAAGTAGTGACTCATTGCTGAAAGAATCTCATAGTTAAAAACCTGAATAAATGGAATTTTATATGCAGAATATGGTATTGTGATGATGTGAAGAGAAACAATCATGGTTTCTGTGGAGAAGTTCACAGCTTGCCAAAGATATCCCCTTAGAATTAATACATAGATTTTGAATACAATATGATGTTCTGAAGATATATAATTAACTGCAGAATGAAACTTGTAGCTTTTATGATGAACATCACCAAGACTTTCAGTAAATTCACAGTTGAATTAGAATGCAGATGATAGCAGGAACCACTATGATCTCCAAATAGAAAGTATAGCTCAATTCACACACCATAACTATTTAATCAGGTTAGTTAAATAGGAAACCATTCCTTAGAATTATGCAATTTTTGTCACAAAATGACTAAATCTTAACCTACCCCTCCCCAGCTTGTAACATGATCCCTGAGATGCAGAACACTTTCTTGTAGTGCTCCTTTTTATAATATGTGTTGGAATACAAATTCTTTCTACCTTCTCTTATCCATAGGATATATTAGTCACAAACCTGTTATACTGCAGACTATAATATCTGTGGGATACATTGCGACCATCAGGGTGGGAAAATTAGAAATCTTATTGTAATCGAATCTGAATTGTAATTCATAATGGCTTTACAGTTTTAGAACCATTCTTTATCATGAATTTTATCGACAGGATAAAATGCAACCATTCAGGGACTGTTTCCAAATATCTTATGAAACTAAACCCAACTCAGAATACAGAACAATATAACATGAAGGAGTTTTATAAAAAATGAAGGTATGAAAAAGAAATGCTCAGATGTTACATATAGCCAACAAATTGTCCTCAAGATGCATTGGTGTCAGTAGGTATTGTGACCAGCAGAAAAAAGCAATAAAAATGTCAGCTATCCCATCTAGAACCAATACAGATACCACAGTAAAATACTAGGATACAATTTTACCTAAGGAAACATAGTGAGTGTTTGTACAAAATATAATGGCTATGTTGATGTTTAGTTTAGAAGTAAGCAGGGTTAGCTCTAGGTAGTAAGAATGGAATGCAAAGCATTGGGACAACTGGAAGTTAAGATATCTTAAGGATATTCTCCTTAACTATTAATAAAGAAAGGAAATCAAGGGATGCCTTCAAAAGTCTTTGCATTAGGATGCATTAAACATCCAAGGACGAGATGTACTTCCTTTATACCATAATATTGGAATCTAGTATGGTCTCTATTGTTGAAGACAGATAGACCCATTATAGAATGAATGAAGTGATACTAATAAAAAAAACTTCATACCTAACCAAATCATAGCCAGTCTTTTCCACACTGTGGAACAGACTATCATGGTAGCTGAAAGGATTAATCTAGCTAATGTATAAAAATTCTAAGGTTGGATAAACCAGTATTTATGATAAAACAACATTATCACTGCTCAAACTATGAGGTAGATAAGCAATATTTAATACTCATTCAAGCTTCGAGTACTCCAGACAATCGTATTTGTCAGAGTAAAATACAGTAGGAAATGCATTTATATTTATATACTAGCCATCCTTGTAACATCAAAATAACTGGTTTAGAATCACTACAAATCGTAGGAAAACACATTCAAGAAGACAGAGGACGGAGAGAAAAATCTTTCAAAAGCAATTCCTTCGTGAACACGCAACCATGCTGTTAAATAAGAACTCAAGGGTTTGAAGAAGTAAGGTAAATGCTCCTCATTAAGGGCCGAAAAGTACTCATATTTGAATGAGATGATGACATTTGTCCAGTACTATCTCACATGATGACCAAGGATAAAATAAGATACTTATTTGATAATTTGAATTATGTATGGAAAGAGAAAGCCCGGGCTTTTACTCAAATGCTACATATTTAGATAAAGTAACATAAAAAACCTTACATTAACAGTTTCAAACAATTCCAAAAGTTTTCCCTCATTCTTTATCTGAGTTTCCAACGTTACAATACAAACGTGCAGGAATCATTAAGGATAATAAAATAGTGATGATACAAAATTTTATTTAATACCCAAACCATTTTCATAAAAAATATCTGAGTAACCAAATCAAGCATTAATGTTTATTACATTCTTCCACAAATATAAGCTTTTACTGTACCAATAAATGTCTATAAACGGGAAGTTAGCAAAGCTATAAATGTAAATAGTAGGTAGATATGCACTGGTCGTTAAAATTGAGAGAAATACAATAAACACATACTTACATAGAATATATCTGATGGTTGAAAGTCTGAATATCCCGCGGGTATTGGAATCTGGTATGTGCCGTGTGCAACCTCAATAGGTAATATGGCGGGTGATAGGATCCGTGCGTTAATTGAAATGGTGTACTTAAGCCGAACGAGTGTATTTAACAAGAGGAAGACAGAACGTGTCCTATTATTGAACCGCTAATAGTTAATCTTTTCTCTAAGTAGGGCAGCACCAGGCAGTCTCATGGCAAATGAAGTTCATATATTTTGAAGGTGGCAGCACAAATCTGTTACGCTCGTTACACTGCTGAGTAGGATAACTTAATCTAAGTTAGATACACTATCTACGAAGAAAAGTTGTTAGGCTAAGCCCTTTCCGGTAGTCTGAGTGAAATAGCTGCTTCGCATGAATATTTTGTGTCAAAGGGTATTATTGCGACAGAATGATAGTTTATGGGCTCATCGTGCGTTACTTTCTTTCGTTAGCGTTCTTAGAAATTTACAGATATTTACATACATAGTTCTTTAATACAAGACTGAATGGAGAATAATGCTTACCAATCAAATATAACTCATATCAATGGAGCGGATGTGACGTATGTATCCTTAGCCCTTTAATGAACTATTGGACGATCGCGAGAACAAGTTGCAAAATGTATGGCTCCAGTGTGGGGTGAAAAGTCACTTGACGCTGTGCAAAAGTCGTCAAAATTTTTCCTTAGTGCTTTCGATGCGTCATGGCTGAGACAAAGCATCATTTATTAAAAACCGTCCTAAAATTTTTGGAATTATCATAGTAATAAACATTAGAAGTGTCAATAGCATGGCAAATTTTTATGAAGATGTTAACGAATGTGAAGGCCACTTGGAGCTAGTCAAAGGCGCATTAGATGATCACATATTGTTTGATAGTGTGAATAATCCGTCTTTGCCCCTACTGGATGATGACGAGGAGCCTGCAACGTTTTGTGTTCAGTGTCGGACCTTTTCGAATTCTTCCACCAGCCTAATTAATTATAATTCTCAACTGAGGAATGTAGCATCAGGATGGATTAACGATTCTACCACCAGAAACAATAAATGTAATTGTGGTATGTCTTCCCTGAATTCTTATCAGCCGCAACTTGTCATTAATTCGGATGGTTCTGATGTGCCTCTGTTGTCGAATGTGGTAAGTGCATGAAACTTTTGGTGTATAAGTTTGACACAACTGATTATTGTTTCTCACAATATACATTTTTCAGGAAACATATGCAAATGGCCATCTGCGAGAAAATACCGACCTCGAAGAGGAAAGCAGACAAGGTTCGGAGGATCACTGCCATGGGAATCTTCACCCCGACCGTAAAGAAACAGCTTGGAAACCTCTCTTGGCGGCTACATTATTATGCGTTATATTCATGGTTAGATGTTTCCTTTTTTATATTACTTAGCCATGTAATGATCAGTTTTAATGCAACTTCTAATTACTTTACCTAGATCACAGAGTTCGTTGGCGGTTATCTTGCCAGCAGTCTTGCTGTTATGACGGACGCTGCTCACCTCCTCTCCGATTTCGTTGGGTTTTTGGTTAGCCTATTTGCAATTTGGTTAAGCCGTTCACCTCCCAACAAGAGATTATCCTTTGGATATCATCGCGCTGGTTGGTATCTTTTATAACATTTAAACGGTAATTTTTGGTTACCTCAGTGCATCCACTGTTTTGTTCTTTTCACAGAGGTTTTGGGTGCCTTAATCAGCATTGCTATAATATGGGTCCTGACTGGTGTTTGTGTCTATGCTGCGGTTATTCGTGTCAGGCACCAGGACTTTGAAATCGAAGCAGATACCATGATGATTGTTTCAGCACTTGGAATTGTTATCAATATTACGTATGTAAACTAACCTTTCCTAAATAACTATAATACTTTAAATTTTATTTCAGTGTAATAATTTTTCTTATAATGCTTTTATTCCATTAGTTTCATTCCAATGCCAATGTTCTCTGTGATTTAGATAGTAATAACATTTTTACCATTCAGTTATACGTTTGAAAAATTGCTGGTTTAAAATTTTTCTGGTTTTGTAA
Organism: Ladona fulva; assembly: GCA_000376725.2. Taxonomy (NCBI): domain Eukaryota; kingdom Metazoa; phylum Arthropoda; class Insecta; order Odonata; family Libellulidae; genus Ladona; species Ladona fulva. Next base: position 469,951 of record KZ308392.1, read on the forward strand.
TATCATTACCCTTAAGGAAGAATAACATTAATTCTTACTCACTCTTTTAATAAAATATTTTATTGTTAGTAGTTATCCATTTTTTAGTAATTCATTCTTTTGTATATGAGTTTTGAATACGATTTGGACCAATCTCTTGAAAGGAATAATTGTCTGTTTTTGAACAAACTAGAAAGAAAAGTTTCATTTTCTATGTTTTTGTGTCATTTATGATGTGGTTTTTTCCTCTTGTGTTATTAGTTGTTGAGAGATAAGCGATTTTCTAATATTCTTGTAGATAAAGCACAACTTTACAATGTATCCTTGAGAGTTATCAGGGGAAAGGTTAATAGCTGGTTGTAATATGATCCTTCAAGTTGTTTTGAAATGCTGACTCAGTTAATATATTTTGCATCTGTATGATTGTCAGTCTCCAATATTAGTATTTTACCAATGCTTTGGTACTTCAACGTTTAAGGGTGATAGAAATGAGACACCTGTAATTTTCATTATCAAGGCATTAATTTGTCATTTACTAAATTTAACAATCAGGTTATATGTGAATGAAAATTCTTGTCTATTAATTTTAATCTATTCTGAAGAATTATTATTAGCTTCACCCATTCATTAAAATTTTGAGTGACAACTCAAACGTATGTGAGATATAACTTCAATTTCTTGTCAAATTTAATATTTATTATATTATATTCCCTTAAATAATTGTGGTGAATTAATTTAGATTCTTCTAAAGTATTATTCTTGTTAGCAGAGTTGTAAATAAAATAAATACTTCATTTCCCTGCGTTTAAGGCACACCTTGATTTTGGGACCCAAAAATTGGAATTGTTTGCTGGCTTTCACTCTTGCTTTTGCTCGCCACGACAATTGTATATGATGCACTCAGTTTTTAAACCTGAATTTTTTTAAAGAAAAAGTGCATCTTTTACATGGGGGTGTATAAATATAATCAAGATAACAAAAAGATGGCCATGCCTTCCAAGAAATATGGATCAGAATCGGTCATAACTTTGTGAAACTTTCCCTCAGTTAATAATAGATGAAGTATTTATTCTCCTTAAGATTAAGAATGGCACTATTGGTTTCGACACTCCAACATCACTCTCAGGTTGAGTGCTGAAACCAGTATTCATGTTCATCTTTTTATTTCATGTGTCATTAACACTAAGTTAAAATTTATTCTCTTTAATTAAATGAGGCTCAGTTTGATGGCTAGGTGAAGTGAACAGTATGGTTCTAAAACATTTAGAGTGACCAGAAACCATCCAACCTCACTTCAATTATGGTGTAAAAGCTTTTATTTGATGGTGATAATTAGATTTTAATTGAATACCCGTAAGTAGAGTGTTCAGAAACCCATTGTTTAAAAGAAGGACATTAACTACTTTGAGAATGAAAAATTTGGGACAATAGGGATTATTTTAAAACCAATTACACCAAGGACCTGCCATTTGGCAGAAAACCAATGATAATGAGGGACATGAGTGGGAATTTACCAGGATGATGGTCATGTTCAGCCATTGTCTTAGTTTCGGGGTATTGAAATACTTCTGATGAGCTCCTTGCTTTTATTTTACTGTTAATATTATCATAGAAAGGTTTTTGAATGTATTTATTGTTAGAAAATTTTAAATATTGAACTAATATTTTTGCACCAAGACCGGTGGCTGTCTGAACTAACTACTTTGTAGTTGGTGAATTTATTTTTTGTATACTGTTTTGGTATTTTAGGTATTTACAGTTTAACAGCCTTATGCAACACATCTGTTGTACACAGAAATACAGAGAAATCTTTTTGAAAGATTATATGTAGGCTAAAATACCTCCTTTATATGATGAAAAGAATCACATTCTTATCATATTTATCGATGAAAACACTGTTGAGTGATCATCAGAGCATCGCAAAAATATTTTTCCTGACACTAGGAGAGGTGATTGAAATCTGGGACACATGGACGTAGTGTCCATGTGTCCCATGTATCCAAATGGGAATGATTTGGTGTAATCATTAAATAATATTTATCTGTTATTTCTTATGGTACTGAGTGCTATTGAACTATGTTTTGATGTTTTTAAGATGCTGGAACATTTAGAAATAATACTTATAAAGATTTTTAAACTTCCTACAGTAGGAAAAATTTATTTTCATGTAAAAGTTGATCTTTCGACAAAAGATTTTAATGAAAGTGTTTTCAGTTGCTCAGAGTGAAATATCTAGAGCTAGTTAAATAAAAGATTGAATTTTGAACGTTTACAAAATCTCTTTGAGAGATATTACGTCAATATAACCATATAATAAAATGTTCTTTACAGTTTGGTAATAACTGTCATTTGTAAAACATTAAAATTAAGTCTAATAGATGGATATGAAGGGTAGACCTATACATTAGTTAATGGGTTAGTTTCTTTTATAGAAGTAATTGAGGTATTAGCTTAATATTTGTTTATAAGGGATTATTGTGTGAGCAAATGTAATTTTCTCCTTTAGGATGGGACTGGTGCTTCATGGGAGCTGCTGTAACCTTGGACATAGTCATGCCCATTCACATCATTCCTCTCCAACTAGACATTTAGAGGAAGGAGCAGAAAGTCATTCAAACAGGCCTAAGAATATAAATTTGAGAGCAGCTGTAATCCATGTCTTGGGTGATCTCATTCTTAGTATTGGGGTTTTTATCTCTGCAGTAGTCATCAAAGCTTTTGTGAGTATTTTGTCAACTTTTTATTATTGGTATTTAGATGGCTGATTAAAAATGTTCTGTTTTCTTGTTCAGTTTGATCTTACTCGGTAATGTGAGGATATTATTGTCATTTTTGGAACCGTATCATATATCTTACTTACATTTGTATGCCAAGGATTTTAAATAGTTTAGCCAAGTCTTCATTTTCAACTTCATCTCCATGAAATAAATATTTCATAAGATATTAGGTTAATTTGCTTGTTTTTTAGTCTAGTGTTATTTTAGCCCCTTAACCTCTGATGAGTGTGACAAAGTTGTTCATCTTCATGATGTTTTGGACCTCCAAGAATTATAGTTTTTCCATGAAAAATTATACTTTAGTGTACTGAGAAATGGAGAGCTTCGATTGATGAAACTGCTATGAACCTTGTTTGGTCTCAGAATTACAGAACTCATATTGTTGCATGAAACATATGATGCAAAGAAAACTGGTCAGTAGTTCTTAAGCATACAAAGGGAAGGTCTGAAATCAACAAAATCAGTTTTTAACCATCTAAAAGTAATTAGTGATCGATATCTTCTCCAAGTGTGCTGTTAAGAATTCAGGAGAAATTTTAACTCCTAGATTTATTTCTAAATATGTTTTGTGCATCTTCAGAGGTGGTCCTTAGGTATTCCTGTGCATGCTTTTAGTGCAGGAGTAATAGATTTGATGCTAAAATTATATTAATAATCAATTTAAAACTGAAAGGAAAGGCATTCAGCATATGGGGAAAATTTTCACATCTTTTCCCCTTCAAAACCCTTAAAATTAGGAAAGAATGACACTACTAATGGGTCATGAAAAAAATTTAATATTGAATTTTCAACTGTACAATTCCTGTTATTGTGTTTATTTGCTAACAGATACACTCTTTTAATTTATTCTTTCGTTTATGGAAGAATTATAAGATTGGAATTGTAGAATTTGCACATCTTATAATTTTGCATGTTTGGATTTATTTTTTTGTCTATTCTCTTGCAGCCTGGTGCAAAGCTTGCTGATCCCATTTGTACATTCATATTTTCTGGTCTGGTCATGATGACCACTGCTCCTGTTGTATGGGATGCAGTCCATGTTTTGATGGAAGGCTGGCCTAGACATGGTCCTGACCATACATCACTTCGCACTGCTCTTCTCACAGGGGTACCTGGGGTCCGAGCAGTTCATAGTTTACATCTTTGGTCACTTACTTTAAGTCACAGTGCACTTGCTGTACATCTTGCTATAGGTAAGTAAGCACATCTACATCAGTTAACACCCTGTTGACATTGTGTACCACCGGTGGTACACAACATTGTCAATATGTTACAAATAATTTAAAAGCATTAATATTCTTGAATCATCTTCTGAACTACATTGTTTCTTTTGGGATACCATTGTCAGCAGCAGCACTGTGACTTCTTCAGGTTGTTACTTATTTTAAACCAATCTATAAATATGGAGACTTATTACAAAATCATCTTTCATAGGTGATTTTTATGATTAAGTATTTCCTAACTTTATTACCATTGTCTACAGGAGACAACTAATCACTTCACCTGCCTATATTTTCAAAAAACTCCTTTCATAACATTCTAACTCAGGTTTTAAAATTGCTGTAATTGAATTATAACGTTTCCAGGGCTTCTAAATCTCATTTACAGTGAAGTGTTGAATGCAATTTTGCAAAATGAGCACCGTTTTCAAACATCCTTTGCTAACACTCCTAAATTGAGTATAAGATTGAAGTGTGAAAAGTTTTCAGGGGTTTAGCAGTATTTAAGCTTTAGAAATGTATTATCAATTATCATTTAAGTTTAAATTGAAAAGTGCTAAGATTTGTGATAAGTGAAATCTAGGATTATACCATATTGAATCAATATGATCCCTCTTGTTGCTTTCATCCATCATCATTTATAGCCTTGCAGAATGCAGTTCTAATTATAATTGTATGCCTTCTTTTAAGATTCATCTGCTGATCCGGAGGAGGTGCTTCAACATGCCCGTAGACTGCTGCGATGCAAATTTGACATACAGTCGGTCACCATTCAGGTGGAAAAGTTCAAGCCTGAAGTAATGTTGACTTGTTCCTATTGCCAAGATCCTGCACCTTGAAGTAAACAACTTGATCGTGTACCAGAATTTTTTATAGAAGCTAACCTGACATAAGGTTTTGCTTTGTTTTTCGATCTATTCTTGTCAATTTTCATTACCAAGGGCAATAGGTTTTCAAAGGTGATGGTAGAGGAGTTGGTATTTATCTGTGATTAGAACTACTCATAATGGGGACATAACACATTCACCAGAAATGAGAATGTTTTTTATTTACATCACCTACAAATTCACTTTTCATGACATAGCAACTATTTCTTAAATAATTTACAAGTACATGATATAGTGGCACTGGCAGTTTGTTTAATTTAATTGAATATAGTAAAGACAGTCATAATTTTGAGTTATCACAATTTATTTTGATTTTAATAATAATTCCTGAATGGAAAGAGAAGAATGTATATTTTTTATCTTTTTGAATTTTCATTCATCCTCTGATACTGTAGATGCAATTCCATGTTAGTGAGGCATATATGTTTGCCTCCATTGAGTTCAAGCAATATTCTTGTACTTTAAACTGACTGTGATTGTAATAAAATAGACTCCCAAACTACATTGCATAAATTTTGCATACCTGTGTTTGTGGAGTAGTTTACTGCCGACCAAGAACAGATAGTAAGATAATATTATCCCCATTTATTTTACTCTGTCTTGTAAGATTGTAAATTATGGTGTCAAACATGGTGGATGATGTGTACATATCCTTTTATAATATAATTGGCAAAGTCATTTAATATAAGATCTGATTTTAGTAACTTTAAAAAAGTGGTATTGAAGAATCTAGTTAAATCTTTTATATTTTTTTGGAGTCTCAGGATCGCCATATCTCAATTGTTTATTAATTTTAATAAATTATTTTGATTGCACTATATGTGAAAAACTTTGTTAACAAATGTTCTTATCTATTGAAGTATTATATATTTACTTTAAAAGACTATACAATTTGTCTATATGGTGTTGAATTTATTGATGTTTATTTTGGCTCTGTTAGCATATTCAAGGATGAAGGTTGGTGGTGGAATCTTAACAGTTATTCTTTCTGTTGTTTACATTTTGCAGTTTGTGGCATTTGAAATGTGAAAGCCTATCTCCATAAAATTGTATGCATCACTAATTTTCCTTAACTTCTAATTTTATTTTCTCCTTATCAGAAATTTTTTATTTTTAAATGCTAATGTTGTACATTGTTGTTAGCTTTTTAGATTTCTTCACAACTTGGTTGTAACCTTTCATTTAACCCATATCTCAGTTAGAGAAGACTTGTTTGTTATTTCTGATTAAAATTCAGTGGTAACTACGTCAATGAATTGAAATGCATTTAAGAATGTAGGTCTTACTAGCAAGGTCAAGCCTGTGGATAAAGTAATTATTCACCCTTACTGGACCAAGTATTTTACCTCAAAAAATTGGATCTATCATGACTGGCAGGAATTGAAGTACTTTGTGATAGTTAAATGTGATATAATTCTGTGCAGACGTGTTCAGTGGATATTAGCTGAGAGAATGTTGTGCTGTCAGTACACATCATAGAATGTTTTCATTCAAGTTCCTTTTCCATGTGCATGTATTTGGGAATTATCAATCTTGAAAATAACTATCTAATGTGAACTAGTTTAGTTCTAGTTATTTCGTTGACATCTATTTAAATGATTTTATAGCAATATTTACTCTAAAAGTTGTATACCGACAATAAAAAATGCTTTCCTTAATATAATTTGTTTGGTTTTTAACCAAGAAAACATTTCCATTCATTAGCTGTTTCTGTGGGGGAGGGGAATAAATCTTTTAAGCAATATGGTTTGTGAATAATAACTAGTTAAAATAAAAAAATGGTGAATTGTTTCTTTATTCATGTTGAACATTACTGTAAAATGAGAATTAAACTGTTGGGTGTAGAGAGTGAAGGCAAGATTAAGGCCCTACTCTTAGTAGTACTGTAAAAGTAAAACATTAAGTTCTGGAAACCCATTACAAAAAGACAGTTTTATACAATATCAATTATTGACCTCTTTCATGAGAGATTTATCCCACAAGGTAAGAGTTGTGTATGGAGTAATGTCAGGACCTGATCTTTCTGCTGTGTATGAAAAACAAGAACCATAGCTATAGATCATATGATAATATATTCACTAACCCTCAGAATCGTTATCAAATTTAATGTTTGGCATAGCAGACAGTGAAATTGGTAGTTGTGGTTATGTGGAGAAAGCTGTCCACATTCTTTTGGGAGAGAGAGAGAGGCAATCAGTTTACATGGACAATTTTTATGGTGTAGTTGTACTGGCTGGATAATGTCCAGGTGATAAAATGCATTGTACTGGGGCTTTAAGAACTACCATAAAATGAATTTCCATCTAATTGTAGTATGATAAGTTGCCCCAATACAAGGAGATCCATCTCTTGAAATATACAGATGTTTGTGGTCTCAAGTAATAAAACAGGAATTAGATTCTGACCACCATTGTTTAATTTGGTGGAAAATTTGCATTGACACAGCCTAATGGATCATAAGGAATAAACTGGAGGTAATAGTTCAATATGTCACCATAAGACACATGATATTAACAACCGTATGGGCTCCCGATAGCCAAGTGGGCAACGCGTTCGACTTCAATGAAAGCGGTTCCCGGTGGGGGCCCACGTGCGAAATGACCTAAGCTGTCGAAGCACTTTTAGCAATACTACTACTATTAACAACCGTTACCAGCACTATCCCATTAGCTGGTGGGTTAACAAGAAGATGAAGTGACAGAAAAAACTTACAACACACGTTTCAGTTTAATAAAGTTTTTTATACTGTTTACTAAGTACACCATTATAGACAGCTAACATGATTTCAGATTAAAGGTACAGCTGTTGCACTCTATGCACTTAATTGAAGTTAGGGGAAGAGAAAGATGGAATGGGTAGATGAAGGGAAGCTCATAGTCTGAGATCACAGATGCAAGTTGATCCCTTTCATTCCACCCATTCCGCTGTTCTTGTATCCTCTGAGAGTGTGGATTCATTGTGAATGAAAATGGGTACTATCATGAACATCCTTAAGCTGCAACTTGACTCATCAATGCCAGATAGCTCTCTCACATATCCAAATGGTTAATAATAGTAGCAGGAGCTGAATTCCTGGTCAGACAACAGATACTAAGCAGAAAAAATGTGTTAGATATGTTGATGCATGAACATGACAACAGAGTTACTGCTCTGAGCTTTCTGATGAACTAAGCCTTAGCTCAAGACACTATTTCTTGATTACTACTAGTAGTTTTTCCCCCTCTATGTCTATTTGGATCTTAAATGTCATTGGTATATATTAAATTTTTATCTAAAAGTAATTGGTAACTATACGTATAATCTTATTTAAGGTTTTAGCAATAAATTCCTAGGGTTAATTCCATCCAGCAGGCATTTGAGATTTTTTCATATCCATTCACATCTTATCCATTGAATAACTGATTAAGAAATCACTGCTTGCATCAGAAATGAGCACTACAATTTAATAGTGAAAACTACTCTATTTTGAAAATCATGTAGTGATTTTAAGGATCTATCTAAATCAGGTTAAAGATACATCCCATTTTTTTTTGCATAATAATTTTAAAATAAAATTACAAAATAAAAAAGTGTAAATATGGTAGAATTTTTCAGAATAACTTGTCAATGGGTAAATAATCTTCATCATTACTTTGTGGTGTTACATATTTCATCACATTATGAGACTTATTTAAATCACATGAACACCCCACATGCGTATCGTTTTAAAAGGAAATCTTTTTCAGCATATTTTCAACATTTAAAGCAGTTGCCCAACCTTCATGGTACTAAGATCCCTTCAGCTGAAGACAGCCAAGTCCCCCACAGAAATTTGAGGAATGTCTCTATAATTGATCTAATTATTCAATTGGGCATGGCTCGTACATAATAAATGCACTTCTTATACAGACAGATGACAGTGAAACTGTCGGATTTTTTATGGATACTAGAGTTTGGACTATAATAATATCTAAACCAGCTATATCTATTATATATATATTTTCAAAAAGAATACTGCTAATTGATCAATTATAAGAAAAGCTGCATTGCTTTCATTTTATTTCCAAACTTCGAAGGCCTTAAGAGAATGAAGTATAAACATTTATGTTTTCCATGTAAACAACAATAGAATCAAAAAACACAAAACATTAGAATAACAATTTTGTATCCTTCTGAGGGCGTCTATGATAACATAAAACATTGTAGGATGATTTAGGTAAAATATCTACATTAATACGAGTTGGTCAACAATAAATGACTTTACTAAATCATATGCATTTCTCATTTATTATTACTGAATGAAAAATCAATCCTAATGCAATTCAGACTAGGTGTTACAGTCATCCTGCATTAAAACATCAAAATCTGCTATCTTCAAACCCTCCAACGATTCCAGTCATTGGCAAAGCAGAAATTCTGATGATTAACATATCAAATGAATTTCAATCAAACCAGGTATGCATTACTAGCAACCTGAAACTGCAATCAAATCAGAATTTTTATCTAGGATCAGGTCCTCAAAGGAGGCATCTCAGCCAATATTCTTGCTTGTCACAGCACTCTGCTTGGCCTGAAAAGGAAGAAAATAATTAGTCAAAGGAAAATGGATTTTGAAAATGTTTAAGTCTGTAAAAAGGCCCTCAGCTCTCATAATCTTTGCACATTGGGACACATCCAACATTCATCCCCATCCACTATATTGAAACAAATTTGACAAGGTGTAATAAATAAAGAATATTCTCATTCATGTCACCTATGACAACATTGGCTCTCAATATAGTAGATAGAAATTACTGGTCGGCCTCCCTTTGCAAAATGAGATCTCATCACAGGGCGATAACTTGAATAACCAACAAATAAAATCCAACTCAAATTTCAATTAGGCAATGGAGGCCTTAAGTAGAGCTATAATGCTATCAATCCAATTTGTCAATCTCAGGAAATTTTCACAAAGACTAAATTTACTTACATTCTCTAGTAATAGGAATGTTAATTACAACTCTATATAAGTAAATTAAGATATTCAATCAAGAGCAAATAAGCGAAAAAGATACCAAATACTACATTAACTCAAAAGACTTTGGGAATCAGAGAGGAACTACATTAATAATCATATTATAATAAAGCAGAAATTAACCCTCATAAAGACAAAGCATGCAACATACATCAATAGCCTAATCCAAGTCTTGAAGAAACGACAAATAGTGGCAAATGATGTATCAGCCATTCCTGTTGGAGCACTCCAAACCAATTTCTGGTACTTCAGCAGTCTGCATATGGTCATCCATACTCGTGGCAGTGTCTGTTGATGTCTCACTGTTAATGGATTCTGATAGAATTGGAGGTGCAGTGACATCTTTCATTTCACATGAGTTTATGTCTTTATGATCAACCATCACAGAGTCTAACCCAGGGTCCATAACACCAGTGCTGTCCTCATCCTGTGAAATGAATTCCAGAGTAAATGTGAAATTGAATGACTCTTACAAAAAGCAATTTGAGAGTATACCTCTAATTAATTAATGCATACATTAAAACTGGATTAGCAGAACTTCACTTTAATAACTTAATTAAACTAACTCTTAGCATTTCAATTCAATATATAGATCTATTCCAAAGAAAATGTTGCTTCCACACTAAATTGGGAGGAACAGAAGACTAAAAATATCTCATTAATTAACTGACATCTCTCTAAGTGTCCCTTGATTTAAATGAAAATCAGATAAAGAAATGATACTGAATAAATTTTAAATCAATGCCTCTCACCCCAACTTCATAGAAGTTTAATTAAATCTTTGTGATAAAATAATTCAATTGCTTCAGAGGAAATGTATATAACTTTAACACATAATACACACGTCCAATGTCAATCTCAGCAAGCATTCATGGATGATAATTAACAAATTAATCTTGTAAATGCAAAAACATGCTTAGAGGAAAAAGAATTCCAAAATTAAAGAGATTGAGTAATGCCATTCTTTTCCTGAGGATTTTTCCATCAATTACAGAAATTATGAAAACTCTGAAGCCAAAGTAATTTCACTTTTCATCGCATAGAACTGACACTGACAATACAAAACATGCTCTGCAAATTTTCAGTTTGACCTTCCTTTTCAACCAATTTAAAATCAATTTGAAAGGAACTTTAGTTCACCCACAATACATAATATAGTATATTCAAACAAGAAATAGCTAAATACAAAATTACAAGTCAATCCACCATTCTTCCTTATTTAATCCAAAACATTAGGACTCAGAAAACAATCATATCACAGCAAAAAGGTAGCCTATTCTTAAGAGCGCACAAAGCAAATCAACTGCTGACAAATCTACTTGAACTGAAGTGGAACTGTTTGTGTAATCACCATATCAAGTAGGCAAATAACCTACAGCTTGCATTAGCTTTTGTATTACACACAATATTATAGCACCTTATAGTCCTTCTAACCAATTTTAGATTGCGGTAAGAACTAATTGCAATGAATTGAGTGAATTTAACACAGCCACACAGTATAATTCATTCACTGAAAACAATGGAAGATCAAGTCTCTCATCCAATAATAAATCCAAAACACTACCATTTAAAGAAACTGGAAACTGTACAAAGCTAACCATCCAAATTACAGGAAAAATTTACTACATTTACTTTTATAAACAAGTTTTTCATCAAAAATGATAAAACAGACTTTGTAATTTCCACAAATAAACCTGATGATGGCATACAGCTGAAACCGGTCGTGTATTAAAGTTTTATTTGTGGAAATTACTAAGTCTGTTTGATCATTTTTAAAGTCTTTCGACAAAGTACGGCCAGAGAACCAAGATTTCAAGTTTTTCATCCTAACAAGACAACTCATACTGGTGGTATACTATCACCTTGGATTGCTTTAGATCAACTAGAATAGCACTAACTAAAACCTCAAATCTCCAACTTACTACCTTAACTTCAACAAAGGTTATGAATGATTACATACTGTAACCTTACAGACCTCTGTTAACAATTTTACACATCTTTGGTAATGGAACATCTTACATAAAGTAGACATAGTACATTAGTTCATATTCTCGCATTATGATAATTATCTTTATTACCTTAATCTGAGAGACAAAAGTTAGTTCAACAAGGGAAGACCTACAGTTTCAAGTTTTTTCAGTCAAATTCAGAATGCCCATTAATAGAAAGGCAGCAAATAAGGATACTTTGATGTGACAACCACAAAGTATCACTCTTCAAAGAGAAATACACTAAACGTAAAAAAATGAACAAAATATAGTTATCTATAGTGTGTTGAAGTATAAGTAACAAGTAACTTTATTAAGGAAAAAATAAAGCTGAATTCACTTACCAATTCCTCAACCTTGATTTTCTGAAGCCTTGGAGGAAGAGGTGGCAAGGAAACATGAAAAACACAAGATGCATCCTCAAATGTATTCACAACTGGCTCCACACAAGTAAAGCCAGCTTTTGTACAGCCACAGTGTCTAAAGAGCACCTGATGAGTATCCTGAAAGTAAAGTCATTTCACAGCTTACTCTTTCTGTATGAAAATTGTAAACTAATTTATTAACCTTAGCCATATTAATGTAGAGTACTAAGCTATGAATCGAGGCTTTCGTAGAATTAATGCAATTTATCACATTTACAAGGAAACATGATGTTGTGACTAGGCTACTATTTTCACATTACACTTTTCAAGACTACATTATGACATTGTCATATCATTACTAAAATAAACAATCACTGCTCTGCCATAACATACAAGGTATACTGCTGAGTATATAATTAATCATGACAATCAAATAGCAGCATAATTAAAAATGTTTTCAACTTATAACCATCTGATAGTGGGATATAGCAGTAGTCGCATCAAGAATGATAATCAGGGTTCTGATGAAGAAAGCAAGCAAATTTGATCCTGATTAACCAAATCACTCATACAGGAAGATGATTGCCTGACTAAACAAGGACAAAAAGGTTGTGTAGCAAATATAAACTCAAACCATCAACAATCAATGTAGATGATCTGCCTACACTTGCAAAATACTGTAGCACTGAGGCTCATCATGTAAGCCCAACCAATACAATGGGATACAAGCTATTTATCAGTGCATAAGTTAGATTATAAAACCATTTCTGAATCAAATTGAAGCATATGCCACACTGCCAAGCTCTTATTACACCTTTCATGGATCTCCAGAGTTTAAATGTACTACTATCATAAGCTTCCAATAACTTCAAAGTAACGCAAAATATATTGACCACAGACTAAGTCATCATCACTCAACGCTTTAAAAAACTAATACTAAAAACTTAGCACAAAGTGTTTGCTCACAACAGTTACTCTCATTTTGATATGTTTAAGACAAAATGAAATGCATTTTCGGCACATATTAATAGAAATTTGCCATTTAAATTTAACTACTGTACGTTAAAAAATTCAGCCTTCAGATGTCAACTATCCATGTAAAGCACCAAGAAAAATTAAGCATCTTTTGCACTTACAAGAAGGATATGTTTCATGCAGTGCTTTGCAAGGGGAAGAGAACGCTCTGCACAACGCACTCCTCCTTCAGTGAAGATGCACCTTGCTGTTGGAGGCAAACGCACTGCTGTTCCATCAGTTAACTGCAAAATAAGACAAATTCATTTCCCCATGCTTATCATAAAAACAATAATACCACAATTCCACACTGAAAAAGCATCAACATTATCAGCGAACAACAAACTATACATAAACTGGAAAATATTCTATGAAATCTCAAAGTGAGATGCCACAATCCCCGAGCTTTATTCAAAGGAATAAACAAACGTTTTGTAATGCGATAAAGAAATATGTAGCAAATATGAACTCAAATCATCAACAATAACTGTCGAGGATATGCCTACATTTGCTAGTTACTGTTGCACTGAGGCTCATCATGAACTCCCAATGTTATTGATGGGAGACAAGCTATTTTATCAGTGCCAAATATACTATTTCATTAGGCAATGTCCTAAAAGAAATCATCCAGAAACCCTGTCAAACCATCAAATGGAAATCTAATAATTCCAATGAAACTAACTCACTGAAGAGGAAGGACGGTAAAGTAGTATGCTTTTAAAGAAAAGATAAAAGAAAACTGCCCACAAACTATTTTCACAACTAACAAAATTTAACTAAGTAAATGGTTAGCGCAAAATATTTTTTAACACAATAAGGCATTACTTCGGCAAAATAACCTTAGTTTTACCCGCTATGCTAATTTCTGCAAGTAACTTGAGGCCTCCATTTTCCTCCATTCACAGAACTAATATAACTCAAGTCAACCACCAACTGAGAGCTCTGAATAATAACTTTAGTTCTTAACTGCTTACATGACAACAAAGCATTGATCCATCTTAGGAATTCACAACTTTATAACTAGATACGTGCAAAACATTTACAAATATGACATATTTGCATCTCAGTAAATCATACAAACCTGAGCACGCCGATCTCGAGCTTTCTTGTGCAGCAGAGCCTCAACTCCGCAGTTACGGCGATGGTAACGGTTAAGCGCTTTCAGTTTTTCATAAAGTTTCTGTTCTCTGGCATCCCATCGAGGCTGTTTATGTATGCTCACTGAAAGCATAGTAAACTATTAATGTACATAATACGCAATCCTAGGAATATCAAAATTTCAACAAAAGATGTTAGAGAATGAGAATTCCACAGAAATTATAACTCCATTAAATATCACTTAAACAGAATTTAATCAAAATTAATTGAGTAAAATTGAAAACTATGTCAATATCTAATGGAGGATGTTACTTGGGGACCTAAATCGAGTCTACCATAAAACAAAAACGAGTAGTTTATCTACTATTGGATAGGCGATGGAAAAACTATCCATGAATATACATAATAATGCTTAGGCGATAATCAATACGGCTAATCAAACATTCTTAAATAAATATAGGACATAAGAAAAAACTGTTTAACTATGGAGACTGAACTGCGATAATGAATTTTATTTTGAAAGATATACCCTGAAAGGCAAAAAAAACTTTTACAAAATCAAAATGCATCTCATAGTTCGAAGAGAAATACACTGTGAAAACAATATAGCAATAACGGATGCCATTGTACTCTAGCCTTTCCCGCCTAAACAAAGTCGCTGCAATAATTAGAATATCCAAAATACTCACTCAACGTTTCTTTCTCTTTCCGGAGATTTTGAAGATAGAATCTACGGCGTTCTCTTAACACTTGCTGTAGGCGCCGATACTGCTCAATGTATAAAGACTGAAGCCTAATCAACTTTTCCCTCAGTTGCAGAGCAACCTCTTCAGCAGTAAATACACCAGAATGCCTGTGAATGATAAATATTTCAATTGGACCTCATATAAAATACTGCCAGAGAAATCATCACCGCTGAAAAACTTGCGGTGTCCGTTTGGCATGCTAATGAAAGCCCACAAAAATGTTTTCCTAGAGATAAAAATATGGCAAACTTAGGGGAAATCATGAAACACGGCATGTGAATATGACGATCGGCCTAAGGGTGCACTTTAATTTCGCACCGCCGTACACCATGCAACCCAACATGTGGAAAGCATGCCCTTAACGGTGCAGTAGACTGTTACTTGATACTTTGATATCATTTATAGGGGGCAAATTGGCATTATTACAAACCTGAGAGCGTCCTCCGATTCACTATCAACACTTTCAGACTCAGACTCATCTCTACCACCAGGGCTCACATCATCAACACACACTGCTTCCGCATCACTGTCAGATTCACTGGCGAAATCTAACACTTTGGAACCTCCTTGATTTACACTAGCCACATCTATATCCACTGAAAGTTAAATGATGAATTAGCTTCAAGTTGAGAACGGAATGAGAATACATACTGAAAATAACTATCAGCTCTCATAATCTGTGCACACGGGGCCACATCCGACATTCGGCTAAGAATTTCGCATAAGAGAAAACGATTTACCTAGGCAATAAAAGAATTACCAAGTAACAGATTTCTCAAATCCGAATATTCAAGACGATTTCCGTCGGCTACCCTTTGCAAATATCATTCTCATCATTTGGGTAGGACACCGCTAACCACAATTGAACTTACCAAAGGGATTTACAGAGTTACGACTAAGATGATTAGAAACATCCACATTATTTTCTTTACAGGCATTATCAGCATGCGGTCGAGGGAGATAATGCGCTAGGCTTGATACCATATTCTCGGGCGTTTGAGGAGGACACTTTTTTAGTGCTGCCCTTTGACGTATCACCTGGGCTTTATAAGCATGTTCTGCACAAAACCTGAAAAGATGGTAAAAGGCCAGTAAATAAATTTGCTTTAAAAATCAATACTAAAAACTTAATATGGCCGAAGCACGTGGCTTACCCATCCTTTTTATCACCTCTAGGCGCAGCAGATAAGCATCTCTTTCCATTCGCAGGGTACACATGGTTACACTGCTTAAACGGAGCTGATCTATCCTCTAAAATATGTCTTAAGCAGAATTCGTAGCCTTCGACCGTATACTGGTTACACGTATAGTGCTGGTAATTACATATTTGCCCTTCCAGAGATTTCACCTTTTTCGGAGCTGCTGGTCGGGGATGCCTATACATCACTGCAAAGCAATTATTTCCTTCGGTATCAATCGTGACAACTAATTTAGACCATTGCTAGAATGAGTCATTGCCTAAATGACTTGATACGCCATTTTGTAAAACTAGCACACTGACCCCGTGATCTTAACGCGTAGCTTCAATTATCGTCGAAACTTTGATCTAATTATCAGCTGACCTTATAAGCTACTATAACTTAAATGTTCGGAATAATTTATAAAATCAACAACGAAACCTCGGGTCGTCTAGAAACCTAAGGATTAAATTATCTCCGCATCACTCTCAGTGCATGATGTTCAACCATCGATGGAATCGTTACAAATGGCGTAACTTGGCGACGGTCTTGCATAAATACATTCGTTGACTACCTACACGTGAGGGAGAAATTTTTATAAATAAAAAATAAAAATAAATGTCAATTAATTTTTAATAGTGAAAGAAGCATATAAGTTTGCTAATAATTGCTCCTAAATAGTAAATGATGAGAAAATTCCAGGAAACCAGCCAATCACATGCATGTTTTAGCGACTTCCTCCTTGGGATTTGTCTGTGTGTCCTTCGTAGTGGAATAAATGGCGGCGGACGAAAAATGGTACTTTACCAAAGAACAACTCGCAAATTCACCCAGCAAAAGATGTGGCATAGATGCAGACAGAGAGCTGTCATTTAGGCAGCACGCTGCAAATTTTATTCAGGACATGGGACAAAGGCTTCAAGTGTATCCTTTCGAAATAATTCGCAATGAGTGATCAAGTGTAGTGATGCAAAGCCTGGAAAGTTAATAAGTTTCGATGAAAATAGTGTTTCTATAATAGAATTGTTTCATGTTAACAGTAGGGAAAGGTTGTGTAGTGAATTCGGTGTTCTTTATCAGCTAGTAATGCGTGGTGAAATTGTTGTATTGCTCAAAAATGTGATCGTACATTGCTCGCGTAGAAATTCTCAATGCCACGCCATATTGATCATGTGATAAAAGTAAACATAAATTGTAAAATTCAAATAATTTTAAGGCATTACTTTGAAAAACAACGTTTTACAACACAATGCACTTATGACTTTGTGTGATTTTTATCTTGAGTATAGATTTGGAATGTGTCATCCCGTTAACGGTACAACGTACCAGCGCAAACGCAATCAAAACTTTCAAACATGTTTGTAAGATTTTATCAGGCGTGGATTACGTGTTTCGTTCATTTGAATTGTAAATACAATAGTTATTACATTAATTATTACGAACATTTTCCTTAACATGGTTTCAGCTCACAGCTATGCATCAACACCGCGATTGTGTACATGCACAGATTTTACATATTTCATTCTTTCACGCATTTCCACCGTAATTCAATTGCAGCTGCGGCGTTATTTCTTGCAGCTAAAGTTGAAGAACAACCCAGAAAACTGGAACATGTCATTAAGGTGGCACATATGTGTCTTTACAGAGAATTGCCTCCGCTCGATACCAAATCAGAAGTAAGTGCTAAGCTTTCAATTAATACGTTGTGAAATTGCGAAATAAATGTAAGGAAGTAGTCGTAATTGTAGTTTTTAATTGACTAATAAGTGTCATGATGGGGAATGACGAAATATTATTTAGTGGCTAATTAATCAATTCTGTACCATCAATGAGGTACTTTCACCGCAATGCATATTCAGATATTGTGATTCTGGAAGTTGATAAATGTGTATCCTAAATCTCACTACGTAAATGTAGCAATGTAGGTTTTACCTCGTTTTCTTGCAATGTGAGTTCTGTTTATACAATTGATGCGTAACCGAATGCTTATGGAATCAGTTTTGCGTCAGAATATGCAAATGATCTTTCTGTTGCCGTTTGGTAGTAACAACTTTTTACGCTTTTATAATCGAATATAGTAATTTCCTAATAATTAGACTTGCTTGTTTAAGTAGTATACCAGATTTTTCATTTCATGCATGTATATCCATTAATTATTCTAAATTTTGCTTTCCACTAAGTAATGATCTTGGATGTCAAGGAATAGAGTATATTATATACACATTTTTGCATAAATATTCTATCAAATGAGGTTGAATTCGGGGGTTAAGCTGTATCTGATTTCACTACAGATAAATTCTGGAAAATCAATTTTAGAATTTTTATACCTGTGAAATATTTTAACTGCCGTCTATATTATAATTTTTTGAGAGAACATCGTAAATTTTTCAGCAATATCTGGAACAAGCGCAGGAGCTGGTTTTCAATGAAAATGTCCTGCTACAGACTCTAGGATTTGATGTAGCCATTGACCATCCTCATACACATGTTGTTCGCTGTTGCCATTTAGTTAGAGGTAAGTAAATTCCTTTTTGAATTGGTGGTTATAGTAAGGCATGATAAGTAAACTTTTTTTAGAATTCGGCCTGTCTCATTTGTTTTATTTACGTAAAGTTAAATTATTTGATCTCATAATTACTTTGGGAAAGTTTGTGTACCTAAACTCATGTCTGATTCATTTTCCTGTGGCTAATGGTAAGGTTCAGTGCTACAGAGAAGTATTGCTCTTAACATATTTCTTCTAAAATTTCATTGTGATGGGACATTCATCATGGGTATTAATTTAATGCGTGTCTACATTTATTACATGCTAATGTAGGGTATTCATTACAAACGTTTTTTTCTTTTATTATTATGAATTCACAAATCTATGCTTGCATGAAAGGCATCTTTTTATAGTCAGATAATAAATCTACATGTTTGTTACGTTAAGTACAGAAGATAAATTCTAACACATATGGCTTCTTGAATATTTCATAGTTACATGTTACTTGTGGGAAAACTATTAGTTGCATTATCTTAACTGTCCTGCATTCATTTTGGTCTACTGGTAGAATTGTATGTGGTTACAAATTTACCTAATGCAGAAATGTCTTGTATACATATCTTGTTAAGATGACTTTTCATAGGTGATTGATTGATCAGTTCTCTATTGTATTATGGGTATATTAAATAGTATAAGTCAGCCTAGGTATTTCTGCATATGTGGAGTAGATTAATATTATATTGCTGATCAACTCTTGGAACATAATTTTCTGAAGTAGAACTTACCTTTTGGTTAAAATTGCTGTGAAAAAATATTATACATTTGAGTGTATTGCTTCTAGTGTATGCCTCATGTTGATGAATTATGTTTAGTAGGATATAAATTTAATTTGCCTAACTTTGTCAGAAAGGAAAGGTTTTTTGAGGTTAGAATGTTAGGTTTTTTTTCCTTGCATGCAGACTTTTATTTCTGCATCATCTTTAATCTGTTCTCATCATTGTTCAAACTGGACTTGCATAAAAAACAGTTGACGTATGTATCAGAATAGTAATTTCTAATTAGTAAAAGTTTTAATCATGTTTCAATAAAATATTTAATAAAGGTATGATTCTGAAGCCTATGACTGAGAAATTATCAATGTTTAGTTTAAAATGAGCTAGTATCACAGAATTTTATTTTTAGTGTGAGAGATATTTAAAACATTTCTTTTATAGGGATATTGTCCAATTATATGAAAAATATCAAGGTGAATACCGTTTTTTGTAAAACTATGCCCTCTTTCTATGAATTAATTTGTATATTATAATCATAGTGGCTGTTTTATGACAATTTTTCAAATTCATGGGAAATTTTGTATGGCTTAAGTTATCTAACCCTCAGCTCTTTGAATATTTATGTAACTCAAATTGAGTTCTTAGTTTTAATAGATGCAAGTCCTGTGTATCACAAAGGTCAGACCTTGCCTTAGAATTATGTCGAGAGTCATGATTTGAATCAAACATTTAATTGAAGAAATTTTTCTGTGTGATGATTTGATGAGTATACTCAATATTTAGCCAGAACTCTAGTTTACCTGACTGGACTTGCATGCGTTTTTATTTCAAGTGCAGTATTTGATTCGTAATTATGATCTCAAAGAGTTAAGTCTTCTTTTCTAAATGGCATATTGTTATTGTTGATGTCTGATGAAATTTTCATCCTAAAAGAGTAAAATCTAAATGGAACAGTTTAGAGTTTAAGAAAAATTGTGCAATTCCTTCTAGAAAAGGTAAGTTCAGAGAAGAGAGAATTGAGAAATATTTGAAGCAGATGTACTGTTATGCTTATTGATAGATTTTCTTGTAGTTTTATTTATTTATGGAGCCTCTCCTTCCTCTTTAATTAAGGTGAAGGTGAACTAAGATTTGAATAGTGCATGCTGTTTCAAAATGCCACAATTAAGGGTTGTAAGCATGCTTTTCAACAGTAAAGAGAAGGCTGAGTTTCATGCATGTGCTGGTTCTACACCTCTGTTACTTAATTGTTAGAAGAGAGAATGCACATGTCTGTTTAGCATTATAATTATTGTAAATAATAGAATTTGAAGGTGATATTTCTCAAGAAAGAGGTAGCCAGCCAGTAATGTGCAAAAAATCAGCCTCTTTGCTGAAGAAACTGAAGGTGGTTCCTTTAATAATTTTTTCATTATGAAAATTGGCTTGCAGCAAAATGACCATCTGCTGAAGATGTTTTGCTCACTTAGTCACAGTATGTTAAACATATGGTTATGATCAGCTCACCTACTCTGGTTATCAAAATGGTATGTATTTAGTCAAATGTGAGCTAACGTGTTGCAATTCTCTCTTCCCGGTGGCCCTTGGTTATCTTGGGCCACATTCATGGGAGGGCGAAACTCTTCACCACCACTTGAACAACCAACCACATCCGTGTGATTGCTGAAATCAACGAAATATTGCTACTGCTAAATTCATGGTGCATCCTGAACTTCCAGCCAGCAAGGATCTGGCGCAGACCTCCTACTTTATGGCTTCCAACAGGTGGTGCATTTGTTAAAGTTGCATTTTTAACGGGTGTTATCATTTTCAGAACATTTTGTCCTTACCCATTTTTTCAATATGTTGTCATCTGTAGGAAGTCTCTCTATATCTGATGCATTGCAGAAAATATTTAAGGATTAAAGTAATTTTAATTAGTGGTAATGTAAGTAGAATGTTGCAATTTTTAGTAATGTGTCTCATCATTAGAATTAGTGCTTTAATCAGGGATACACCGAAAAACAACTGCAAAAAACTGTGCAAAAGGTAGTGATTGATTTCAAAATTAGTTGTGGTGTGTTTTTGAGTACCAGTGCTATATCACCATCCTTTACATTTTGTACTTACGGTTTGTATCTGTTTTCTGTTCTTTGAAACAGGTTGATGATTTATAATTTAATTTTAAGGATAAGTTTTAAGTTTCTTCCACCATTGTTTATCAAATTGAGTTTTATCTGTCAAAATGTATTTCTCCTTAGTAATTCTATGGAAGGTTGCAATGAAAGAAGTCTGAAATTAGAGTTATGAAAGAATTTACAGGAGATCAAAGTATCATGGGTAGCTCTGAAGAGAAGGCTCTATCTAATAAGTGAATTTATTATAACTGTAATCACCTAAAAACAAACAGTTGGATTCTTATTGCAGATTGGTTATTAGTGAAAGTAAACATAACACCAAAATTTTCTAGGCTATATTCAAATGTTAATTTGAAGAAGGCTCTATTCTAGTGTGTCTTGTCATAAGCGAATGTATGATTCATCATAATATAAACTATATATAGTCATAATGAGTTTATATATATAAATACCGTATTTTCCGGCATATAAGACGACTTTCTAGCACCTGATATCTTTCTTAAAAGTCGGGGGTCGTCTTATACGCCGGGAATATGGCAGCAAGGAGGAGAGAGGGACTGAGGAGAGGTGGCCGCACTGAACAAACACTTCATGCTAAGTACCATGATGTCATAAGCATTTTAATTAAAAATTTCTATATTGAAATCAAATCTGATGTTTTTTTATTTACCGGTAGTGTACGTTGGAAAAGGGGTAGTCTTATACGGAGAGTATAGCACAAATTCTATATTTTAACTGGAAAAGTTGAGGGTCGTCTTATACGCCGGAAAATACGGTAAATAAATATATACATATATATTTATATTACTAGATAAAATATTAGCAATATTGGGGAAGGAGCTCAGCAATTTACAGTATGTGTACCACTAATCTGGCTTCTACCCTATAATGGAGTAGTTATTTGTACAGGTTTTAATGAATATCAACCTTCATTAGGTGTTGTTTTGTCACTGATCAAAGAAAGGAAAATATTGTTAATAATTATGCTAAGTACTTTGGTTAAAATTATATAATAGTATTGATAATAAATTTGGAAGTGGAAAATTTTCTCCTCAGTCCTATATAAAGAAATGCTGGTCTATTGCATAAATAATTTCACAAATAAAGTAAATGAAGATGAAGCTAAGTCAATTTGTTGATAAAAATGACTGATATGTGTTGACTCAATGTATAACTGTACAAAAAACGTAGGATATCAATCTTAGAACTTTGCATTAATTACTCTTGATAAGACTACCTCAAATCTATTTTACTATCTGCCCTAAAGTTAAGTGGAATTAAAATTAAGTAATCTCAAAATCTGCATAGTTAGCCTGTAACTAATATCTATTAATGGAAGAATTCACATTATTACCTTAAACCAAATATTATAGTAAGCTAGGATCAAAATATTTACTGTGGCAGATTAGCTTGGTTAGACAAACTAATTCCCTATTTCTCCAGTAATCTTTCTAAATATGGTCAACCTGAGATAAAACTTTGCAGTCCAGTTTTACAGTATGTTAACTGTTGTATTTTATGGAAAAATGGACCTATTTTTTGGGAAGACAAAAATTAATCTCTACTATTTAATACTATACATTTGAAGTACTTCAAATGTATCTATATCTGTTGTAAGTTTATTCCTCTGAAAAAAGTGAATATGCTTAAAAATGGGGTTGGCAGAGCTATGTTAGGCAAGGGATTACTGTATATTTATTCATCGTTCTACATCTACATAAATATCTGGCAAGCTGCATTTTGGCATGTGGCAGGGGGTGTAAACACTAAGTGCTCGAGTTGTCTCTTAAGCTTCTTGTTGCATATCATTCATGGAATGAATACGTTCCTTCAAAAACTTGTCCTCTCTTCTATTCTCTTATTTTATGCTTGTTGGATCAGCTGAAGTAGCAGGGGGGGGGTCGTATAATACTAATTATGTCTTTGGGAATATCTAACTTCTCAAAATTTATCAAGCAATCTCAGCATAGCTTCTAATCTCTTTTCTTTCAAGGATTCCCAACCTGCGTCTAAGAGCATTTGTGTAATGCTTGCTTTTCTATTGTAGCACTTTTTAACAAATCATCTCCTGTTGCGCTGCACTTTCTAGAGTTTGCGGGTATACATTTCATCCACTGGATGAAATATACCCGCAATGTATATGTTTCAATCCATATACACTCAGCAAATTCTAGATGGGGCCTGACTAAGGTTACATAACGTCGCACTCTAACCTTTTAATCGCATCTTCTTACAATGGCTACTTATTTCATATTAGTTGAAAATTTCACAGCAAATATATGTTTTCCATTTATCATGTATGATGGTTGTTTGTTGCCACTAAATTGTGGATTGAAAAACATCATTAGTATAATCTTCTTGAAGGAAGGTTTTAATTTTTAAGAAATCCAATGAAAATAGTTGTTTTAAAAGGAATGATACCTCTAATTATTTTTTCCTGTGTCATTAAGTTATCCCCTTACACAGATTGAATATTGTTAACATTGAGGTACTGAACTTAAGAAAGAGTTGTGTAGTTTTAAGTATAACTATAAGTTCTTATTTCAAATTGATGTTAATCTTAAGCTTTGTTTTATTATGTATGTGCAAGAATTTTTTTGGGTCTTAATATTAAGTAAGGTAGAATATTTTGGAAAATAAGGTCAATGAATTATTGTTCAGTTCTTTGTTATTATTTACAATGTTGAATAATTGATTATTCTAAAATTAGTAGTAGAAGAGTAAAGAAATAAGAATGTAAATTTGTGCTTGATTGTGCACATACAGGAGTTTGTAAAGTTTATTGGTGGATACTAAAAATTACACATATCAATCTCTGAAAGGACTTAATACAATTTCTTTACAAGTAAAATGCATGAATGGCTTTACTTAGACTAAAGTTAGGCTATTCCAGCATATTCTGAGTTATTAAAAAATAAAATTCCATGATTGGGAAAAGCCTAAGTAGCTGTCAATTTGCATGTGGTGCAATAGAAAAAGTTGAAAATAAAAGACAGTTTAATTTTACTGTGACTGTCCTTATATCTTTTACTCAGTGTACTCTTGTATATCAGCTATGTGACTACACCCATTCCTCAGAAGTCTTTTCCTGATTGTATTTTTACATTTTATTTTCTAGCTTGCACTTGACCACAATGTGTCTGCAATATAAACCGACAGTTGTGGCTTGCTTTTGCATCCATCTGGCTTGCAAGTGGTCAAATTGGGGGGTAAGGATAATTAATAGTTATTGGTGTGTAGTGAAAATTAGGAAAATTTTGAAATTTTTTGTTTTATCTGATTTATTTATACATAGTTATTATATTGTTGAAAAGTATTTTGACTTAAGAAAAATTCATTCCTGTATTTGTAGTATAATTTATACACTCACACTATATAGTCTAGTTTTATATGGAATTAATTGTAGCTGTTAATAAATACTTTTAAGGCTGTTATGTAATATTACTGATTAAAATTATTGCTAATTGCTGTCAATCAGCACCATAACTTCATTTATGCTTCAAAGTTAACTTTAAATCTGTGTTCATTAATTGACAATAATCCTAGAGTAATACTTCTGATGTAATTTTTGTAGTTTCAGTCATGAGATTGATTCTGTTCTATTAAAGTTTTCATTTTGTAGTTTTGTGCTCTATAAATGAGTTTTATTTTACTTCCTTAGCTTTTTTTAAATTGTAGGGCTTAGTAAAGAATGCTGTTTTATGCAAAGCCTTCTTTCCAGTATACTTTCATTTCTGATGTATTATTTACATATAATAATAATAATATTCAAAATAATTTAATATTATATATTACACAGTTAATAAGAATATTTTTATCTTCTTTTGAAGGTAGACTTTTTCAGTTTTATCATTAGATATGCACATCTGTGGCAATTTCAATGTTCATGGATAAAATATTTTTAAAACTTTAATTTTATTAAGATTGACAAAATATTTGCTGCTGAAATTGATTCTGTGCAATTCATATCTTTTCCTTAATATTCAAGTTGTTGTATCTAAGAATAGACTTTTTTCCCTGATGTTTGACGAATAAGTATTACTCAATCCTTTACTTTCCAACTTTAGATACCCCAGTCTAGTGAAGGAAAGGAATGGTTCTACTATGTCGATAAGACAGTTACCCAAGAACTGTTGGAGGAATTGACAACAGAATTCCTGGAGATATTTAACCAGTGCCCTTCACGACTCAAGATGAAAATAAATAGTGTAGCAGCTGCTTCTCAAAATTCAAGTATTCCTCATGGTCTTGGCTACCAAATGGTAAGTATTTTGTCATCAGCAGATTAGGTTTCATGCTCCATTGTTTTCTTGACTGAAGGCCATGCCTGGATTAAAAAGTTAATTAGTAAAGTATTTAATTTTGTCATCTGTTTGATAAATTTTGAGACAAAATAGTATTGATTGGTCTAAACCTTATGTATCTCCAATTTACTGTGGTCCGTGGTGAAATATTCATACTTTTTAGGTGTACAATAGTTAACCCCTTAACTGGGGTAAGCGTCTATAGACGTGCCTCCGTGTCACTCGCCGGGCAGGGAGCGCGTCTATAGACACGCTTTTCGAAATAATCCCTCGCTCGATGGGGAAAGCATTTTTAGACATCAAATCTTAATCCTAGTCCTTCTTGTTGGTCCTGCCGTCTTATGAGATTCTTTTTTACTTCGTGTTTCTTTCAGTTCTTATTAGAATCGTCTTCATACATGGGACGGTCTTCCCCAAAATTTCGACCTTTCAGGGTAATACCACCCAAAGCTACCGTTTTATTCTTTACTGTCATTCTCNCATTTCTATAATTTTTATCATAAGATAAAATTATTAATATTTAAATTTTTTCAAAATAAAAATCACAGATCATCACATTATCACTAGATATATTAAGGAAAATAGAATTCAAATTTTAGAATTCAGTAGATTTTTTCCCCATCCTGCGAATGTTAAGGAAAAATTAGCCCCCAGTTAAGGGGTTAACCCTTAAGGTAATAATTGTTGCTCAGGTGTTATATTGAGAATAGTTGTCATCATGCATTGGGATATTCAGTATCTTTTATCCCAAAATCCCTTTTCTTTCTCACTTAAGCTGTATCTTGCTTCAATCATAGGAATTTAAAATTAATAACAATCGGTAAAATTGATTCAAATACATGTAAAAGTTGCATTTTTGAGTTCATATTCTTGGTATGAAAACTATTGTGCTTTGAACATCTGGAGGTTAAATTAAATGTAAAATATTTCTTGTTTCTGCGGGATTTATTAATTCAGCGTTGTCTATTATTGTGAACCCCTTGTCTAGGGCATACAATCATTTTGAGCTTATGGTATTTACTGTGGCACCCATTTGTATAACATTGGGAAATAAGTGACAAGAAGAATTATGTTTGCAATCAATGTTAGCTGACTGGACGTCATTAATGGCCATTTAATAAACAAAAACTGGATTTCATATTATCCAAGTATTGTGGAAGATTTGGAGTCCAATTTACTTTTCATGTATTTTATAATGACTGTATTAAAGTCATTCAAATCGAAATTATTAAGATTATGCTTTTTGGTGCCTGTAGTCAAAACATAGGCCAAGTTAGACTTATAAACTCATCAAACGTATAATTAAAACATGAGAGATTATTATTAATTTTTTTCATTTATGCATTATATGTAGCCTAATTTAATGATTTCTCATCATAAGTTATTCTGTATGATGATAAGTACCAAGGGTCATGATTAGTGCTGCTTAAATGACAGCTGTCATTGTCTTGATGATTTGATGCTGATGGATATCATTGTTAATTAAATTCATTACAAAGTGTAAATTTTAAGAAATGATTGGCAATTGATGTTTAATTTTCAATGCTTATTGTGAATTGTCTTCATCGAAGGCTTCTCAAAAATTATATGCAACATTGAATTTCTAAATATATCATAGTAGATTTTCATAGGGTTCAATTTTACCATTTAATTTTTAAGGTAAAAGTTCTTCATTTTTACTTCTAGGTTTTTGGAAGTACTGATTTATGGAAACTTATTTTTTTTTCCCTCATTATTTACATAATTTCCTATATGTCCTTTAAGGGGGAAACCTGGTTTAGAAGGTCAAAATTTAATAGTTTTTGGAAATTTCTCTTAGAAAAACGGTAAAATATACAGCTTTCTAAGCTGGTACATACTTAAATCATACCTTTTAAAGTAAGAAAAACATTTTTTCATGAAAGATTAACTAAATTTATCGTATATATCATAGGATCTCTACAAGGAGTTCATGCAGGTGTTGTCAATTGGTGTGCATTCTGTTGTCTACAATGTCCGTTCAAATTTTGAAAACAAGTTTTTTCTTATAAAATAAAAACTTTTCTATTCAAAGAACCTCTAAAGATGGACAATTTTTAAAAATTGTGAAAATGCCAGCTCTTTAAAGGGGAAATTTCCATTTTGATGAAAAAAATTCCTTCACTTATAACAGTAATAATTGTTTACATTAATAATTCCATGAATATCTGAGGTTCTATCGAATAGATAG
This sequence comes from Ladona fulva, assembly GCA_000376725.2. Lineage (NCBI taxonomy): Eukaryota > Metazoa > Arthropoda > Insecta > Odonata > Libellulidae > Ladona > Ladona fulva. Next base: position 498,084 of record KZ308392.1, read on the forward strand.
TGTAACGCTCAAAAAGCATGTTGAAGGAGATCTTGATAGTCGAAATAGTTTTTGGGTTATCATGCACACCAACTTCAAAATCCCTGTTTAAAGAAAAACAAGTTTTAAGTTTTTGTTATGAATATCTACTGTAAAGAATGTATGTACTTATGATTGTTAAGTGCTTATGTACCATACCTGGTGCATATAGCAAACTTTTGCATCTTAATATAAGTCATTCAGCTCCATTTTTTCTCTATATGAATTATTCGAGCCTTCCTCACACTGCTCAAGCTTCGGCACTCCTGCCATGCCAACCTCTCGTGGTCATAGCTGTCGGCGTAAATCTTGAATTGCTGCCCCATTTTTGTCTAATTCTTCCATTATTAATTACATGTATAGCAGAGTAACCTTCATATAAAACATCTCCAGATATGTAGGCGGTGATTTCACTAATTTTTTTTGCTGGAATTAGGGTGTTTCGGAGCCAAGGTCCAAACAGTTGATCTCTCGTTGGTATTTTGTGTATGCTTTCCAATAAGTCTTTCTGCAAGTGCACCAAAAACTGTTAAAATTCTATGATACTCTTAAAATGCGTAGGATAACAGCCCACACTTTCATTAGTAGGAGTGTGTAGTTTCCTATCAGTTGCACTATCAACCAGTTTTTCTTCTTTTTTCTCTGCTTATTGATTGCTGTAAAACTTACATTCCCAGGGTCTTATTTCATGAAAACCTTGGTTCTTTCTGCCTTTCGGATAAAGAATTGTATGGTTTAACTATAAACACGAGAAACTATGACTGAAACTTCCAAAATTTTCTCTTAGACTGGCTCCACTTAGAAAGAAGAATCCTTGCAATGAATCATGCTATGGCTAACTTTTATTACATCAAGGCATATTTGGACCTTTCTTATTATGAGAGAGAGAGAGAGAGAGAAGAAACAGATGCTCTCAAAACATAATCAGTGTAGAAAAGAATACCCTGCATCCATATAATCTGCTAAAGCGCTGATTTGAGACACTAGAGGCGAGATTTTCTTTTCATTCTTCTAAATGCCCAAAGACCAAAACCATGTAGTCAGAGCAGTTGTTTACAGGAACGAATTCTTCAGATAGTAAAAGGGCACATTTGTGACTCATATGACCAAATTAAAGAGGCCTCATAAATTTTCTAAATGCATGTCAGAGATTAGTATGATGTACCAAGTGCTGCATCTCAGCATTGGCACCACGTATAATATGTATTTCACCAAAATTTGTTCCTAAGAGTTGTGTGTTTAATGCACTCAAAGTATTCTTAAAATATGAAGGGTCTAAGCCATAAAACATCTGTTCCTCAAGTACCCGCTGAAAGAGAGCTGTGCGAGGGATGACCGCCACTTCCACTCTCCTTGTGCAGTTGCATAGGCTTAAGAAATTGGCTGTAGTGTAGTTAATATTACAAAAAAAAGATCTGAAACTTTCACAGTATGTTATTTAAATGTTCTGCTATTTTTTAAAACAAAAAAATTCGATTTTTTTGAATTTTGGATAAACCAGTTTCCCCCCTTAACATGTTCAGTGACCATTGGTAACTCCCGTGGGAGGCCCATGGCGACTATATAGTGGCCACGCGCAGGCTTCAGTTTCCTATGTGCTCACATCCATTGGGCCACTTTGTTTAGTTTCCATCTTTCTTTGGGCCTTTGGATAGCTCCATATTTTTTTATATTGGTATTGGGTGGACTTTAAATTTCTGTTAGGCAGCAAACATGTTATTTTGCTTCTTGAATATGCTCATGCCTCATTCTTTAGATTTCTCTATGCTTTGTAATCTTTCCTATAACTTTTTACCAGTGCAGTCTGCCTTCCTTTTGGAAGATTCTATAGATTCATTTTCATTTGGCTTTCGTTCATCATCTCCAAATGTTTAAACTATAGCAAAGTGCTCCTTTTGAAATCCTCATTAACTCTAATATAAGCACATTTACTTTCAGTCTACACTCACATATCATTCATTCTTTAACAACTTTGTTTCCCTGGATTTTTTAATATTTACCACTCTGGTTGTATTCAATTTACTTGCCGCATTTACCCAAATATAAGACACTTTTACCAAATATAAGACTTTGAAGTAAGGCCTATTATTTTAACATTTTTATCTTACATTTTGAGCCCTTCAGTCAGGAAAAATAGATTATTTTCAATTTTTGTGAAAATTTGAGTTATTACAGAACAACATGATAATTTAAAAAATGCAAAAAGAAGCATTTGATTAGTTTTTCTGGTTCATAATTATTTATATTATGCACAGTTGTGCTTTAGAAATCTAGTCTGAAATTTGCATCATATACCTTTTTACAACTCCTATTTAAAAAATTATAATTATGGGGGTGGTGATGGTATTTATTTGGGGGAGATTGATATAATTAACTCTTCTTTATGTGTAAACTAAAATAACAAACATATTAGAGACAATGTAATAAATGTGACTTTGGAATCTGCACAGAGTTTTTGTGTGCATTTTGTCTTTCTCTGAAGACAGAGTAGTAGAAGTTTATTTCACAGCATAAAACGGTCTGTCTGAGACTAGCATCTTTCAAGCAAAACTTTTTTGTCAATTACTCTTGAACTTGTCTTGTAATTTTTTAAAGTTAATTAAATGCAGCATTGAATCGGATTAGTGCCCCTATCCTACTTGGATCTTTGGGTTGGAGCACTAGGAGGTTAATTACTCTGCCACTGCAGCTGGTACATCTGGAGGCTATATTGCCTTAATATATATTTCCCTCAACTGTTTCTGAGGTGCCCAGATATGTCTGTAATATAAATTCTAGGCAAGCCTGTTTATATCCATTCTAGTGTCTCTTTTCTGCTACAAATGAATCACGACTGTCTTCCACTTCTAACTTGGGTTTTATTTACTAGAGGCCACAAACAGACCTCATTGATGGTATCCAACTGATGTTTAGAATGAACTGCCTAGGAATAAAACATAACTACAATAAGCAATATTGTTCCTTTCTTGTTAATGGTGGTATATGCTGGCACCTTAAATTTCTATTTAGATTTGTGCATTTAGAGTCTGATCTAAAACTTTACTCAGTTGTATTCTATCAAAGTTGCCTTATATGCCTTTGATACTTAATCAGCTTCTCTTTAGAATCATTGTGCAGTTTCTGCCATAGTTATCCTTCACAGAAGACTAACATTTTTTGGCATAAGATAATCAGTCCATCTGAGACTAGCTTCTCCAAATGCATATTTTAGTTATTTTATATCTCACTCAAGATATTTTTAAGCTATTAAAATGGAACATAAATGAAAAAAATGTAATATTTCTGTTACGTGTTGTGATTAGCTAAAATGAAATTTGGTCATTGTCATGTAGTTATTTATAAGTTGAACCTAGAGTGGGGTATTAGATTTTCTGGAAAATTAAATATTAAATTATTCTAGTTTGTAGAGTCTTCTCATATTTTAGTAAAAGAACTTAAAGAAAACATGAGGGATCTATTTATATATAATCTACATGGGTTATAGGCAATGGACTATATGTAAAAAGATGTATGCCCTTAATATATAAAAAAAATTTTTGTTCAAGAATATTAGATGATCCCACATTTTTTAGGCTAAAATTGAAGAAAAAATCCATGTCTTATATTTGGGTAAATATATTAGGTATGGTGTGAGTCATCCTTTAAAGAGTGCCAGACTGTATTTTGATACCTATACTTGCACTAGTTTTTTCTCTTGAATAACTTTTTTATATACTTTTTACGAAAATATAGTATTCTATGATTAGAATTATGAATTATGTTCTCAGAAAGTCTTTTATTTTATATTTTGCAAATTCTGCTTTTCTGTATGTACATGAAAATTGAAAATGAAATATTCTATGAAGATGATAGTAAATCTTTTATCTTGTTTACTTAATTGTTTTTTGTGGATTATGCTCCATATCTGATGCCAATTCTATATAAATTACTCTGGCTCTAAATCTTGCATTTCCTTCAGGACTCTATTCAGTTATGTTATGTACGAAATGTAATATTTATTAGAATGTGCTTAGTGCTTGTGTAGACGTGTTATTTGTTATTTATGATGATTAACTGAAGTAGCCACTTTCTTTACTAGGAGATGGATTCTAGAAAAGCAAGAAACATTCCTTCATCAAAAGCGATATCAAATGCCACAGCTCCTAGTGGTTCTTCTAGTAGCCAATCTCAGCGACCTCATCACGCTCAACCTGATGCAGCAAAAACTAATGCAGGTTTGTATAAAAATATATTAATTTCTACCTGTCTTCAGTGTCGTTTTTCTTTTATTGATAAATTTTTTTCCTCAAAGGGCTTTCAGAAGAGCAAATGAAGAAACATCGCTTTGATAATCAGCAAAGAGTGGATTACCGTGAATACAAGGAAAAGAAAGAAAGAGAAAGAGCTGCAGCTGCTGCTACTGCTGGGCGTCCCCGTGGTGACCATCATCAAATCCCTACTGCATCCCAAGTTAAACCTAGGGTTCCAGTTCCCGGCCAACCTCAGCCTTCTCGTGAAGCTATCAAACTAGCTGCCAGTAACAAGCGGGAGCAAATGGCTAGGGATGCTGTTAGGAGGGAAGAACTGGCCAGTGCTGTACTTGAGGCAGAAAGCTCTATTTTGTCTTCAGAAGTTTCAAATCACATTAGTGCACCTGCCACACACCACATAAACTCTCATGAAACTCATCATCGAGAATCAAAGTTGATGCTTCCATCTAAGCCCCAACTTCCCTCTGGATCATCTTCCAGACCACCTCTTTCCCAGAGACCTGATCATCGCGAAAGGCAGAGGGAAGAGCGTGGAGGAGAAAGGACATCATCTTCCTCAGGTGTTCCTCTCTTTCCAGAACCACCAAAGCCTCTGGTACAGCCTCATCATTCTCAGGCACCAGGTGAAGCAAAACCTGAGCAAAGGCCATTTAATCACCATCATCACCACCATCACCATGGTCGTGCTGAGCCTTCACCAGGGAGCAGGGATGGTAGGCATCATCGACAACCCCCCTCAGGGGTGCCTCCAGATAGAAAAATGGAAAATGTCAGTAGGCCAAGAGATGGAAGGGAGATACGGGAAGGGATTCCTGCTCCTATCAAAAAAGAGGTTCCCACACGGCCTGCCAGGGAAGAGGATGCAACTCCCCGATCAGATCCTAATAAGTTAATCCCCTCAGCATCTCACCCTCACCATCCTCATCCTCGGAATCAGTCAACTCCAAAATCACGATCTCGATCTCCCTTGCCACCCACTTCTACCGTTTCCTCTAATTCTTCAACAACAACGTCCATTACAGCTTCATCTCAGAGTCACCATCGTCCCATTAGACCTAAGACTCCCCCTGTGAGTGAGAAATCGTCTAGAAATGGTGTTCCTCATGTTTCCACTCCTGTGTCTGATGAAAGTCGTAGAACAGACATTGCAGCAGCTCGACTTCAGGAATCAAAACCTGCTGTGGAGCCGTTAGATATTCAACATCATGTTCCACGGTCTGAGAAGAGTGAAGTAGTTCATTCAACTCCTGAGAAGAGGCCTCAGGGTAGTTCTCAGAGAAGTAGTTCTCGCTCCCGTACTACACCTGAGAAACGGTGGAGCCAATCTTCCGTTCCAACTTTGGAGCCTCCAGTTGGGACGATGGCTGCACCACCTGCCCCACTCCCTCAGACAGCCCCCCAGCCTCCTGCAACGCCTCCCCCCACTACGCCCTTAACTCCAATCGGAGGCATACCTACTACACCCACGTCTACGCCTGGTACTCCAGGACGCTCTCTCAGGACTAGGCCTCGCACAGCAAGTTCGGGTAGTGAACCAGAGCTGGTGCCTGTGGTGCAGAAGTTGGAAACTATTCCTTTATATGAGGTAATTACTCTTGTTTGTGTATTGCTGAGGTGACCAGCTTATGTTGAGGAGTGATTGAGGATTGAATTTAATATTCAATATCTTTTCCCCATATTTGACTGTTCAATTGAGATTGACAAAAAATAGATTTTACTGAGAGATTTATTTAATATTCAAGCCCAATGTATATTATTGGGCATTTGTATGTGTCAACCTAAAGCTTGAGAACTAGTGACTGTACTGCTTGAAAACTTGGTAGATTTTTCAACATAGGCACCCTAAAAATTTTTTATTGAGTGTAGAGAATTTATTATTCCGGTAGACAAAACATGCATCCGTGAACTTGAGAAAGTGCAACGGAAAGCGATACGTTTTGTTAAGAAGTGCTACAATAAAAAAGCAAGCGTTACCAAAATGCTGTCAGATGCAGGTTGGGAATCCTTACAAGATAGGGGACTAGAAGCTAGATTGCGATTGGTTGATAAATTTAGGGAAAGTACATTTGCGGAAGATATAGTAGATATTATGAGACCCCCCTGCTACCTTGGACGATTCGACAATGAGCGCAAAATAAGAGAAATAGATGCTAGGATGAGTTGTTTTAAGAATTCATTCTTTCCGCGAACTATACATAATAATAATAGGCTAAAAAATAGTCAGAACGCCCGGTGTTTTCACCCCCTGCCACACACCGTAAGGCGGCTTGCAGGGTATTTATGTAGATGTAGTGATAAAATTTTGATACTGTGAAGCAGTAGAATATGTACAACATAACGTTTGTTTACAATTTTGAATTTTAGCAGTCTTTGGTATTAAAGCAAAATTTTATGTAAGAAATAATAATTATATTGGACCATGACAATGCTTGGTATATTAGATAGAATAAATTTATTGTAAATTTAAACATTTTAATCATGGTTTAACTGAGTAGGTTAGTGCTATCTCAGTAGTCACTATTGTCCAAATATTCTTCAGTAGTTGATCAATTTAGTGATTCTGGGGTTAGGCATGATTGTCTTTTTGACCGTTCCATTTACAGTAGATTCCTTATTTGGAAGTGATAATAATAAGCTATTGACATATAACCTCTAACTTAAAATTTATAGTGTGCACAATGTTGGAAAACATTTTTAACAGGTACTTCATTTAGATTCATTCAAATTGAGCCTTAAGTGTATTTCGTTAATCAGGTAAGTAGGTGGAAAATGAGTTGAATGTATACCATATAAGTTCAACTCTGCTATACTCGGTTCACCATCATGAAGACACCATTTAAAATGCATGGGTATGTGTATTTTAAACGGGAGAAATTCGGGGACTGCAACATTTGCGTAAAAATATAGAGCAAGTCAAAATTGTTTGATTTTTTTCATTATTGAGTGGAATTGATGCCAGACTTTACTATTAACTTTACTTTATGTCATTTACTTTACTTTATGCTGGGATATCACAGCATGTTTGTCATTTATCGTTTTAATTTTAGTGAATTATTGCATTAAGTCAGCATTCATATAAGCTGTTGAAATATATAATTATAAATGATTATATTCTTACCGTATATCGTGTAACACCTAATCATCATCAGAATCTGAGAGCTCTTGGATTCCCTCAAAAGTAGGTCGATTCGTCTTCGATGGACCTGGCGTTGATGATCCTTCCTCACTTCCAGACTGGCTACTTTGGTTTCATGAAGAACTGTTATTACTCATTAGCCTGATAATGAGTGGTTCCACATCATCTTGCAGCTTGTCAGCCTTCCACGTTTCCTCCTCAACCTTCCGTGTATGTCTAGCATAGCTTGCATTGTCGATTAAAGACTGCATCTCTTTGGTCAAAAAGAGACATTATTGGAGGCAATGTGTCTTTTTAACTGGCTCCATACCATCTCAATAACATTAAGTTCACAATGATATGGAGGAGATAAGGCACACAATGGTATTCCTTTCCTTAGCCAATTCATCTACCTCGTAGGAAGTATATTTCTCTCGGACAGAGTTAATAATTCTCAGAAGTTCGATCTTCAAACTTCTTTCGGGATAAGCAATATCTTTTGATTTTAACCAGTTTTCCATATCTAATTTATTATTTGAGGAAGTGGGTATTTGTTCTCGGTTCATACTGTGATAAGTAGCATTGTCCATAACTATTATGGAACCCTCGGCAATATTTGGTAGCAACTGGGATTTGAACCATTCTTCAATCTGTCGGCTGACCATCTCATCATGGTAGTCCCCTGACCTTTTCTTTGCTAAGTAAACCAGTTTGGCACCTTTCACGAATCCACGAGCACTTCCAGCATGCAGAATAACAAAGCGAAGTCCTCTTCCTCTCGGAATCTTCAACCCAGTAGAAAGCCCTGCTAATTGTGCTTGGTGTTTCGTCTCTATATTGACATCTTTCCACTCTTTCAACACCGTGTGTCCTCCATTAACCCATGTTTCGTCAAGGTAAATTATTTCTCGACCTTCTTCGTGGAAGTATTTTTATTTTTCTTAAATATAAATGTCGCATTGCTATAATATCACTCCTTTCAATAAGTAAGGCTTTGTTTTTTCTTTTTTTTTTGAATCTAAAGCCAACTTCCCTCAGTATTTTCCGAAATGTTGTCCGTTTAAAATTGGGAAGTGATTCATCATCATTTACATCTTCTAAGACTGATTTCACTGTAGGTGGGATGTTATTAAAAAAGAAGTAATGAACATGATGTCATAATGCACTTCTTACAACTTCATCATAATTCATTTTCCTACTGGTGGTGTACACAATCTCAGTTTTGTGCACTTTTTGAACTTGCCCTTGAGCACACTCTTTCTTGATTCTGAAGAAAGTACTTCTGCTAATATCTGTTGCCTCACACGTCCTCTCTACAATACTCCTTTCACTTTCATCAGGGAAATTTTTCTGAAAGTATTTATACACATGAAACTGTTTGCCTCTCATCACTTCTTAAAATTTTCCCTTTTTTCTGGCTCTTTATTTCCACAAAAATCACATGAACAACTATTAACTACAAAATTATTATCTGTAGAACTTTCCAAATAACTGTGACAAAATATGCAAGTGATAAATTTATGTGTGTATAAATGCACGCGAGAATTCTTCACACTTCGAGAAAAATCACTATAATGCCAAACTTTACGTATAACGAGAAGATGGAGAACAATCCTTAATGCAAACTGGCTACTGACAAAGTTCCCTGGAAAGGGAACACTACTTGGCCTTTCGTGGTTACATTGCCATACCCTTGGTTCTACGCGTTTTTCACAAATGCAATAAAAAATATTTGCAGAACACTCAAAGGCGCCTAACTTCTAGTGTTTGAGTGGGCATTAAAAAGCAGATGGTTTATAACTATTACTCTCAGCTGCATTCTATTGCCTTAGGGTTATCGAGGAAATCATATCCCTCGACTATCCAGGATAACCAAGCATAACGTAAACAAAGAAGTCTTCAAAAAGTTAAAGTTGAAACTCATTTCCAGTCATTTTTCCTCATGCTTGCTTAGCAAAATCGACATCCTTGAGAAATACATTACTTACAAAATAAAATAAGTATTTACTTCATCATAAGTATTAGTGATACTGTACAATAAAATATCGACGGAAAACTAAATAAAAGCATCCTTTCGGAGATGAACAGAAAATGGAAGGAATTTTCTTTTTCCTTTCTGGTTTATGGGAATGCTGCCTTAATGCAATAATTCACTAAATTTTAAATGATAAACGACGAACATGCTGTGATATCCCCTTCTCATCCTGTTCAAAATGAATAGATTTTTAAGAAGTTAGCTTGTATCTATATTTACGTGCATGTATTATTGCAGAATGGTATTACCTAAGTATATAATAGTTCAATGCATGCTATGTGTTGTGAATAATGCCACTAAGGCTTTTGAATGATAAAGGGCTTTTGGCAAAATGAGTTCCGTGTGGACATATTAGTACTACGACTGAATACTGAGGAAACTAACAGCAATTCTCAGTTAAGGGAATTAAAACATTATGTTAATTGCAATGGCTGTGCACATTAATGTTAACAAAGTTATCCTCATCAACTACTTACAGCGAGAAGGAAGTTGGCAAGAGTGTAGCAAAGTAGAGTCTATTAGAAAAGGTTGGAAGATGGGAAACTTCACCATATTTGATTAAATCAATGATATGTTGTGGTTTAAATGCTAAGTGATCATTTAATTAACTGTATCTTGATAAACAATCGAAACAGCAGGAAGATTGCTCACATTGTAGAGATAGCAGCTCATACGATTGTGGCCCAAACCGTGAACGGCGTTACCCCCAAAAGAAAAATTGTTTTTAAAAAGTTATTTATAAACTTATGACGTTGCAATTTGCAAATAAAATAATTTCACTATTCTCTCAGAAACTTTCCCACTGGATGTTTTTTCCAAAGCAAATAAGACGGAAGATAGCCCGCATATCCTTTCTTCAATGCATTTTACCAAAAATTCTCGATTTCCCCTATGATTTCTATTAAATACTTGCCTCAGAAACGTTTGTCTGCAAAATGACTAATATTTTTGGAAAGAAAATTATTCGAGGCAGAATTGGATGTTAAAGTTTTGTGTTCCATAAATTAGAGAACTTAAGGCACGCTTTCATACAGAACAGGAAAAAAATCCAGAATTTCTTTGAAATGTAACATTTTCTTTTTTTATGCAATTATGGTAGTAAATAATCAAAAGTTAAACACACAGTAAAGTCTGGCATCAATTCCACTCAATGCTGAAAAAAGTCAAACAATTTTACTTACTTTATATTTTCAGGCAAATGTTGCAACAGTGCCCAAATTTCTCCCGTTTAAAATACACGTTCCCAAGCATTTTAAATGGTGTCTTAATGATGGTGAACCGAGTATAGCATTGTTAATAGTTTCCTCTGGAATGCTTACTTTTGAAAAATAATTATTTATACAGATATTATGCAGCTAGGTTATTTGGACTGTATTTTCGATGTGTAATTATAAATACCATGGAATATCTAAATTGCACCCTGCTTTTAACCTATATTTTGTGACAATGCATCCTACGTGTTATCTGGTGATTTGATCTTCAATGATTCAGTCCTGGGGTAATTTGGTCCCTTGCTTATTTGTTCTGCAGCAATTTGTATCTACGATTATTTAGTAACTACCCACAATAATTTGGTTGTTGGGCAAGGTTGAGATTTGTCATAATTAATTGTTCTTGTTATTACTGTATAGAATGCGATTATTTTGGCAGTATTTAAGTTTTTTTCACCAATAATTATAAGTATGCACCACTGGAATTGGAGTGTGCAATAGGGGGAAAATACAGTTACTCGGATGTTAAAGTATGGCAGAAGTATTTTTAATGTTTAATTTCAATTCCTTTATATGCAGAGATTAAGCAAACTGAGCTAAATGAGATGTCTCACAGAGATAAGGAGGAGAACGAGGAGAATTCATAATGATTACTAATATAAATGGTAAACACAAATGGAGGATAGACAGTTTTAGAATGCTTACATTTGCAGTTAATCTGGCAGTTACTTTCATTAAGATTACTCAAGGGAGTTAATAGAAATAGTTATTTATAAGGTGGAGGGGGAGGGGGAGGTATCTTACATTTGTATATGAATAGGCATAGTAATAGGTATCAAACCACTCTCACCATTGTACAAATGACGAATACATAATACATAACATCATAAATATCTCTATGGTGGAGTTTCTTGGAGGAAGTTGGGGTTTCATTACCTGCATTTTCTTTTCCTATCTGGATATACCATGTTGAAAATGTTGTTTCCCTTTATGCAAATTTCATCCAGTTTTGCCTATTATATAAAGTGTTTTACAGTTACTCTCTTGAGTGAGCTTAATCCATAACTAATATGAAAAATTGTTAACAACATATCTGCCTACAAGCTCCAGCCATGAAACATAAAAGGAAGTCAATTAAGAATCCTATTTGTTGTGAAACATTTGGAAACAAGTTTGGAACATGATAAATGTTAGTATAGCAGACATTTCTGATATCTCTCAGGCACCATAAATGTCATATAAAGGGAAACTTAAGGCTAAATTTAATTTAGGTTTCAATATTTGCTGTATAATTCAGTTATGTAACCATTGTTTGCTAAGCAGTTATTGTTAAAAAGAATTGATATTTAAAAATATACGTGCAAATATATTGTGCAGGCCTTGAGTGGAGTCTAGATTCAGAAGGAAAATGCCCCTTATATATCTCCAATTAAATATTTTAAAGAGTCAATTTCCAAAATAATTTTATGACAATGAAAAGAAAGTAATTAACTCAATATCAAGTACAGGTATATGTTGTCAGTATCTTTGCTTTTCAAAGTGGTGAATTTTGGCAAGAATTTGGTATATCTCATTGATGTCTGTTTGATTTGGATAAAAAAATCTAAAATCAATGCTGAGTAAAAATCTTTATTGAATTTCTCTTTTTATGTTGCTAGTTTCTACTTGGTTTAGTGGTAAATTCTCTTCTAATTGTATCAAAGCATGGAGTAAGAGATAAATGTCAGGTTAATGGAAATTGACTTCTTAACTGTGCAGTGAAAACATTAATAAATATGTCAAATTTTTAAATTAGGCAGTGTTTGTTTCTTGAGTTTTATATTTATTAAATATGTAGGGCTTTTGAGCCGACTAGGCCCAAGACCACAGTAGGATGTTGATAATATCAATTTCATTGTGTCAACTATTGGATTAATGTGCTGAAATTTACATTTTTTATCATCCCTTTACTAGGCAATTATTCATACACACCATCTGTTTTATGTATATAAGTACATAGCCTTGAAGAATAATCTGTATGAAATATTTTTTCAAGTGAAATTAATATCCCTCCTTTTTTGCTAATTTATCATGACATTGATTATCAGTGTTTTAAATTTATTTGGAAAGTTTTGATATATTCCTAAAAAAAGCAACCCATAAAAGGAGTCTCATACTTACAAAATTCAGCATCTATATTGATTTTTGTATTTATTTTGCATATGTTAGTCTTCATGGTGAAAGAACTGAGAAATAGCAAAATTGCTGTTCTTCTGTTGGTTAAAATAATCACAAATTAAATGAGTGATGTATAGGACAGTATAATTTATTTTCCACATTGTTCATTTATGACCTCTTTTAAAGAATGGTTGCTTATAAGTAATAGGGTAAATAATGCAAAACTGTGGGGTTCTGTTTATTTTGGAGAAGAAAAGCATATATGGTAATGGATCAGTTATATTGGTTACTACTATATCTTTGTAAGAACGTTATCTTTTTAAGATATCTAAGAACTGAATGTTTTGACTGTAACTCACTGCTGTCAATCGGCTATAAACTCTCAATGCTTTTCATAGCAATCCAAGTATGGGCTTAAGTTGTTGATTTTCATTTATTTTAAACTTTGGAAATATGTTAATTTAAGATTTCATAATATATTATTTTCTGTATATCATCAAGGCAGTATATCTTTCGCATCCCTTTTATTTTAAAATTCTTTTTACAAGAGCTAGTGTAATGAGTAATGTTGATAATTATAATCACTTCTCTTTTTGGCCCTAGTTACTACTGACTCATCTGCAAAGTTAGGAAAATTAAAGGGAAGAAGTCAGTTCACGCTTCTTGTTTTAAAATTGGTACACTTTTATTGGGGATTGATGACAAATTAGTCTTTCTTTGGTTACCTTTTACAAATTATATCATCACGTTTATTCAAAGGCAGATAAACTTCTTATATATTTAGGAAACATTTCCTGGAACCATCTATTTGTAATTAGTGAAACTTCAGTCAGGTATGATGGCATTCTTCAAGAAGTTTTAGAAATACACTGTAAGGAGAAAGATTATTATCTTATCACCATTGATTCTATCTGCATCTTTGTCTTTTCCAAAATAAGAATCTTTATATTATTTCCCTTCTTATGTACTTGTCTCAAATTATAGGATTTGTATTAATTATTTTGTTTTGCAAAATTAATTAAGACTTAAGAAGTTTAAATGAACCTCACACATCTTATGGATGTCATTCTGGTAGATTTGGTATCAAACTGGTTATAAGGTGTGAATCCTTTTTTTTTGTTACAAGGATTAAGTACAAGAATGTAGATTTCAAAGAAAAAGAATGGTATCAGTGGTTAAACTGAGAAACATCAAAAGTTTTGTTAATAATGAGAATCTAAGTACTTTTACAATTTTCTATTCTGAATCACTCAGATACATTTCACATCAGTCATTTGTGATTCATATATTTTTAGCTTTATGAGTCAAGAGTGTGAAAGTAATTTATCCATTTTTTCCAGGCTCTGTTTCGTGATGCAACGAGTGGGACTGCAGGAAGCAGTTCTGTAGGAGTATTGAAACTTCCAGGACGTGTACCTGAGTTGATACAGCCCATTCGTGACCGCAAACCTACTGCTCCTCCTCCAGGAACAACTCCTGTTGGTGCTAGAGATAGTAACTCAGCACAGCCTAGTGTGAATGCCTCCAAAGAAACTCAACCTCCTGAATCGATTCGTCCATTTGCTTCTGAACCACGAGAGACTGAATCTTCTTATTTGACTGATAGTCTATCGCCACCAGTCCCAACTCCTGATTTACCTGAATCAACTACCAGCCCAGATGCCCCTGTCCTACCTCCAACATCAACCCCTGCAACAACAAGTCAACCCATAAGTCAAACCCACTCCTCTTCTCCTACTCCTGTGGAGGTGTCAAAAGTGTCAGAGCACCACAGAAGTGAGAAGAAGAAAAAGAAAGATAAGCATAGGCACAAAGAGAAGGATAAATGCAGGGAGAAGGAGGAGAGAAAGCACAAACACAAGCATAAGAGAGAGAAAGATGGATCTTACTCAGATAATGGTAGTATGTCTACAAGTGAAGTTCCTTCTTCAATTCCTGCCGTCCCAATACGCATAACCATCCCCAAAGACAAAATAAACCTCACTCCCTCAGCCTCATCTTCCTCTAGAACTGCAAAGCCTTCTGCATCAACTCCACAAACATTTAATGTAGTTGATCATAGTACTCCTAGCCCAAGCTTGAAAATAAAAATTCCTAAAGATAGGCTCAAAGGTACATCAAGTACCAGTTCCCCTCAGCAGTCTCCAGCCCAGCTTAGCACTCCTCCAATGGGTGGGCTAAAGATCAAAATAAGCAAGGATTTGATTAAGGACACAAGTGCAGTGAGTGAAAGTGTAAGTGTGACACATGGAGGGAGGAAGAGAGAGAGAGACAGGAGCCCTGCCAATACTTCAGTATCTACAAAAGTTCCGAGACTGGATGGGGCTGGACCCACGTCCACTGGAACACCTTCCTCGAGCCAGAGGAGAAGTTACAAGCAGAACGGTGTGGAGAAGAGGCAGCAGCAGCAACCCTCCATGACAGTGCCACAGAGCGGGTCAAAGGTACGTGGAGGAGACAGGGCAGGTTTGGGAGATCAGAGGGGAAACCCTAGAGTTTCACAGTACCGTCATCACAACCAACACCACCACCCGTACCACCATCAGCCAATGCAGCCTATACACCACCACCCCCCTCCCTCGATGGATACTTCTGAGTATCCATACATCCACCACCAACAATATTATTCCTACATGCATGCTCCTCCTCCCACTCACATGCCTCCCATGGTTATGCAGCATCATAACCCTCAGATGCATCAAATGCATCTACTTCAGCAGCAGCAAGCCCAAGCTCATATGGGTGTTTATATGTACCAAGATGATTACAGTAATTATTATTCTCAAGGGCAGCAGCCGGAGTCATACTCATATCCTCCTCCTCCAATGATGATGCCTCCACCTAATGTCTCTCCTCCTCCAGAACCTATTCCAACTAATCCTCCTCTGCCAGAAGGACCTCCTCCTGAAGCCCCACCACCTCCTCCTCCAGAGTAACAGCAGATCTTGAATGCCTAACTGTCCATCTATGCATGACTCCTTGCGTTGAACACTGCATATGTATCTTTATGAGACAAACTTTCCAGTCCAGAAATCTTTATGAGACAAACTTTCCAGTCCAGAAATCTCAGTGGTAGAATTAAGCACCTCTTGCCTCATTTTCTAATTAAAAAATGCTTCTGGGTTCACTCCTTAAAGCATGTTAATTGATGAAGCCCAGTGCCAGCCTGAATTTGACATTTTATAGGCACTTATTTTATTCCGAGAGAAGTGGTGTTTCTGTTGAGCAATACAAATGCTATAATACATAGGTTGTGATTTTATTTCTGAGTCCAGTTAAGTGTTTACTTCAGTTGTTCTTTTCCATTAAGATTTCTTGATGCTCTGGCATATTACTTTACATTATAAAGGTAGAGGCATCCCATTGTAAGCATGCATGTAGATGAAGTTGATTGTAGGGCTTTCTAAAGTTGTCTTCTAGTCATTCTGTTTCTGTCATCATCTCAGAATCATATCTCAATGTTTCATCATATTATGAAGTATATTGTATGCATTACATGATAATGATTGATGCAGTGGTAGAAACATTTTACTGTGGTTTTCATAGGTTGCAGGTGTAAGGTTCAGCACCTTGAATATCAGTTTGCTATTAACTCACATGTGCACAGCATTGGTTACTACAAGCAAAAACAGGTTTATCATGTTAAGGAAAGTAAAGATTTAATTGACCAGCTTAACATTTTGCCATGAAATGCTGTTTTACGTGCAAATAGTTGGAAACTTGGCTTATTAGTAATTATTTGTTAAATGTGGTGCCAAGTGCCAACAGATCTTCGTTTGGTGCTGGTTTCCTAAATTTTGTCTAATTAAAATTGATTTGGTTTGGTGGTTTGTTAATTATAGCTTTGCCACGTTGATTTATCATGCCATACTGTCTTAGTTGAGTTTGTTAAACAATATGAACTTATTACTTGTCAAATATTTTGTTTTGATTACATCATACTTTAGTATTAACAGTTAATCAGTTTAAAAAAATGTGTATTTCTATTTTGTTAAATTTCTTGGATTATTTTATTGATAAATTCTTCAATAAGAAGTATTTAACCTAATTTCACGTTCAAAGCTGGTCTACGATAGGATATTTCAAAGCATGCTTTGATTTACCTTGCCTAAAGGGATTATTTATGTGCAATATTTGCTATTGATTTCGTCCATGCAGTTGCTATCTTTCTGGCATTGATATGTGCATCCTTTATGTAGGCTGGCTATTGCAATTGCTTTTATGAAATTCAAAAGATTCTTGTTTGCTCTACTGCATTGCTGTATTAGAAGTTGTGGCATTTTGTCTTATATTAATTGCATTTAAGAATGTGCTTAATGTAACCCTTTGTTTGAATTCTACAAATTACAGTTAGAATGAATACTTGGATTCTAAATTGTTTGATCTAAGTGTCTCTCTGTAATCTAACATATCCATATATTTACATATGCAGATATTTTGTGCAGAATGTCTCATCTCCAATGCTAATTTTGGATGCACGTTGCTTTTATAAATGTTTTCTAATTGAAGCCAATGGTTACCATGTAGAGTTTTTATTTTGTTACTTTCAAAAGTTTTAAACTATATACTATTATGGAAGACATTAAAATATTTTGTTGTAAAATGGAAAAAATATTACAATTTTATTTGTTGAAATTCAAAGTTTTTTATTGGAGTTGTGCCATTGTTGAGAATATGACCAGGGAAGTGAGTATGCTTATGAAAAAGGCTACCCATTGTTATTATTAACAGGAGTAAATATATATCAAAGTACTTTTTTCTTTATGAATTTACAAATTCTGATTTAGTTGTATTATTTTGTGTAACAATGCTTTGCTTGATTCCATAATATAAGCATGACATTTTTTAATGTGTATTACTCTATGTGCCTAAATATTTAATTTCCTTTTTACTAAGCCTCTAACTTTTCTTTATTATGGGGTATGCTTAAATTTTCATTGATTATTAAGTGGTGATATCAATTTAGAATCTTTTGTATGCTCAAGGATTGATTTCATGTTTGTATATAAGGAATCTTATTGGTATGCCCGTATGAGGTACTGTTATAACAAGTTAGAAAAATGCATGTGGCATGGGAATGCTTAGGTTATTTATTAATACTAATATTTCTGGGATGGAAACTTGTCAACTGCAAGAACTGCGTGGAATCAGAAATCTTCTGGAACATGAATCAAATAAAAATATTATTATTCAAGTTCCTGTGTTATCAATTCACAAATGTATAGAGCACACCGCCCAGCACTTCTAATTAAATAATATTACAGTAATTTAATTAATTTAATATTAAGGTAGTACTAAGCTATTTCAGCCATTAATTCTTACATTTATACTGTATCACTTTAAAAATTTCAGCTAATTCAAGTAAGTTATTTTTATCTTGCTTATTGGTGTAGAAAAATTCATGCCTTTAAATTATAATGGATGTATTTTTTAAGCTTGTCTTGATGGTTTAAAAATTTTTGAAAATTTGGGGCCATGTAGTGTATTATCATTGTAAATACATGATGTTCTTATTGTGGAACGTAAGCCATTTGACTTTTGGTAATTGTATTGGTTTATGCAGAATTGATCATTATGGTTTTTGTGTCTCCTTATACGATTATTTTAATGCATGTGGATCATATTATTTATCTTGATTATATTTCACTCTTTCCAAGAGTGAATAATTTTAATTTATAAAACAAAGAATATTTTGGTTTTCATTTTCTGCAGAAATAAATTTTCCTGTATCCATGTATTGTGCTTGGATCATAATTTCACCCAGTTCATTATTATAGGACTTGTACTCTTCATTTTGCATGATAGTTGCTTGATTTGTTCCCCAAAAAAATGCTGTTCATTTAGTAGGTGTACTATTTTGGGATTTACTTCAGCCTTTTGTATCATCTGGACCTTTTACTTTTCATATTCAGACTGATTTTCCATGCCTTTGAGTCCACCTGACATTAATTTTTGTAACTTTTTAAATTCATTTGTTGCTGAGATAACATGCCAGTTTTGTTTTTCCCACCTTTGCCATGACGCAGGTGGCCTCATTGTCGCTATTTACATTATTTTCGAACTGTGCTTCTTTTACCCTTGCCCTATAACCTTTGGTGTTTGGTGTGCTTTGCAGGTTCCGCAGAAGTTGGACTCTAGCTATCAGTACAAGGGGTGCCTGCAGTAAACAAAAAGGATGAAATCCATTGAAAAGCTTTAGCTAAAGAGCAAAATGGACATAAATATATATATATTATAAAAAGTATATATCAAGAATAAAAGACAGTGCCATGCTGTAGGATCTAAGTAACATGTGGGAGCGTGGAACACTGGGGAGCACATGCATGCACCCTTATCCTTTCAATCTGCCAACATTTGTTCACTGTCCCTCTTTAAAAATGAAAGTATGGGAATGCTTAAGAGAAGAGATGGAAGGAAGAGGAGTTTAGTGATCCCATCAGTGAGGAATACAGAAACAGCTGACACACACAATGTAAATGGAGAATGAGAATTGGCCCCTTGTATCATTTTCATATTATCAACCATCATTGTATTGTTTTTCATGTTCTACTCCTTTACCTTTTTGGATCTTGAAATCTTCTCACATCCACATTGTCATTTTCTTGTGGCCATTTGAGACTGTCATATGTTATACATTTTTCTCATGTATAGTTTCCTTTGTGATTCATGTATGGACAATTTTAATATTTGTCATGTGACCGACCATATATATTGTGCACGCTTTGTCCTATAGTTGTAAGGAGTGACTTAAATTTTATTGCCAGTAAAAAAGAGCACAATTTTTGTGGGTGTGGGAAATTCCTTTTCCAAAGTGAGTTTAAGTCATGTATTCACCAGGTTTTACTCTTACTGCTTTATCCGGGTGTGTGGTGCTACTTGAATGTAAGAGGACAAAGAGGGATTTGATTAAAAGGGAACGCTGTTGGTGAGGGTCAGTACTAAAATTTATAACCAGGGTGTTTTCTGCGTTTGTGCTGGTTGCATGAGTGCCTTGGGGTAATGGATATGCACCTGGCTGACGGCAGCTGTGTCATCCATTGTCTAAAATTTCATATTATTTATGTCCCGATTGTTTGCATTTCCCATTGATCTTCCTATCTTCATGCAGAAGAAACAAATCTGTTTAAACTTTCCAAAGTCAATAGTTCTGTATAGATCTAAATTATAGGATTGTTAGTTTAAAAATTAATCTCTTCTACTGTTAGGCAGATCCACATGTTGCTAAAGAAGATGATCTTAAGTTTTATTTTGGATAGTTTTTTATATGACGTAATATTGATTTCTGAGCAGTTGGTACTTCATGAATAATTGTACTTGAATCAAGCAGTGCAAATGCTGTTTTTTATTTTCATACAATCAGCATAGTTTTGTACTAAACCTTGTTTCAGTAGCAAAATGAGGATCTGTCTTAAATCTGTCATTACACAAAATGTCCATATGCGAATAAAACATTTTGGAAGTCTTGGTGCATTTGGTAGTTTTTAAATATGCTGGTAAATATATCTATTGGTCTGTTACTGCTTCCTAAACTGCTAATGTACAAGCTACCTTTATTCAGGCGAGGCTAATAGCTGCTTGAACTCCAAAATTTAATGTGATGTTTATTTTGCCAAGTAATGGCTGAGCAAGTAATGGTTCCTTCATGAATCTTTGAATGGTCCGTAAGGTTCCTCTCCCAAAATACTTGTAGCTGCTGCATTAGGAGGCTATTTATTCTATTCTTTCTTTTCTGAGTTTTTTGCCAAGACCAGGTCAATATACTCCTCTCTGGAAAGCTAAAAGGATGATTATAGTGCATTGTGTGTGTTCTTCAATTAATTCTTCTTTGAAGAAGCTTTCCAAGATTATGTGCCTAATGTATAAAGGTGATTTAATTGTGCTCGGGTAGCCATGTCAAGAGAGGGATCTCAATGTTATGAAAATGTATATTCTCATTCTGCAAAACTAACTTGGATGGTATGGAAGCTGTAGCATATCTTGAGGAAAGCTACTTGCAAACATTCATACATAATATTTGGTGATGATTAACCATTTGAGGTTATAGGTTGACAAAAAAAATAGATTCATTTTTTCCAACTAGTTGGAATCTGTTTTTGTGTGTAAATTAGTATGTGTTTTGGGGACTTAGTTAAGCTTGTTCATCTCTGTATTGACAGAAGTGTTGACATTTGTACAAAAGCCAATCATTGAATTTTTTATAGTTAAGAGTTTCCCAGTGCTACAATCACTCTCTGCCTGTATTATTAATCTTCTTATGGCTTTATTGATTGTGGGCAGAGAATGATAAAGAAGTAGTGGCTGTGTATAAATGAACTTGCTTACCTCATGTAGGGGTGCTAGAGCAACCCTTCATTGTCACTCCAAGCAGTGGAAACTTAATTAAATGGTTATTAAATATAATTATGGATTACAAGTGCTGAAGTGTTGCACTTAGTGAAATAATGCAACAAGCAGTCTTTATTTAAGTTATTATTTGTTTTACCCTAGTCCACCATAGCATACAATTTATCTAATCAGTTTGTACTTTTTTATGGACCAACACATGGTGGATTATGTAAAGAAAGTGATGTTCATTGTTGATGATGGTGTTATAAGTTTCAGAGATAAATAAGAGTGGGTAGCAATTCACAAGTTATGCAAAAAGGTGTTTCAGGAGGAAGATGTTTATTACTTAGATGACAAAGCTGTGATGTTTTTCCATTGTAAACTCGGAAATGGGCCTATATGCCTCACCTATTTAAATATATGCTCTCATTTCAATTGAGGCAACCATTATTCTGGGAGTTAGTAAATAAAAATGTTCAGTTTATGTAAAAAGTATCATTTCAATTCTTTTTCTTGAGTTGTACTGTTGAAAGATTCCCTGAATATTGTATTGCACCTCTTTTGGAAAATAACCACATGTGCAATGAAGTACGACGAAGTAGTAGCTGATGATGTGAACACTGATTGCAGTGTTTTGAGAAAAAAATCCTGTTAGATTTGCAAAGGAATAATTATATAATGTATATAAATATGCATTTCACTTTTCCCGTGATGATGGTTGTGAAGTCCAAGTAAGCTCCCAAGAAGTATTCTAAAGAGATGTTTAAGATCATAATCCTAGATAAATTCTAAATTTTGTTCCTTTAAGCATTTAAAAGTACCCATGCGGTGTTTTTGTATTGTAAGCTCAAGGTGACAACCGTGTTAATGGTTGTCTTTGTATGTATATTGTTACATCTATGTACAGTGTGCTCCAACTATATATTCAATATCAATTGCTGCTAATGATTTAGGCATAGCAGTTTCCTAATGCTTTCTCCATTATTCATGTGATTGTAATAGGCCATTTTTGTTGTTGGGTACTTCTTAAGTAGCCAGAAAAATTTAGTATGTAACTTTTGTATTGTGACCGACTCAAGAATGCATTATTTGTTTCATATTCTAACCAGAGTTAAGTGTAAGTTATTGAATGAAGTAAGCTTGAATAAAAAGTGAAATTACTTTTTGATAATGGAATTTGCATATCACTATGTGAATGTTAGCCAACTAACTTGATTGTTAGATAGATGTTAGGAGAACGCTATACCCTCTTCCCCTATATAAAGGAAAATATTATAACATTGAAACAGTTTATCCTCTAGTTGTTTTTTGCTATGAATAATAGGTGTATAAGTATAATAATTGTTCTGTGAAAGTTTGATCACATTGTTGAGAATGTTTCTAGAGGTAATTATTTATATAATGATACTTATCGTAAAATATCAAATTTCGAGGAATAGCAATTTTCGTTTCATATTGAGAAAAGAAGCTATCAAAGCAGTAATAATCCTTGTATTCAAATACAGGAGTCACTAGTTGCTTTGTTTCGCTAATGACACGTTTCCGAATTTTAGTTTATTGGTAACTTCTTACTTATTTAAATTTGAATATCTTGGAATATAGATTCTCTCTCATGCTATATCTCTAAATATTTAAACTGTTAATTTTTAGGACATTATCGGATCGTCTGAACGGATTTTCCGCAAAGTTAGATGTATTTTTGTAATCGTTGAGCTATTGTTTTTATTAAGTTGCTTGCCGGTTCGAAACTGACAAAATGTTGTGAGTGCAAGTGCAAATTGTTAGACGAAAACGATTTGAAAATTGCGCTGACAGTTTCCTATGTTTTCATTAAGTGAATGAGATACTTACAATTAGTGTGAAACAAATATGTTTGTCTGAATATGCTGGCTGATTGTGAATAAGTCGGAAAGCTGTAATATACATTAGTCGCTATCTCTACGTCAATGGAAGGTATTATAGTTCAGGTGGTCACCATCAGAATTGTTCGTAACATCATTGAGCCTGGGTAGTAAGTACCCTATATTTAATATAAATAAGATTTAAAAGCACTCTATTATATTTCCAAATAATTTGATTACATGCATTTTCAAGTAACTTTTACACTACTACTCGTTATTCAACTACGTCCTTTTAATGCAAAATTGTATTTTACAAATGAATTTTTGTTCAAATTCAAGATCTATCTATCAGCGCTATATTTTCAAACTTTCAGCAATTCCTTTCAAATGAAATAGAGAAAATTAAGTCCTAAGTAGTTGAAGCAGTCATCACCAGAGTTCGTTTGGCTTGCCGATCCGTTCTTCTACAGTGGTGTGTTCAATGCGGGTAAGTAGTTCTTAGTTTTAAGCACTTCTACTTAGCTAACTTTGTTCTTTTTTTGACAAAGATTTTGCTTCGAAATTTAACCCGCTTCCGACGCTAATTTTAAATTTCGCATTCTTTCTTATATCCTAAGGCATTATTCACCCCTAATTAATTTGTGAAATAATTGCGCCACCTAGGATCGGAAACAAGTTAGTAACTTATATCTTTGCTATACCTTTTAGAATTTAAGAAGATGTATTTTTTAGCATCAGAACTGTACACTGAATAGAAACAGGAATTATTCCTCTAGAGAACGTATGCAAGTTAGTCTACTTCTCGACTAATTAATTAAGTCTTTTAATTAATAGACTCGCCGCTTTTGTAATACCGTTGAGAATGTATCGAGGAACCAATTAAAAAAATGATTTACTGTACTTCCTGATAAGATAGAAGTATAAAATCGTCACAAGAGGGTCTAATTGAATCAAAACTCATCGTTACTTTTACAAAAGTCTATAAAATCCGGGGTTCGACTCTAAAGGACTTGAAAATAATCGCAGAAGAATACATATATTTTTTTATCGAATACTCTTTTGTTGAATTAAATTAGAAATAATTGCCCTACGAGAGCGAGACTAATATGATAAGAAAAAATTGAATGAAGATTCTTATATTGGTTCTAGAGTATCGTTTTCGAATTCGAAATTGGGAGAATAATTATTACTACGTGAAAGAACGATAATTAGATTATCGAAATTTCTTAAAATTTAAATTCAGAATATTTTACTACAATTATAATTATTTTACTATGTGATGAGATATTTACAGGAGTTCCATCCTTGTTATTCATCCATTATACTTTATTGAAGGATAGAAGCTTACAACCAGCAATTAATTTTACTTATTGTGAACTGCATTAACTTTAAATGTTAACATTTTTCAATAAATACATCTCGTAGAGTCTAAATAAATTTTCGGAGTGAAATGAGACAAATCTGCGGCTTACTGTAGCTCAAGGTGAAAATGTACTCAAAAACTATGAAATATTAGAGTTGGATTGGAGAAATTTAATTTACTCACATGAAATCATTGCTCGTTCCTCTCTCCTTACACTCACTGTAATCTCGATGGAGCATGGAGCTGTGAAGCAGCGTAAGTCATCATACGTCAAAACAATGCTTTGTTGATGCCGTTATTCATCAGCGAGGAGGATTACTTTCTAATAAAAAACTATCGGAATTCCAATTGTTCATTCATGAATTGCGTTTGATTTTCTGATATTAAGCGATAGAAAAGCAAACTCATGGTTTAAAACGTTATTTTTCTTAGTTTTTTTGTTTTATCAAACAACGTTAGCTTTACAGCAATTGAACAACAAGGCTAATTAAAGACAAGTACACGGGGAAATCATGCTTCTCGTCGCTACATTGACTTAATTGACATTGAAATCTCATCTTCATACATATCATGTGTACATCGGCCGGTCACATTATTTGTCGGAGGGGCTAAGAACCCTACCGACGCACCATTTCCTTTCACCTCCGTTTTCACCCCTAATCGGCATCGTCTCATGAAGTGGTCGTTTCTAAGAGAACGAGAGAGAGAGAGAGATGCTGACGTTATTTGGGTTTGCTCTCAACCCTCGTTCGGAAAAGGACAAGAGATGGAAAAATGAGAAGTTGGGCGGGTGGGATGTGTAAAGGTGTTTGAGGGAGGTGGGGGAGTGGCGGCGATGGAACTGTTCTCTGGAGCCCCCCTAATTACGGCCTCGTTCCTATAATGCTCTTGATTAAAACCGGATGTCCTTTCCCCTCCCTTGCCCCTCCTCCCCCCACCCACCGACAACAGCCGTCCCCATCTCACTCCTCCTCCGCGGGAGGACCGCCAAAATGAGAGAAATTAGCCCCAGATTAAACTTTTCCTCGTCCCTAATTAGTCCCAGATTAAAGTAATGTCAGGGGAGCGATTAGGCGATTTAGTGTTAATTAAAAGTGTAGCTCGCAGTTAAGATTAATGGTCGACGAGGGAGAGGCGGCAATGGGCTTCGTTTCGAGCGAGTGAAAGGGGGAAATAGAAATGGAAAATTAGAAGTGAGGTGAGAAAGGGACGAGTTGCGCTTTGCGGCAACTTAATGGAGGCTGTTTTTTCATCACGCGAGATATAATGCGAGCAAATGGAAAATGTAATTTACTAAATGGAGAGAGGAAGACGAATACTGGGATGAGGCGTCGCCGGTATTTATATTATGTAAGTATGTGTGATATATGCAGGAATTGGCCTCAGTCTCTTAGAATTTAGTCATTAGGCGAACGAAAACCCTTTACTTAATTTTTTTCGTATATAACAATTCGAAACTCCCTATTTTCGAAATAGTAGATTTTCAGTAGCTCGTATTTTGTATTTCGTCTCCTCGCTAGTACGAATCTCTTCACTAGCCCCAATACCCGTAAGACAGAGGGGATCCAATTTTAAGATCTCACCTTGGTGCAACCTTTCCTTGGTGCAACAGAAGAAATACTCCTGGACTATTTACGCAATAAATTAATACCAGCTAGGTTAGTGGAAGTAAATTTGGAACTTGATTCAAGGGTAGATTATTCGATGTCGCATTGGATTCAGTTTATTCTTTTTAAATATCAATCAGTACATTACTTAGAAATAATGGAAAACAATAAATAATAATTTGCCTTTTAGCGTTTGAAAAAATGCGCCTCGGGTAAACAATCTCTAAATTAAATCATGCTAAAATCGCTTTGGAATGGATCTTGAGTAGTTGAATGATGGACGGAAGACGATAAATGAAGGTCTCTTTGATGTAACGGTCGTCGGTGTTCTTTCTGCTGTATACCAGGTTCAAGTTTGTATTATCTCTGTCCATTTGTAACTTTTGCTCTGGATGTTTGCCAGAGCATTGGTGAAAGACCTTTCTGGGTAGATTTTGAAACCTAAAATGAAAACGCAAAAGATTTAAATGTTGACCTTAACCTGAAAAATGCCATTGATTTATTAAGAAAACTACAAAATATCAGCCTTACGAATATTTCTTAATATTTTACAATTGACAAACAATCCCCTTTACAACCAACTCTATTGCTGAAACCTTCGTAAGAATATATGTGGTAAAATAGCAGAACTTATCAATCATGGTAGCTAATAAAAATAAGAGCGAAAAACAAGTTTTCTAAAACTACCGAAATCTTAAGGAGTGTATAAGTGCTTGCGAAGAAGCCCATTTAGAACAAAGCGAAGTTCATGTATGTACAAAGGGAGACAAATAAACGCCCCCGTATGTTCCCATTTTCTTTAATTTGTTTGCTGTGAGCTGCTTTTTTACTCTTAAGAACCGTTCTGCTCTTTTTATTCTGTTTTTTATCTTGATCAACTTAAAATTCATGAAACTAAAGATCTCCCTAGTTTGAATGTCTCCACATGCAATGCTTGATAGTTTTACGTTTTTTGTTTGTGTTTTTTTTCTTGTTATTGTAAATTTATTTATTCGTTTTGAGCCTGGGTTAATTACTTTAGTGTGTCTATCAAATTTTAATCGTTACGTAAGTTTTCCTATGCCACAGTGAAGATTTGTATACTATACAATCCCGTTTGATTCTAACTCTTCCTAAAAGATTTTCCGCAAAAGAGGGTATTTTCGCGGAGATTATGTTCATTTCCACGTATATGATGCTGATTATGTTTATAGTATATCGAGTTATAGTTATAATATAGTGTGAAATATTCCCAGAGGTCACCCTCCTGTACTTCTACGGTGGTAATGAGATGGCGAGAAATAGGAAACAAATGGGAATAATTGTTGGTATTAATGTATTTACATGTATACGTAAAAACGTGCTGATCGAGAAGCTAAGATGGTTTCCTTAAGGAGAAAGCTGATTAGAAGTCAAAAACCGGAGGAATTAGGACGGAATGGCAAAGGTAAGCGGTTCTGTTTGCGTGCGTATGTGTCGAGAATACTGTTGAGGTTAAGTTGCGATCGCAAGGTTGGATGGAGAGGAAAAGGAAGGGGAAAAGACGAGAGAAATGGAGGGAAGAGATGCGCACACGGTTGCGGAGTCGGACTTGAAGGACCGTGTTTCAGCGACGCCCTCGTACGATGTGCTAATTGCCTCTTTCTGTATTCCGATCCTCGCTCCCTTACCATTTCGTTTTGTCGAAAAAATAATTAATTTCTCTTAAATGTATGCGGAAGCGATGGTGTTGACCCTCCGCGATGCAGAGCCAAACTGCCCGAGCAACACGAACAGTTTGGAGGTGAATAATTGGTTGGACAAGCTAGCGAGAAAACAGTTTTTCCCCCGCTAACTCCCTCGAGCGCTTAAAAAGTGTCGACGAAACAGTTCATGAACATTTTCACCAACTCGGAGTGTATTCTTCGAAAGCGATAGAAAGCGTGGAATTACCGGTAATTAAGGATTCACCGGTATGCTTAAATTTGTGACTACATTTTTTATTTTCCTCTTCTTGAGCTTCTCATAGCTAATCTTAGATACGTTCATACATATAAATCTTTTATTCTATTCCCTTTCGGGCAAGCCCGGAATTATTGGCCTTGTTATTCTAAACACTCCTCCGTACTTTTCCGTAATTAAAATTTTTTTTAAAATTTTTTTTTAAATATTGACGATGGGTTAAATGGAAGAGACTTTAAAGTCTCAATTTCGCCCAAAATAAAGACGTTATTTATTTATTTATTTTATTTATTTTACTTTCCATCTTTGTGCACAAATTTCGCTTCCAACGCATTCATAGACCTTGTCAAGCATTCGTTTTAGTCATAAAACCTCTTTAGTCTCTTCAACATCTCATTCACCATAATCTGCTTTTTCTTGATCATCCTTTACTTTAACTACCATTTACCTTCTCTTCACCCTCCATCTTAGTGCAGTGTATGCTCAAGTAATATTTGACTTTAGTTATAAGTCGACCCCCTAATTTGTGGCCAGAAAATCCAGAATTTTTCACGCACCTCCATAAAAGTCAACCCTAGATTATAAGGGGTTTTTAGCATATGTGCAGCCACGTATAGCATATAATTACATGTACAACTTGACCTACTTTTATGGCAGACAAAGTGTAAAAATACTTTTCTGTTAACAAATCCAAAGAAAGCGGAAGAACTAAAGAAAAGTTTTAGTTATATCTAGGACGTATCGCCACACGTTGCTATTGTTATTGGAGAATTTACCATTGCAACAGTACGTATTTTCCAGTCTCAATTAACCTATTTTTCTGTGTGTTTTTCTTTTTTCTTAATTTCCGTTGTTCATGCTAATTAAAATTTTTACCCTGATTAGACAAGAATTTCGTCCCTGAAGATAAGAATATCCACATAAAAGTTGACCTTAAATTCAGCCTTAAAAATGGACCAACCTATTATTTTGGTACATACGGTAATTATACTTTTATCCTTTATTTCTAAATGTTCAAACCAACCTTTAATACCCCTTTCATGCTGCTCATGTATCCTTTCTTTTAGTCCAGCTTCATTCTCTGACTCCTATCTTTACCACTCGTACTCCAATTGTATTTATTTTGCTCATAAGCTTCCTCTGACACTATCAATTTTTGCTGCCAGGCAGCAAAATGGTCGGAAGCGCTCATCGACATGTTGCCATTTTTACCTCTATTGAATGTGAATTTCGCCTTATTGGCTGGAGATGCGGGAGGAGGCAATTCCTTGAGCTTGAAGTTCCCGAAAATAAACGCGTAGTGTTCTCTGAGAAACCATTAGCACACACATGTTCAGTACCTCGGATTGATACTCTGCCCATTTACGACAGCCTAGAAGGCCACCAGGGATTGCGGTGTCCCTGGCATCCGTGGATTGCAAGACCCCTAAAAATTGTATCCTGTACCCATGAGATATAAAATCAGAAATACAGTATGATTGTTATGCGATTAGATATAACATGCGAAAGTATCACAGCAAATTATTATCAAGGTAAAGTGGAATTAATTTCTGTGATGCAGGAAAGCAAATTGATTGTCCGAAATTGTTCACATTTGTCACTCAGACTTAAGAAAAAAGTGTGTTTGGTTCAGTTCTGTATGTATTATTCTGTGATTTGCAGCCGCAATATATTTTGGATCTCTTCGCCTACAGAATCTCTATATCCTCCAAAAATACTAGATTTGACCTTACTTTCCCATAGCTGTCTTTTTTTACGTACTAATACATACATTAGATCTTTCCTAATAATGGCTTCACACCACAATAAATAATCAAAATAAAGGATTTCGCACTTATACAGATAGTTTTTTCCTGTTAAAGTACTATATGCTTTATATTTACTACGACGATGGGCTCCTACAACATCAGGGACGCATCGATTGAATTTCACTGCCTCAGATTTTTGGAATTCATAACTATATCAAATTAAAGTCTCTACCTCGGCACGATCTTTTAAAGATAAATTATTCAATTATCTTTTCTATAATTTAAATCAATTTCCTGTTGGTTTGTTTATAAATTACGTATTTTAATTTTAATTGTAGTTAACATTGTATTCATTCTGTGTTGTGGTTGTACCGTCTGTAGTTGTGTCTGTGTTGTAGTTGTACCGTCCGTGTTAATCTTTTCGGGAGTAGGAAAAATATTATAGTGGTTGAATTCGACCGGCAACTTTAATTTGTCTTTAATGTGCTGCACTTGTTTGTGGTAGATATGTAGTTGCCTAACGAATTTATTCCATTGTTATCTTCCTTCCGAGCGAATGTTCGGAAATGATATTATTAGACTCAGCAAAATGTGGCGTTATTGATATCATGATAACTCGGGATGCTTCGAAGTTGAATCAGAATCGATCTCTTTTTTTAAACATTTTAATGACTTTACACTCATAAAATATTAATCTTATTCATTCTGCGAACTGTTTATCGACTTGTGGGTGGGAAAAGGGTCGCGAAAATAATAATAATAATAAACTATACTTGTAATTAATAGTAATCCAAGGGCTTAATTGAATTCACCTGGAGCAAATGAAAATCTAGTAGCAATTGTACTCTAATATTTTAATTTAGTGGCATTTGTCTCGTACACTGTATTCATAGGGGTACTTAAGCGTTGATTTAGGTGGGGAGGAGAGCGAGCAGTCCTCATTAGAAAGGAGAAGTGCAGCTTCCCGCGAGAGACAAGCAATGACACCTTGGGGACCCACAGATTCAACATGGCGGCTGTACGTGTTCGCTGTGCTGGAGTATCAAAGTGGCGCCGGATGTGACTTGGGAGGAAAGAGGAAATCTAGGAGCGGAGGAATAAATAGATAGGATCCCTTGAATGAAGAGGATTCGAGAGTGGATCACCGAATTCGATTTGGTGAAATGACATCAACTAAACTCGTCGAGAGTAGGTTTCGTTCCATTTCCACTAGATTCGACGGAGATGTCTTTAAGAAACTCGGAACGAAGAAGGTACTTTGTACTTTCCTAAAGCTTTCTTAGGAGAGATTGGAAAAGACAAACTCACTCTTTTTGAAGACTATTTAATTGCTTTCTCATTACATATGCTTTCTCAGTGCTAATATATCTCCTTATCATCAGTTTAATATGCATTACTGACTCAAGTAAAAAATTAATTGGGGTCCTGGATAGTTAACTCGGTGGCGCGTTCCCCTTTGGTTAAATCGGTCTTAGGTTCGATACCCGGTGGGGGCCGTTAGTGAGAAATTACCTCTCCCGTCGAAGCGCCTTTAAAAATACTACTACTTCCAGCAAATAAACAGGAGATAATTCAATCGCGAGGATTAAAGTGATTTACGAAACCTTTTAACGGAGATATTTTTGCCAGTCTGCAGTTACTATAAATTTAAGAATATTTATCTAATTTTAAATTCCATACATCGAAATTAATCTAATCATGTTTATTACTATCAACTCATAATCAGGAAAATGATTTACGTCTCCGTACAGATTCCTCTGTTGAGATTTTTACTTTATTTCCATACCCAGTAATGTGTAAACAATAGTGAGTACACAGTGTGCTTTATAGTATTATTTGATAATGCCATAATATATCGGAATGTGTTACATAATATTTAAAGTACATCTCTAGAATGTTATATGGGACACATGGTCACATCATCGATCTAAATATTTCTAGATATAAGTACCTTTTTGAAAAGTTTTACATTTTTCGTCATTGGTATGGGTAATTCGCCAGGTAAAGCGTTCCATTCCTTAATATCCCTATTGATGAATGAGAGTTTCGCTATATCTATTTCCCCCCCCCCTTTTCCTCGCTGTTCTTGAATTAAACGTATGATCGCCTTGTCCAATATAACTAGAAAATTTAAAGCTGGTACGCAGTTCATGCCAGCCGTCTTTGGAATTCCATGCCTTATAGATCCCGGCTAGTGTAAATGCCTTCCTCCTCGACTCAAGCGATTCCTGCTTCAACTGAAACTCTTTCCTTTCCATTTTAGGTTCATAATCACGAAGTGGAGAATCCTATAAGCCTTGAAATAATGTCCATGATGTGCCTTTCCCATTTAAGATTTTCGGTTAGCTTAACGCCATATTGGCAATTGGGTTCGACATGAATGGTTTTGCTTATGAAGATATCGCGTTTGTAGTACGAACTTAAAATCACATTTGTGCTGTAAGAAAAGTCATAGGAAATCTCTCATCAGATCAGATGGTGGTATATACGAGTATGTAAAGGAAACCAATATCGATCTCTGAGATGCTGCTCAGTGAGATATTATGCACATAAGTAACATCTTATTTCAAATCCCAAGAAAGGTAATTACAAAAATATTTCATTCGATATGGGCATTTAAATCTATCATCTCATCAATTCTCATATACATTTACAAGATATGCGATGCATGGAAGATGGAGATTTGGAGTAACTGTATATTTCCCTCCTCTGATGGAAATCGTTTAATGGGTTCATCTTAATTTCGCTTATTTAGACGGATTAGGAATTATTTTTCTCTGTAAAATTCTTTATGATTTCAGCAAGCTTAATTTAAGAGGAGAAAATGGGTCAGAAATTATAAGCTTTTTTTGAGGATAAAATGAGAGGGTTATTAACCAAAGCGAAAATACTGAAAATGGTATCAAAATAACGTATAATGGTATATTTACTTGAGATTAGAATATTTTGATGGAGGTGAGGCTTACAATAATCAAAGGATAGGCATATTCCAATGAACAGCTCGTTACCTTACCACCAAAATCAATGTAGAGGAAGGGAAGGAAAAAATCACTTCTTAAGAGTTTTCTAGTTGCGCCTGCATTCATAGCTATTAGTAGTGCGAGTATGTTTAAAAGTGTTTCGATGGCCTATGACGGAGAGGAGAAAAGAAAATTTATTTCTCCTCACGGTTGTGGAATTTAACTTGGTACAGCTTCTTCTAAATTCTTAGTACAGCTTCTGTTATTGATTATATCTTCTTATTTATTTATTTATTCTTTTTGGCAAGGTTAGGCCAAAATGGCCTCTCTTCCACCTGACCAGATGGATATTACATGGCATAACTACTAATATTACGTTAATAACTAAAATAATTAGCTAAAAGTAACTTAAATCTATGTAAAACAATCTTAACAATAATTCAAACATGGATAAAAGATATTCTTCTAAATTGACAAGAAATAATCTTCACCTCCTTTCATAGAATCTAGAAGGAAAAGGAACATGGCTGTGGTAAGAAATTCGAGTTCAAGGAAAGCTCCAACAAACCGTTGTTTGCGAGCAAACTAACCGTTGAAAACTTCCAACCAGCAAAGGTTTGGGTTCTCAGCGGTCGCGCTTTGCAAGTATTGTTCTCATTACGTATTCGAATAATCGAGTGTGGTGGGGGGGGGGGGCATGTTTGTCTTTTGTGGTGCCAGGTAATTTTTATTCATAATGCGCTTGCGATTAGTGTGCATGAAAAGGAAAATGAAATTGTAGTATTTTTCTTGAATACGTTGTGCGACGCTTGATCTGTTTATTTGATTATGTTTAAAATAGAGGCATGTGTTCTTTAAATCTGGTTTCTATTTTCTTCTTGTCTGTCCGTTAATAGACTTCGTCGCAATCTTGACGTGATATTTCGTAGATGCCGGATTTATTTGATGTTGGAATTGGGTCTTTAGGATTTGGAAGAGGACTTGATAGTTTTTTTCTATTTGTGAAAAGTTGGAGTGAAATTGAATTTGGAAAATATGGGTTTGAGTTTATTACTGATTCCTGGTGCGAAAGGTAGTTTTATGAATTTGTGTTCTTCATCATCTGATGATTTTAAGGTTTGAGTTTGTGTTTTCTCAGTGTGTTATTGACTACAGATGTCGTAGCCATTTTGTTTCGCGATATTTCTAATATGTGACAGTTCTTTATTGAAGTCTTTCTGTGATAGTGGTATTTTTAGAAGTCTATTTATTATTGAATGTAATGGAGCTAACTTTTGAGATATGTGGTGGATGCCTGTATGGGTGGGTTTTCGGTAGACGTTGAATTTAAATTTATTTTCGTTCGTTTTTTTTAATATAAGAAAGGTAGTATGCCGTTTATTTCTTCTTCTTATGTGAATTTTATGGAGTCATATTGTTCATTTAGTTTCTCTAAGAAATCTGAAACATTTGTTTTTGATGTGTCGAAAGTATATAGTATATTGTCGAAGGACTTGTGTCTAGGGAATTCAGTCTCCTACATCGCCCAACGATCGCCCACTTTGCTTCATTCTTAAGCAAAGGATGACAATGCGAGGAGGAAGATCTAATTCCTCTTTCAACGTTGCTCCGAAACATAATTTCCTCTCCCCGTGTATCGATCTCCTTCCTTAAGTATCAATCCCACTTTTCCCTCTTCTCCGTGAACCCTCCGCACACCAAATTTCTCCCTCGAGACATGTGCATTAGTTTAACTGGCGAGCTCACTCGCGGCAGTTCAGATCCGCAACTATCGTTTCACTAATGCTCACTCTAATTGGCTATCTCTCGTTCGACGGAGTGAGTGTTGGGGAAAAGGACGCCGGGAAATAAGGAGAAATTGCACGTGTTTTAATCAACCCCTCGTCTCCTCTCCACCGAGGCTCGTCCATCTTCCCCCATCCACGATTCCAATTCAGCTTTTCCCCAATCTCGCAAGTCTACGGTTTCAGAGAGAGAAGCACACAATCTGGAAGGATCTTTGAGATTTTTAAACCCCTCATGCGCGTTTAATCCTTGAAAGATTTAGGAATGCCTTTTCTCAAGAAAAGAGATTCGCTCGCGGAAGACTGAAAATTACGTTTAATTCTTGGAAATAGTAGATGCCGCGCGAAAAATGATAAGTTATGGGTTTAAAGTCGATGAAACTCTATTTTGGTATCTGATTGAATGAACGACATTTATAATTCAAACTTTTTATTGGGTTTTGACTGGAGAACCCCCAAATGAGTTGCTATTTATCTATTGTTGCTGGATATATTGCTAGTATCTAATGTTAGCAGTCAGTACTGCTGTAGTTAAGTAAAGAACTAATCTGAAGATGGATATTAACCAAGTTTTTGTGTTCGGTAAAATGAACGAATCAAATACAGCTTGTATAATACAGCAAATTACAGCTTGAGGTGAATATTTTAAAATAACGAATGATTTTGTGCTCATGGTTAGAACGATTTCTTAGAAGAGAAGAGAAGGTGGAGGAATGAGAGGGCGTAAAAATGGAGGTGGAAGATTGGTATGTAATTATTCAAATAATTGAACCTGAGGAACTGTTGAAGGAAGAAATAGAAGCACACTATTGCTTGTGACTATCTTGATGTGAAGTGGCGGAAATTTGATGTATCAGGAGAAGCATATGAGTAATCTGCACGCAGTTGGATTATACGAGGAATATGTGTGGTAAAAATTTGGTCATTGAATGAATTTGGATTGAAACAAGTTTTACGTTGGTTTGTACGTGTATAAAGGAAAGATAGTAGCAGAATGGCTGAGATAACGTATGAAGAGGAGATAAATGGTAGTTAAAGGAAAGTAGGACCAAGAAAAAACCGTTTGAATGAGGAGAATGAGATGTTGAAGTGATGAAAGTTGATTTATGCCTGAAAAAGAATGGTTGATAAGATGTTTGAATGTGTGCAAAGCAGAGAAATATTATGGTCGCCGCAGACATCCATGTTTCTATAATTTAATCAGAAATTAACCTGCAGTAATTTCTAAAATTAAATGTTTTTCTATAAACCTATAAAATAGATAACTTATATTGATCCATATATTTAAAAAAATCATAGCAACATCATTCTTCTGTGGTATTTGATATGTACCAACTACTCGAACAGTAACGTACCATTTCTAATCTCATATGTGTTTCAATTTAAATATTGTAAAATAATTTACGTAATACATTATTTACCCAGTAATAATACGATAGTATATAGGAATGAGATGGAAATGGGAACCAATGAGAAAGCGTTAAAATAATATTAATGCCTTACGTAACGTATGGCCGCATTAAAATGCTCTTGTGACCATATGGGGGCCATTTTCGCACTCAAAAACGCTGGTACGAAGCGAAAGTTGTAAGAAAGGTTAGCTAAGCATAGAAAATAATTTTTGTATAATGATGCAAATAACGTGCTTACGCCTTAAGGGAATTGTTTTAGTAATATATATGTATGCATTACATGGTTGCTGCATATACATGGTTAAAGGAAAAACCATTAGATATCGCTGAATTAAAAACCTAGATTTTCCGCAAAACGCAGCATCTACTGAAAGATACTTGAGGGCGCTGAAAATAATCGATTAAAAATTCGGAAAATGTGGAGAAAATTAACTGATTAATTTTAAAATTTAACCAGACTATTAAAAAAAATTTTATAACAGAAATACTAGATTTGACCTTACTTTCCCATAGCTGTCTTTTTTTACGTACTAATACATACATTAGATCTTTCCTAATAATGGCTTCACACCACAATAAATAATCAAAATAAAGGATTTCGCACTTATACAGATAGTTTTTTCCTGTTAAAGTACTATATGCTTTATATTTACTACGACGATGGGCTCCTACAACATCAGGGACGCATCGATTGAATTTCACTGCCTCAGATTTTTGGAATTNGTTATAGCCTTGCATTGAATATATATTTTATGTTTTGAATATCTCTTTTTAATTAGGTAAAAGCCAGGAAATCTTTCTATATATCTCTCGTATATTTGACGAATACACAAATCCACATCCCATAGATGGTTTTCCATAAATTTTCATTAGATACAAAGCGCTCTCTCTGCAAAATTGAAGGTAATCCATTGTATTATCCAGGCACTTGTGGAGAAAAACAACCCTGTATACATGAAATATTAAGGTTTTTGATGCCTTTCGAGAGGCTACTCTTCTTTCTTCCTACTCTGCAGTTCGTCATCACTGAAACCATTAATTTATTATTCGATCGAACATTGCTTCTCTCTTTTATTTTTCCCTGGGATTTTTTAGGTAATCTAATGACTTTAGGTTGAAAAAACGTTTCCAGGAAAGTAAGACTTCTTCTTTTCTGTGGGTAACTGTTTTTACTATCCCTACTACCTATTCTCTAGGGAAAAATATCCTATAGTGGCACATCTATTCGAAAGTTACATTGAATCCGTGGTCTCCACTTCAATGTGCATAAGGATTTGCTTGATTCTCATTTAGATTACATGGCTTAATGAAGAAGAACACTTGAAGTGATTGGAATGGACATTGATCATTCGTAAAAGATGCTGGTAAAAAATGCGAGAGAAAATACAAAATTTTGGGATTTGACCATTCTATGCCGCTTAATAAATTCCTCGATCATTTTTGTAATGGTTTAGATCTTTGAGTTCCTTTAGATTTGGAGGGAGTATTTCCATAATAAATTCTTTATCAGCTTCTATTTGAGTATGCAACTCTCCTTGGTATTCAACCTCCCCATCTGATGTATAAGAATCTTCATAATCTTTGGGTCCTTCCTCAGGGCCAGTTATTATAATCATTTGGATACTTAATTCACAATCTGATACCTACATCTCGCTAATCAGTTGGTTTACTGAATACTCTCTCAGATTTAAAACAATATCACGGCGTAAATATAAGTGTTGTTTCTAGTATTACAATATGATAAAATAATAATTTGCAATACAGAATCATGAGAAATAACTTAAATTAGAAATATAATTTATAGTCAATTCTCAGTGAGTATCAGGAAAACATTGCACAATCTATAATAAATAAAAAAATGGCTGTAAAATATGTAACTCAAAAAAATAAAGCTATGTATAGTAACTATATTAACACCCTAAAGCTATAATAGACCTATATTTAAAAAAAAACTCACCTCTCTAATCGAAGAATAATATGAAATGAATCTGTTGTTTATTCTCAATAAAACAAAAAATCTGAAACAAAAAGATAATTGAAATAGACGCCGTAAGTAATTCCTCCATTTGAAGCGTAGGCTTCTCTCACTGCTGAAAGTCAATTCAGTTTATTGCTGTCAGCTTATTCAGGATCATATGATCAGTAAATCGAGTGACTAATTGCAGTATTGCTTACGTTGCAGACGACGCTGCGGAACTCGGTTACTTTAACTCCATGGAATCTTTCGCTATGCCATTACAGCCGTAATGTATCTTAATTATTTTTTGTGGTTGAAAGAAATCAGACCGAAGGAGGCTTAAGGAGATGTTCAGTATAGGGTTGAACGAGGTTTATATTTAGTAGTTATGTTTAGTAGTAGTAGTTTAGGTAGTTGAATATGGAAAATAATGTGCGGATAATCATACAAAATATCATAGGAAATATTTTTAGCTTAATCGAAAAGGGATTTAAAAAAGGCACAAATAAACTCTTACTACGATAGAACAACAAGTGTCACTATATTGATCTGCTAGAATGAAAAAGAAGAGCTAGGTACAAAAAATCTTCTGCGAACGATCCGCGAAAGTAAAGTTCAACTAATGAACCAAACTAAAGAAAGAATCTATCATTTATTACTTATACTCCAATAGGCGAGTTCAAGGGTATGAATATGGATGTATCTAGATGGTAAAGATAGTTTGAAAAACGTTTTTTAGTACTCATAAGAGACAAAAGTCATGTGGTAATAACGTGTGGTTAACCTCCTCGAGCACTGCGAAGTTCAGCTCGAGGTGGCAGGGACGTGACAAATGGCTGGTAGTCCTGGTAATCGCTGGTAGGCTAGTAATTGCTGGTACGCTGGATGCATGTTCAAACATGCTAGTTTGGTTGCCGTCCACAATTTGGTGGTTGTTGCAGGCGGAGGAATCTGGTCAAAAATAGTCCACTATATCACACATATACTCGATAGGTTTCATGTCCAAAGAACTCGGAGGCAAAATCATGCAATGGAAATGTCCAGAATGATTGCCAGACCAGTTTGATACTATTTCGGCACAGTGACGTGGAGCACATTCACCCTAAAAAATCCCATTGTTGGTGTGGCATACAAAATCACAAGAGTTGGGGATGGTCACCAAGCAGCTGAACAAAGTGATGACCGGTATATGTCTGGTTCAAGTCGACAGGAGGACCCAAACCCTGCCATATAAACACATCCCAAACTATTATGGATCCACCACCCGGTTGGAGATTACCTCCACCACCAGGTTGTCAACTTGGGTCCATGGGTTAATGGGAACTGTGCCAAACCTAGACCCCAATTTCTGTACATACCAACTGGAATGGTATCTCATCTTGCCACGTCAGCCATTCAGTGTCCAATCCACGAGTTCCGAGCCAAAGTGTGTTGCCACTGCCGATGGTCAGTGGTTACTGGTGGAACTCGTATAGATCTGCGGCTGCGATACTCCATGAAGACCAAATCTTGCTGCACTGATCTCTTAGACACGTTTCTTGGACGTCCTGCATTGATTTCTGATGTCAGTCCATGCACTGCTGCTTGTCAGCTCAGACAAGTCTTCCCGGATGTCGCCGGTTGTAGGGATTCAGCAAACTTGTTCTACAACTGCGTTGTCGCCGATGAGTCGTAATGCCTCCAAAGCGGTACTTACCGTCCACCTTTGACAATGTGGAGCGAAAACAGTTCAATGTCTAGACGACTTCCGAAATCGAATTTCCCGTTTGTCTAGCATCAAATATCATCCATTACTCAGATGCCGATAAATGCCGACGGGTTGCCACCACCATGGTACAGAACGTTTCAGTGCATTCTCAGAAACTCGACTGACACTTAAAACGCTTTATGCTGCTCCACTTGTTTGCCGTGGTGTTCTTGCAACGTAAACTAATCACCTATCTCTATCTCATGACTTCTGGCATTCAAGTGTAAATTTGAATACTTAATCAAAGAAAATTGTGAGGAGATTCCAAATATTAACACCCAATAAAATTATGTGAATAAGACGGACAAATTTAAGACTCGTTGATCTTCTTAACTATGACTATTAAGAACAGAGAAAATGTTCATAAATTTATTTGGGTCGTATCGCAAATGGGCTATATGTGAAAATGTTTAGCTATGTGTCGAATTAATGCGAGCAGAAAGCCTCTTCAATGACTTTTACTGCGGATTGAATTTTCCTGACTCCTGTCATCTGCTGTTTAATAATAAAATTTAAATTTAAAGAATTTAATATTGAAGAAGTTCTCACGATGCGATCTAAATCGTTTGTCCTTTTTCATGCACCGTTAAAAAGCATTCGCTTTGCATTCAATTGTGCATGAGCCTCTGTGTACTACGGCTTGAGTGACCGTTGTTTAATTTGATAATTTTAAGGATTAAAATTTTACCTCGTGTCGTTATTGTCACTGAGCCTTGAATGAGATAATAGTATTCTATGAGAGGTAATCGAACAAGCGTGATTCAAGGAATTGTTGGGAGAAGAGATATTGTTAGGTCATTTCTTTAATATTGTAACATCTCTGTAGCTTTTTCTGCTATAGGAATTGGTGATAGATATATGCAGTGGTAAGTTGTCCAATATTCAAAATATTTCATGATTACAACACATAAATACATAAAATTATACAATATATTACATGTTATTGTCTTATGTAATGTATTGATGTTTTACATCGTTATGTAGAGGCACGTGTTATGATAATTGAACAGGCATGAAACCAAAACAACTTTTATCCTCTCGGAGAAACTCACAGACGGTCGTCTTGATTATAAGCCACAATATAAACAATGTTAACTTATCACCACCAAAAACATCTGTAATTGAGGAAAGTTAATAGTTCCACTTTGGTTAATATATGTTAGTAACTTTACAGTGTGGAATAGGTGCGGCATGTTAGTTCAGTGGTTAGATTACCTGCCCGGAAAGTGGGAGACCTGGTTTCGAGTCCCAGACATGTCGCTATTTTTCACATTTGTTATTCCTTGGGATTTAGCCGCACAACTTCAATGTGCAAAATTTAATACCTTTACCTCAATCCTCATGTTGGTAACCTTATTCAATCCTAACTACATAAATTATAAAATATCTGTAAGCACGCATCTCATAAAACGTCTTTACATTCCTTCACGATAATTGCCTTCAGTATGCATACTAGATACAATAATTTAAGTACTGCATAGATTCAAATGTAAAATAATCACAAAAAAGAAGTGATATAGGATTTGGTTATTATGACGTACTTATCTTAATTTAAGTTCGCCTAAGGATTATCAGGGTTCATATTAGGTTCCTTAATTGCTACCCTAGCGGCCCCAAAACTCACTGAGTCCCCACTACATGCCTACCTTCAAACTTTATAATATAGGGCCATAAAAATCAACGTTATGGTGCAGAAACTCTAGCTTCGAAAGATATTAAGTTGATCGTTGTGACACTGACCTTTGGTTGAACTTGGGTTCGTTTAGTGTAAACGATCGAATATCGGTGCCAGTGCTTCATCACTATTGGAAGGGGATTCGGTGCTGGTTTGACGTATTCCTCTTATTAATGATTACCACGAGGGCTATAAGAGCCTTGGATGGCTAAAGATGTGATGGTCGTCTGATGTCAAAACTGCTCGTGACATCACTGAACGGCGAACTGGAATGGGCTAGGTGAGCATGAATCGGAGAATGAAACGTTTTGCAATTGAACAGTATGTTCTTCATTTTTATGTCGAAGAAGAGGTGTCCAAAACCATGGCAGACATTCGTCCAAATATTTGTTAGTTTTGCTGTCGATAGTTTAGTTTATGTCTCATAAAGCGCTCGAGTTGCTATTTTTCGGCGAACTTGGATGAATTTGAAGTAAAAGAATTTGAAAAGAGTTTTTGAGCGAATACGAACTAACTTGTTAGGTATTAGCTTTTGAAGTAATCTGGGGTAATATGGAAAAATTATAAAGTAATGGATGCCGAAAAATCAGTAAAGTAAACATCAGAAAATTCAGCGTTGAAACGCTGAGAATATCGAAAGCGGCTGGGGTGACGTTCTTAAATATAGGAAGTTTTCATGATACAAAAATTTTTTGAAATACAAAAGAATGTTTATTGATACTTTAATGATTGCATTAATAAAATTTATTTATTCAAAAATAAATCTTTGAGATCTGTAATATTTTAAAATTGATGTAAAAGACGTTCAGATGAAAAATATTAAAACTTAAATTTTTGCTATAAATTCTGTAGCATTGCATCCCTTGTTTAGT
This sequence comes from Ladona fulva, assembly GCA_000376725.2. NCBI lineage: Eukaryota > Metazoa > Arthropoda > Insecta > Odonata > Libellulidae > Ladona > Ladona fulva. The sequence goes on from KZ308392.1 coordinate 540,081, forward strand.
ATATAATCAATCTCGTTTTCAAAAGTTGTTGATATTAGCATTTCTTTAGTGTAATCAACAGTAATGTTTCTTTATCGAATGTTTTAAGCCGCCTTATCATTGACTAAATCTCTATCAAGCGCACATTCTGAAATATGAATATTATTTTCACAACGAATTTTAGAGACAGTTGCGCAAAACTACGAGGATGAAAAAATCAGCAAATAACATCTGCGCGACAAAAATCTCTAGGGATCCTCAGTAATATTTAGTAGTACGTACAGCGCGATTCTGGAACAGATAATGTATGCTCTAGGTTTTCTTTTCTATAGAAGTTTATGAATTTTGCAAAAAATAAATTAAACGTGATACCTGTACATAGGGCTGTGGTAAGGGTTGGACAAAAAGGGCACGTGCCCAGGGTAAAAATTCATAGGGAGACGTAAAATGATTTTTCATCGGACGTTTCGATTTTGAACAGTTTATTTATTTTTTTTTTGTGATTTCCTCATCTTGTTCATGATAGCAAATTTTAAAAGTAACTTTTGAATATTCAACCTTTTCTTTATTTAACATGAAAAACGAAGAAATTATTGGTTCCGTTCTTAAACTTGCTAGCTAAAATAAGGATGAGAATAAACAAGAACTAATGGAAGTAATCCGAAGTTTGAATTTCCATCATCAGTTAAAAGAGCAAACAGATAAATGTTAGGATTTCTACGGGAATAGTTCTGAAAATTTTCTTTTAAATACCTTTTTAAAACCGCAAGCTTGTGTTGCTTATCATGAATTAGCTCGGGGTGTCAGAAATTCTTCCCGTCTGGGTGGTGAAATTAATCACTACGGAACGAGATGTACATGTTAGAAATAAGTACATGAGAAATATTATTTCTATTTTAATGGACTTAAATAATGAAACATTCGTTAAATTTTCCAAAATCAAGACAAAATTATACTCTTTCGATCGTCGTCGCTCGAGCGATTAACTGTTTTTCCAAACAATTTCTCGTATCTTTCACAGTATTTACATCGGAGTTGCACCACGCGTGGCACACGGCCCTCAACTTTTTTTTATGCGGCCCGCGGCTCCTCAAGTGTTTTTAGGGTAACTCATTTATAAGCTCATTGCACTAGATTAAATTTCATATTCAAAATATTTACTCTATGTAGGACGAATTTTAAGGAAAGCAGACCCTAAGATTCACTTTAGCAGAAAAGGAGGACTAAACAATTACTAGTATTTCTGGCACGATATATATTGGCTAGAAGAACAGAAGACCTGGGTTCGTAGTCAAGGTCCTGTCAGCCTTTTTTCTCCCTCATGCTTGGAAATATCTCTAGTGTGCCCCCTTGATCGGAAAAGGTTGTGCCCTGCTGATTTGCATGGTAAAATAGGCCTTCAAAGAATAAATCGTGATATTTAATTATTATTATTCATTAGGTGACCTCGAACGTCCCGCAGGGTAGTGTGATCGGACCGTTACTATTTTTAGTATACATTAACGACCTCAGCAATCTTATTGATAGTAAAGTTAGGATATTTACAGACGATACGGTAATTTACAGGGAAATAGAGAGTAAAGAGGATAGACTAACCCTGTCGAATGATTTACATAACATTATGAAATGGTACGATGATTGGCAATTAGAGCTAAATGTAGACAAATGTTCAGTAGTTAACTTCTTCGAAAGAAAATCTATTATTAAAGATTATCCGTACAGTCTCCGTGGGATAAACTTATTAACAGTAGAGTCAGTGAAATATCTTGGAGTAACTCTCACGAATAACTTAACATGGAGTACTCACATCCATAATATATGCGGAAAAGCACTTAAAAAACTCGGCTTCGTAAAGAGAATAGTCGGTCGGAGCGACGAAAAAGTTCGCGAGCGATGTTATCCTGCGTTAGTCAGACCTCATCTTGAGTATGCGTGTAGTGTATGGGACCCTGCCGATAAGTGTTGTATTAAAGAATTAGAAAAGGTGCAGCGAAAGGCGATACGTTTTGTGAAGAATTGCTGCGATAAATCAGATGCTCCAGGACGCAAAATGGGAATCTTTGGAAGTTAGAAGATTTCAACAAAGGATCAGTTTACTGGATAAATTCAGAGAAAGCATGTTCAGAGATGATGTAGCAGATACAATGCGTTTACCATGCTGCATAGGCCGTACCAATAATGCGAGAAAGATCAGAGAAATAGATGCCAGAACAAATAGATTCAAGAACTCATTTTTTCCGCGAAAGATACACGAAAATAATCGATTATGGAAATAGAGTCATGGTGCATGCACCCCCTGCCACACGCCGAAAGGCGGCTTGCAGGGTACAAACATAGACATAGACAAACATAAACTCTAGAGAATATCATTTTATCAAAGTTTGGTATATATATTATGAGGAGTTGTCGAATAAAACAATGTTTAGAACAACAAAGAAAATTACGTTTGCTAATCTACAATACATATGTGATTCGTTGGCGAATAGTTTCGGCTATTGATAACCATCTTATTTTGAAATATATCTTTATAGTGACGAATGTGGAATTTCATGTTGTTTTCACTGCTCCCAATCTACAGGCGATGGACATTTTTATGAATAAAATTTTCAATTTAGCAATGGTGAATTTTCTTTTGGTAGAAAAATGCAGGTTTATTATTTAAGACATTGAATTATGAAAAATTATTATTCAAAATATTGTAAAAATATCATTGTGAGGTGAATGTAATGGTGAAGTAGAAGAAGCAGCTTTATGACAGAATCGACGACTGAACAGAAAGGACGCAAAGTCACGGTGTGAATGAAAGAGAGGCGTTGATTGTTCGTGATTGGGCTGCCCTTTGCCTTTCACGGTACTTTAAATTTACCGTTGTTCCACTGTGTCCATTAATCATGTTCGAATAAAAATGGCTTCCGACGCAGCGGCCATTTGTGCTGAAACATCCAATAAAATATCATCGTTCATAAAAGTTACGTTTGGGATACACGAGAAAGGGACGGACAGAGTCTCCATCCGCGCGAACAATTGTTTCCCACTTCCACAAACACATTCGGAAGGGTCAAAATCGCTCATTAGCTACATCGTCGGTTGATTTCTGACTTTCAGCAGCGATAATTTAAAGTTGACTACATATTCGTTAGCATTAATTCCGAGATGATTTACACTGAACATGAGGATCAATGCTTAACCACAGTAATGCATCTCATACGTGGAACTGTTTTAATCACACAAAATATAGTTTTCCGTAAATTCGTTGCGAAGTATCGAGGACAGTACTTCAGATATGAGATTTTTCCAGCAACCATCGCTAATGTGATATTGAAAAATTTTCAAAGTTATAAGAGACTGTAATACTGTCGTTTCAATTTGATTCTGTTTTGAGAAAAATAGACCCATAGAATATAGGGGTGAGGATTTCCATTCAAGTTCAGAAAATACGTGGCCTATTTGAGTTCAATACCATGCCGATTAAGGTCGAATTCAGTGATATGCTTCTGTAGAATTAAGTGCTTAGATATCATTTAAAAATGCGTATTTACATATAACTCAGTTTTCTTAGATTTCTAGCATGTAAGGAACGACGAAGAATTTTATGTAAACATCTATGACTTCAGTATATTTCGTGATTAATCGCCATAAAATTCCTTCAATGGATAAAAAGTTAAAGAAAGTACGAGTTACTCATCAACTCGTAGTTAAAATTATCAAAATTATGATTAGCCGTCTCATAATGGAGAAGTTAATTTAAAATATATTTCCTTTTCATTTCCAGTACAGAAAGATCCAAGTTCATACTCTATGCCCTGAAATTGTTTCTTTTGTCTAAAGGTGAATTATACGACGGATATTTATAATTTAAAATTTGGTGTTTCTTGCAGAAATACTACTCACACCTTCCGCACAAAAGTTTGCTCCTCACAACTTATTATTTGCTTTTAAGTTTCGAAGACCTCGATAAGCCATTATTTAAAAAAATATTTCAAATTTACCAGTTCATGAGCATTATTAAATATCTGGCTAACAATTTCATCGTAATCTAAAATTATATTTCCTTTACGTCCTCTTTTCAGAAGGAATTAAAAAATTTTGCACACATTCCGTTAATCTCGCTGGTTTATTTACGGTAAATTTGGGCTACAAACGCAATTCCAGTTACATCCATTACGCGAGAGCGAATGGAAATGTTCATTGCTCGAATGGGAATCTTTTTTCCTCTCGAGTTGACCATTACCTCTTTTTCGGAGTGTTTGAATTCCGTGTCACTGCTTTCACGACCATTCGTAATCCAAAGAACCATTCCGACGATTCCTTTACCGCCCAATACCTCATGCTAAGAGTTTCCTTTCTACACACTTTGACGAGCCCCGATTATAAAAGTGGGAGAAATAAAGAGGACACATGGGAAAACACACAAAGGACGGATTGACCCTCTTTTATGAGAATTTTTACGAGAAACTCGAGTCTCGGGAAGATTGATAGGGAGAGAGCGAAGGTGATGGACAGATATGCGTTTGGAGGGAAAGGAATAAACGTTGTTTGCTCGCGCATTGATCTTTCATTACGCCTGCGTTTTCTTTCTCGTCCCCTTATTATCTTTACGGCATCCTTGCCTCCACTCCGACCCTTAATATAAACACGCATCCACCGCACCTAAAAACCTCCATAAAATCCCGGATAATGGCGGAGACGGAATTTTAAGGCCGTGATTGCGTGCGCACGGACCCGCGGATTCGTTTTTATCGCTACCTGTCGCCCCAACCGAACGCCCTTTTATTGGATTCCGTGTATAAACTACGGCACGCTCCCTTCGCCGCATTCGCAACCATCGCCGCGCCTTCGACGACATATGCCCATTTTCTCTCTCTCTTCCTCCCCTCCCTCCTTCATATCGAGAGAATTTTATTGTCTTCCCACATATCTAATTCCCTTATTGCTCCGCCGGCTATCATTTCGGTCGGTTGCGTCAGTCGCAGATGGGTTTGTAAATCCTTAAGAAGATACGCACTGCGATTGGACGCTCGATGTGTGAATCCAAGTGCCTCGTTCCGTTTGAAAGCTCGCTGAGCTAAACGGGTCTTCTCCATCAACATTTAGTGCTTGTAATTGGTCGACATTGGCGTTAAACGTTGCAATCAACGCTGTTTCCGTCATCCAAGCTCTAAGTCATGGGTTACTTTCTTTCGTAATAGTTTATGATTGCGAATCAACCTTAACTGTAAGTTCTCGGGCGCATAATTACGGTGAAGCGACATTTCGCTACTTTTCTCTCTGCGAAAAATAAACATTGCGCTGTAGTAATTTTTGAGATGCACGAAAGTGAGACGAACGAAGTTCTTTTTTTCACTACATGCTCGTCAGAAAAACAAAATTCTGTTAATCGGATAAAAGTTCTACATAGTTAAATGACGATAACTCTAGAAGTAATGATGCTGGCAATCTTTTCAAAATCTCAAACTGTTATCTTAGCTATTGTCTTTGAAAATGTGTTACTAATTGTTAGTAAGTTAGTTCACTCAATGAAACTCTACCAAGAGAAGGTTAACTACAAATTTATGTAATATTTTATGTTGGACATGATTATATATTTTACGATTACAACTATCGGCTGAATATCATAGTACACTAATTTTCTATGTAGAGAATTTCTTCTAAATATATAGCGTATTAATTTGTGAAATAGCCTCGTTTTTTTAGTTTAAGGGAAACTTATGGCGACGGAAAAATAATACGACATTATTGCTCAATTTCTGTAGTCGATGAAAAAGTCTTTTAAAAAAGGCTACCTCAAAGAATATATAATTCATTCTGTAACTTAGGTGAACAATTGCTTTAAGGTCGCAGAATTGTCAAAAGGTTAGAGATATCATACCGAATCGGAAATGAATGTGAGCTCAGGCTTAGAGAGTCATTGATTATTATAAACTGTCACGCTCAAACATTCGTAAACCTTGGAAGAAATTAAGAGGAAATAGAGTTCTGATGTGACCTCAAATTCAAAATCGAAAGAGTTGCACATACTGTGTAGAACTTTGTGTCAGCCGTTTATGAGGAAGTATAATTTTTGAATATTTTGAGATAGAATGCACCTCATATTGCTCAAAAGATTTTCAGTAGCTAAACGGCGTAACGACACTACTTCGTTGAAGTTCTGGAAATCGCGGTCGTACCTCTTTGAATTAAAATGCCGGTAAAAGACATTCGTTCTTGTTTATCGAAGCAAAATCGAAATCCCTCAAACGACAGACTCTTTTTCATTCGTTACCAACGAGAATAAATCTTAGATCCGTCAGTATATTATCGAAAGATGAAAACTGAATTGTTTACTCACCTTTCTCAATATCTACAGAAAAGTAATCAAACACCTAAATGTCTCATATCTATATTTCATTAATATCATTGGGTGGCGCCGTTGCCGGAATCTGGGCGACTCTCGACTTGTATGGAGAGAATATGAGATTATACTTGATTGTATTTTTTTTCGGTACGCTTCCAATAAAGTATCCTTTGAGAATGGTTTGATATTTGCCTTGGCAACGCGATCAGGGAACTTGATGCCGACCTTATGTTTGGATACTTCAGAGTTAAACAGAAGAAAATTGAAAATTGAGCGGTTGATGGCCTGTGCATGAGATAGGGAGCTCAAAGGTAGCATCGACTTATAAATGAAAAATATTAATAATAAATAGATATAGTGATTAATCGGAGAAAGACTTATATTCAAAATCAAAATCGATCAACGTAAATGTTGATTAATTGAGTCTTAAATCATCAATGAGAGTGGTTTGTTTAGCAATTACTCGAAACCTATGGAGTCCCAATTTCGTTAAATAAAAATATCCCATTCGAGTGTTTAAAATAGAACTTTTTCTTACATTTGAGATACCTGTTTAAAATTCTATTCTAAAAGGAATGTTAATCTTGGTATATAAATTTGGACTGAATGTTTTTTTTATCGAAGTGAAAATAATTGAAGTTAATAAGTCCATTCCTTCCAATAAATGACTATTATTATTACAACGCATAACTGTTATTTTTGTTATAGTTTTATTAGCTATGTACATACATATTACATATAATTATGGCAGAATGGAGTCATCGGAAAGGTACCTCGTGTATATTTTGTCATGAGTATAGTGCAAATGGTTGAATAGGCTATGAATTCATGTGCTGTGAGATTCACAGAAAAGTCGTCGCGAGAATGAAAATCAGAAAACGTATTCAGGACCATTCGGGTCCCAAAAGACTAATGCGATTCTCTTTTGTTTATTAACTATTCTAGTTAAGAATAAATTGTGTTTGGCTGACACTCATCTCTGATTTATCGGCGAATGATAAATTCATTTCTATTATTTCCCATCCCCGATTGCAATCGCGAAGATAATGCTTTCCTTTGCCAGCTGCTCTGATACAGATTTTTCATTATCACATACTTATCCACATCAATGCAGGGCACAGAAAAAAGTCGATATCTATTGCTTTATAATCATAAGTAGGTTATCGGAAATGATGTGGCATATGGCACTGCCAGGTTCAGACCATTCCCTCAAACAAATTGAATGTTACGCACCCTAAACAGTGGGAATTGTATTCGTTAACTCTCGCTTTCTATGTGTATGCCCGAAATGGCATTTCTACGAGCATTTATTTCTACGTGTAGGCCAAAGAAGTCGTTATGTTTAAGAAGGCAATATGTCATTAGTGTGCGAATGTTCCGTTAAGTTATTTCTATGCTAGAGAATTTTAGGGATTTGGAATCGGTGGTTGTAAGTTAAGTTTTTAAATACCCTTTTCGATTTTGCTATTGAACGCTTTTCCTAGTTTTATTTCTTGAGTTCTAGTTATTACAACTCCTCGCTACTATTTACTCTAATTTAAACTATTTTCTCCTCACCTCACCTCACATTGATGCTTGAAGATCACTTCTCTTTTCTGCTTTTAAACAAATAATTTTCTCGAATTAATAACTTTTAAGAATTCCCCCGACTCTAATGGAGGCCAATTGATCCTATTCAGTCTCATACCAATTTTGCACAAACATTCGTTCTCGTCTGAGCAAGAAACTATGGACATTATGACCTTTCGGAACTTGCATCGCTAAGACTGATACCTACAATTGTGACTCTTACAGTTATTTATGACATTGTCATGCTGATATTTTTATATGTAGTAACTTTTATTTTCTAATTTAGTGTTCCTTTTTTCCTTATTATTCGTTAATTACGTTCCTTTACCTCTGAACTCGTAAACAACTGCCGGCATTAATACCGGGTCATGGCATTGAGTTTTCGGAATACCGCAATAACGGAACTCACGCGTAATTTTGTTACGGAATTGCAGCATCTAATCGAGAGTCTCTTTTCATGCGATATCCGACGGATGTTTTGGCATTGGCCCAAATGGACGTGCTATTCTTTCTCATCCCCTAAGCGCCGCTGATCAATAAAATTAATCTATCAATAAGGGCATGTGCGAAAAATTAGACCTCAAACTGGTTGCTTTCCATTCGTTTTAAGGAACCGTTTGATATTTTCAAGTTCTACTTAATGTTTTACGGAAAATATACAAGCTTATTTTTATGAATTCAAGTATAAGCGGAAATTTATCGAAAAACAGTCGGGTAAGAAGAGTACCTTCCTCATATTTCTTCCTTCGTCTAACGAAATTCAGGTTGAAGGAGTCGATTACTTTCGAATTGTAGTCACTGAAGAATACCCTTAAGCGTTATCTCCTCATAGGTATCAATAAAATCACTTTAGTCTAATTTTTTTCATCCGGCCTAAGCATAAGAATTAGTATCATTTCCGAATATTAATGCAATCTGTTATTATATAATAGATCGCTTATATTATTATTAAAATATATTTTATNTATTATTTGATTAATTTGAAATGATAGCAGGTACTTTAGTGAAGCGTTTAGATCTAACGTCCCACTCAGCAATTGCGAACTAATTTAAGTTTGACATTTATGGGATTTGTTATTTTAAACGAAGAAAGCTAAAAAATGGTCATCTTGGTAATATCTAATGACGGAAATGGATCTAATTAGCGCGGAGAGAATTATCTCAAGGATCTATGTCTTTCATTATTAATTGAGTTACACTTCAGATAAACATTCTTAGATTTAAAACTACCACGAACGGCTGGGTTGTGCACTTACTCTGTAATTTTATAGTAAAACTCATGTCTGCCTGAATTAATTGGAAGTTATCTGTCATTTAAAGAAAAACAAAAGAATTTCGATTTTTTCTTGTAAAAGTACCATGAGGATCCACTTTCATTAAAGGAATCTTATTTAAATCGATATTTTACTATCGATTTATACTTCCTTATCTCTAAACTCCTGGTAAACTATGTGTTTAGGATGTTTTTTCTGAGGATGATGATATTCTCTAACTTATGTTGTTTTAAGGTATTTTCTTCTGATGCGTAACTTGGCAACCCAAGTGGGCGACTCAGTCAGCCTTTGACCTTCCTTTGTCAGCGACAAAGGAAGATTTCCTAATTTATGAGGAATTAAAGGAAACAGCAAATAGATGATTTTTTAATAAATCTTAGCGTCCTATGAGCGTCACTTTTTTTCTTCCCCTGGGCAATTTAGTGTTCCACATGCCTCTTTCAATATCTTATCCTTTTGTCGTTTTCGTTTCCTTCCCTTTTATCTATACTCCTTGTTGTTTTGCTTCTCTTCATGTTTGCAATGGCTTTGTTCTTTCTACGGGCCACCTTTTGTCTTATTTTTTCTTTTTTCAACGCGAAATTCCATCTTTAACAGCTTATCTCTAAAGATCATTTGGATTGTCTTCAAAGGCCTTGGATCGAACTGGCTGTTGTATTTTTTTCCAAAATATATCAGAAGAGCACGATATTACAATCCTCAACAATAACAGACATAGTATCAAACAAGCCTTTTCTATGTTTCAAAGGTGAGATAATGTTTTCTCCTTTGTAAATGCTTTCTAAGCATAAAGCATTCTTGATAGTTTGGGACCACCAGTCATTAACCAATTGTTGGATGATATGGAATTCAAAGTACTGAAATAAAAAAAAATGTAATAGGATTAAATGCGTGAACAGAAACAGGTCAAACGGTAATGGTGATATAACCGTTTGACCTGTTCACACATTTAATTATTAATATTTGTCGGCTAAGATGTTATGAAGGACATCATATTCATTAAAGTAATTAAAAATCTTATGAAATATGAAAAAAGAGTAATTTCCGTTTTTTAATACAGAAATATTTACTCGTATCTAGTTTTCCGCAGACTTCCTACAAATATAGTGCGCGAAAACCTTACGAGGGCATCAGCTGGTTCTATATAAATGCCCAAAAATGTTTAACTTTTCTTTTCATATTTTCCCTCACATTTCCTATATTAATATATTATCCATCTTTATTTTTATAGTTTTTCAGATCTTGTATTGTCCTAATGATTCGTTTTTGTCTCATTTCTAACTTTTCCAAATGTTAATGCTAGACTTCCGCTTGCAAATAGACATCGTTTTCAAACAGTATCGTAATCCCTTATTTTTGCATTATTAGGTGTTATTCCAAGGATTTTCCAGGCCATTTTTCTTACAATTGTCACGTTTTAATTCTGTTAAATTTTAATAACACTTCCGTATGACTAATGCAAAATTATTTGGATCAATTTTAATGAAACCTATAAATGTAGTTGTAATGTTGAAATTTTTGATGATAAAATGACCAAATCAGTTGCCTACCTCATCTTAGACCATAAATCTACATATGTACCCCGCAAGCCGCCAGGGGGTACACTAATTAGTATTGTAGCATTTTTTTCAGAATTTCTGTCATTAGGATTTTATTTGATACTTTATTTTTCTGCTGTGATAACCTTTCTCTCGTTAATATGGCAGAGCCATATTTAAATATTTTATTTTTAAACTTACAAAGTAGTTTTTTTCTGTGCACTTCTTCAGCAGCTGTCTGTTTCTTTTACATTTACTAAGAGGAGGAGTTAGATGTGAGAAGAGACTCATTAGACATAATTTGGCCCCATCAAAGACGATTTATTGTTATTTTTATCATTATTATTTCAAAATTATTCATCGATTTCCTTAAATTTCGGATGATTTACGTTCAAATAGGTGAGTTCCGTTTGAAATTGTGTTCCATTTGGTCGCCTCCGTTTTCTTTGCGAATTCTTTTCCGGATGGTCATTTCATCGGAGTAATTTTCAGGATCTTTGTTCCGAGCGTCGATAAGGCAGTCAATCATCGCTCGGATCAATATACTTGCCACGTCTCGCGTGTGAACCAATCGTCAGGTATATATATGTCCCTCCTTCCCCTCTGTAATTTCTCCCCCTCACACTGCCAATTCACCCTTCCCTCCGTGCCCATAAAAGCGACTCAATATAGGGACTATCTGTTGGTTATTTGTTGGCTTAGCTGTCCACTCGTTTCGGGACCAGACGTCCATTAATTATCTCCCTTTACGAGCAACAATTAACTATCTGACGTAGCCGCCAAGGAGCGCCCCCCCCCTCCTCCGCAAAAATCCTCCCCTCTGACGTCATCCATATAATTCCCTGCGCTTTACATCCGCTCTCTTCTATCGGCCTTGTTTGTGGAACGTGCATAAAACAAATGGGCGAATCGGTAGTTGCATGTAAATATATTTTTTCCGTCGCGGTAAAAAATTCTTCGCTGTTGTAGCTTGTGTGCATTAGCGATTTATTGATAATTAGAAACGAAAACGGCGAGCGTTTCTCCTCCGATGGAAACTTTTGAAAGTCACTGCAAACATCATTACGGTGTTTTGATTGATGATTGCCCTCTAAATCCCTACGGGTTCGAACCAATTACGTTCATAAATTATTTATTAAAATCGGTCGAACCCTAAAAATGTTCATGTACTCAAATTTGACGGGGAAAAAGAGAGGTAATCGGTAGATAAAATTTTGATATTTTATTGTATTAATTCAAATAAAACTTCGTTATTTCCTAATTGGAATGGCGAATTTAATTAGCCACTGTTTACAGGAAGTGCGGATTTAAAACGGAAACAAAAATATTTTCCACAACAAATATTAGAACCATATGTTGTTTTTAACTTTTTTCAAAAGTATTGAGCTTTGTATATGATTTTTATTGAATGTTTCTTTTTCCCGCTATATTAACCGTCAAATTAGAATATTTGATATGAACGAGTGATATGTATGTATATAATGTTTAATTTCATTTTTTCTAAATAATTGCATATACAAGTGTTGCCATTTTATTTCTGCATCGAAAATATGCAGTTCCACCAAATTTCACTAGAGAGGATAAAATTAAGAAAAACTCGATTTAATTTAAAACTCGAACTTACTCGATCATTTTCTAAATTAGCATTTTCTACCGATACACAAATGTATTATAAAATATGTTATTTTTCTTATGACAAATAGAGTAGACCTCCGATTTTCGATTGGCTCGCAATATGATAAAATCGCATTACGTTGTAGATTCATTAGGAAATAAGGAAACAAATTACAAATAAGGAAACAAATCAAGTCCCGGCTCTAATGATTTACTTATGTTATTGTATATCTCTTAATTTAAGTTGCGAAATCCCTAAATATCTTTAAACCTAACGCAGCCATTTTAAGTCAAACATATACGACTTGGAACGAATCATCCGCAATCATTAAGTAATTTTGTTCACAACACGATATTATCACAACACGATGGAGTCAGTTGAATGGATTAATATCGCAAGATAGTCTACTGTATATTCATGCAGTTTTTATTTGGTTATCCGAAAAATATGCCGTAAAGAATAATTATTTAATATAATGAATAAGTTTTTCCTTGGAGCCTGTACGAATAATCATTGGCATTATTTTTTCTTTGGAAGAAGTTGATTACTGAATATTTATCAATAATGAGCTCTAATTGCCAATCATTGCACTATTTCATTTTATCAAAATCACACGATAGGGTTAATCTATCCTCTGAGCTTCCTATTTCGCTATAAATTACCGTGTCGTCCGCAAATATCTTAACTTTACTATTAATGTTATGGCTAAGGTCGTTGATGTACACTAAAAATAGGTATGGCCCGATTACACTTCCTTGTGGCACGCCTGAGGTCACTTTAACCGAGTTGGAACTTAAACCATCTAGTACTACTCGTTCTCTGCCGAAGAGAAAGTCCTTAATCCAGTTTATTACTTCTACATTGATACCCGCAACTTTTAATTTGTATAATAACTTATTATGTGGAACATTATCAATTGCTTTCCGAAAATCTAAAAATATTCCGTCGACTTCCCTTTTATTTTCGGCAGATTTCAAAATATCGTGAACTAGCAACGCTAGCTGAGACTCGTAGGGTCGTGTCTTCGTCGTACGAAAACCGTGATGGTTATTCACTATGAATTTGGACGTGTTGAGAAAGCCCATTAAGGAACTAACTATTATATGCTCCATTATTTTGTCGCTCAATGATGTCAAAGATATAGGCCTATAATTCGCAGGATCCTCTTGTACTCTATTAGTGGTAGAATCAAGATTTTTTAATTGAATTTTTTAATGTAAAGGTCTGCGTATCTTTTTGTCTAAATTAACAGAACAATTCTCGTAAACCATAAACACCCCTAGACACATACCTAGGGTTGCATTGTTTCAGGGTACGGATGAAAGGTAGCAAGTGCACTTACCATGCAATCTATTCAACAGAGGGTACTGACGAAATATTCCACTTTCATTTTTCCTCAGGATATTCTTTCGGGAGAAGTTGGTAACCTCCCACTCCCAATCCGGAGTGAGATAACTCGTCAACGGTTAGTCTTCCCTCCACTTCTCAATTCCGTCGCATACTCTCCTCCCCAAACCTTCTTGCTCGCTCGCTATTATGAAGGTTATGTCGCCCAAACCAACCCCCTTCTAACTCTCACCTCTTCATCCCTCACAACTTGGCCTCCTTCCCTTGTCATCCATCCGCAGCTAATTCGGCTCCAAATTCCCTCCCTCGTTTCGCTTCCCCTGGAGGCACGCACTACGAGAATGGCCTCTCTGATGGAGCGTCTTCTTCTGCAGGTGGGAAGGAAATGATGCGACGAAGGCTGGTTGTAAAGAGAAGCTGTTCATTAGACGTGCGACTGCCGAGGGCGCTGTCACAAAGAAGATGGCCTTCGGAAGATTTGGCGAAAACACTCGTGAAAGATAAGACTTCTTGTCATCTAACTCGTGTTTCACTCGCTCCCGATGAATCTGCAAAATCCCTCTCGTTTCGTGGCACTATATTGTTAGCGGGTGAGCAACTGTCGCCTTATAATCCTTAAAGAGATTCTATTCCATTATTTCCAGTAATTGTGTATCTTCACCTTCTTTGATTGGCTTCACCTTCGTGCTACCAGCAAATTTAACAATTACAGATTCAAACCATGATATTTATTTCTAAATTTCAGCTTTTTTACTGTTTGCCTAGATTACAATAATTAGCACCGCAGACCCAAGAAACGTTCATAACTCGAGTGCTAAGCATATAGGAAGCTCATATTATTGATCTATTTGCAAAAGGGTTGAAATGCTTTCATTTTCACATGTGAAACTTAAAAATGAGTATACACTCGCAAAAGAGCTAGAGTATTTCTCCATAATAGGACCCATTATGGAGCATTGTTTAAGTGTATGGGACCTTTAAAGTAAAGGTCAAACACGGAGAATAGACATGATTCAGCGGAAGGCAGCAAGATTTGTCATGGGCCGTTTTAGAGGATGGGAAAGTGTTACGGCACTGACAGAGAAACTGGGATGGGAACATTTGGGAAATCGGCGAATATACCGCAGACTGTTACTATTTTACAAAGTCATCACTAATAAAAGGGAAACGAAGGAACTTAAAAAAAGACTTATCCAAAATTTCATGGGAAAAATGAACATCCCAACTAGTTGTGCGCGAAATTAAGGAAAAAAGACTATTGAAAGAAAATTCTATTGACTCAAGAACGGGAAGTTACTGGAACAACCTTTCTGGGAGAACCTTTAAGTCCTTGAGTATAAATACAAATAATTGTAGGGAAATGAAGAAGTAATTAAAGAATATTTCTTAATCTTTATTTTTATGACTCATTCTCTTCTTGTGGGTAATGTTTTAAGGTGTGTTGTTTTTATTAATACTTTTTATATCTTCTACAATTCATAATTGTTGTTTTTATTTCAATTGTATTTCATTGTGTCATTTATATATTTATATACCCCCTACCACCAGGTTTTGCACCTATCTGTAGGATTTTACAAATAATAATAATAGTACGAGATAAGTTACCGACATAGAATTTACATAATATACCCGAAGTTTATAGAATATGATGTTTCAATATTCGACTATTTAAATATACTCAAACATTATCACTGTGTTTCGCGTTTTTTCATTAAACCTCAGTATATCTGTACACTCACCCGTTCGATTGTCAATCTCACAGTCAGTCTGAATTGAAGTCAGTGAAGAAGATTGTGAAAAGTGAAAATATTGGCGCTATCATTTCAGACTCAGGGTAAATGAAACCAGATCCAGAAGAAATGTTTACTGTCTCTACTATAGGACTTTCAATTATATGTCTCTGGACTTGGTAAATTTATTGCAAGCTTAGTACACAACACATATAAATACCTCCTACACCAAATTAAATAATTATATATTATTTTTGTGGTGATTTCTGTAGTTGGATATGATTATCCCCCATAAATAATTTTAAATCTTGCTTGTGATATTTAGTGAGTTTGATTCGTATTTAATTAGATAAAAAGACAAAATTTGCACTATTGCAGAATTTGAGTAAATGTAGAGAGTACGACCATTTTATGTGTGACAATCTAATAACTGCGCAATTCCGAAGAGGTAGAGACGGATAGGAGAACGGTTTGATGCCAAATGTCATTCTGTAAGGAAACGGCCATTCATTCCCTCATTTCCTAGCTGTTAATTTAGCCTCGAAGGAAAATCCTTAATGAACCTTATTTCACATTGAATCACTGAGCACACACGCTGCCATCCAACGCATTTCCGCAAATGCCGAAGTTTCATCACTCTGAGAGGACAAACTGACATCTGTGGGATGTAACGCAATGTCACACCATTATCACGATCCATATCTTGGAAATGACGCTTTCTTTATGGAACCTCCGGTGAAAATGAAATAAATTCACTTGTAGGTATCTGGTTATCTGCCCGCAAAGTGGGAGACTTGGTTTCGAGTCCCAGTCAGGTCACAAATTTTCACACCTGTAAATCCTTGGATAAGTTGTCAATAAATATCTTTAAAATGATAATTGATGATAGAGAAACAGGAGAATTGTAGTATTTTGGCAGTGGTTGGATCAAAATCATGATTATGCCTGTGACGCTTAAATCACGGCCCGTAATATAGATCCGGCATGTCACGCCCTTTTGTTGGTTCTGCGAATTTATTTGTAGCATACTATACCAATGAACACAAATTAATAATTACGAACTTTATTATTAGTTTATTTTACGATGCCATCACAAATATCCATAGTTGGAGAATTATAGGAGAGGCGTGAACAATAACAATAGACTAAATCACAGCCATTCCTTAACCAGAAAAATCCTATTGGCCGAGATTCGAACTTGGGACCTTTTGGTTGGAGATTATGCTAACCACTCCTTCTCCGATAATTTCCGGTACAATTTTATAAGATCTATAACCGCAAATGGCGACTCGTTCTCGCTTGTTCAATCAAAAGCTTATTTAGAAATTCAGATAATTTCATAAATAACGATGCCAAGATGTTGACGATGGCCGGTGATGACTTTTGGAATTGAATCTGGCATTAACGACCTTTCGAATCGATATCTGGCATTAACGACCGTTAACCTTGCACTCCTTTATTTTTCGCTTGCGGAATGGTGAATTTACTGATGATTGTCGACGCGTAGTGGAATGAAATCTAAATAAGCCAGACAACACCCAAAATATGTTTTGGAAGCCACTGCATGAAACTGTAATTCGTGTCTTACATGAAAAATACATACCATGCTCCTCGATAATTTCACATTTCATAATTACGTAGCCTTAACATTAACTACTTTCCCTAAAAACGCACGTCATAAGTTTAAGCATAGTGCAAGAATTCACACAATTCAGTAATAAGTGTAAGAATTTACAGAACGTTTCTTTTCCATGTGCGAATTCCTAATACCAGAGATCACAGTTGAATTTTCGAAGTAAATGGTGTTCATTTAATCACTCGTTTTATTTTAATCGTAAACTCAACGATAATATCTTTAATTTTGTTTCACTTGACGCAATAATGAAACATTTTTAATTTATCCTTCCGACTTTATTTTAATGACGAAAAGAGGAGATCGCTTGTAGTCTACTACTACTTGCAGATCTACCGTAATCTCTTTAACAATACGTAGAATTTTCTTCGCGCGAGTTAAAAAAATTTATTTTCTCGAATTAAAGATCATAATTTTGAAACGAAAGCGATGAAACGTGCAAAAATCCATGTTTGTTAAAGGAGCACAGCCGTCTTTGCCAAATGGCCGCCGAGGGCGAAAAATCAAATTGATCGAGGGAATGGCGGTGTAAACAGGTTAGTCCCGCGTCCCAAATGGTCAGCGCTGTCCGAAGGGATCCGTTCCCGCGGGAGTCTTAATCCGGCTCATGGGCAGGGCGCAGTGTTTTAATGTCTATCATTGCCGAACAAGGCGAGTCATCGGTCAAAATTCACACCCCTCGCGTGTTGAATCAGCTGGCCCGAGGTACTTCGCCCCTTCTGGGTAGGCTACCAAAAGGGATCAGCTGTCAAGAGGAAATGCGGTGTCGCCAGGGGTCGAGCGGTCAGCGTGCCCCTCGACAGAGACGAATGGGGATTATGGTGGTCCCCTGTCCGAACCCTGCAGCGCCAATCCTGCATTACCCCTTCATCTACAAGCGCCCCTTTCTATTCCTTCGCCTCATCTCCACCCATTAGCTCGCAAAACCCTTGTTGAAGCCACTCCCTGGATGACGGCGCCTCCTTTTGTTTTGGTAGCAAAAAGCGGACTCTTTCTAGCATGGGCTGAGGGTTCTCAAGGGAGGAGGACCGTTGCGGACCAGAGAAAACACCAAGGGGCACTCTGTACATAAGTCACAGGAATGTTTAGAGTCGAAACATCTATCTCCAATGTCACCATTTTTATTTTCTAAGTCTCGATGTTGCTTTAAATTTAATTATTTTTGATCGGGTTGGATGCAAGTACTGGAAAAAGTAATTTTATTCCTTCAAAGTTCGAATAAATTTCAGAATTCAGCATATTAAGACATTGTGAAATTTGAAATGTTTCCGCGGAATATTCCTAAAAAATTTTGTTTTCCACGTACATAATTATTTATTAATTCTGTAAGGTCTCGAGTGCCACTTCATGGTGCTAACATCAGTTTTTTAATATCTTCTTTTAAAATTACGTAACAGAACTAAGTAACGGGAATAATTTAAAGCTTACAATCAAGATCCAAACTCGAAAGAAATGGTCCACTCTCGTTTTGATTGTGATTCATGTAGGCTGAGATGACTGGACTCCTGAAAGAATCATCCGAGGGTGGAGATTATTTTGAAGGATTTAATCCCTTGTTTTCTTTTCACGGGTCCATGGAGGGATATAGGCATGATTAATGGATTGGCCAGGGCAAAGATCATTAAGGACCGAGGTGTAAGTAAGCGATCAGCGCCGTATAGGTTTTGAGTGTGCTGAGCTTTTAAGCTCCAAAAATGCAATCACGCAAATCAGCGGTGAGAAATTACGCGGAGTGTTTGCCGCGTTTCTCAAACAGAAGACAAATCTATTAGAAGTTTGCTCTGAATTTTACCTTTACGCCTGGATCAATAATCCCTCTAACCACAATTTCAGCTTATCCAAACCAATCCCTTTGAAACTTGGGGACCAATTAGGTATGATTTTTTGGCTCTCCGATGTCTTTTCGCAATTCGACAGTATATTAAAGAATTAGAAACATTCCTTATTTCCTGTGTAACGAAAAGCAGTTGTTAAAGAAAGGATTCCCTAAATCTCATCGCGAATATGTATGGACATTCGTAATTCACAAAAAATATCCTAATTATAATTTATGACGTTCAATTCCAGAATAGTTTTAAAACTCATTTTAAGCAATGTAATATTTTAATATTTTATTAAATATTAATATATTACATTGCTTTAACATACGAATCATTGTTCCATGTAATAGTATGTTTACGATTAAATACGACTCAGTCCTAAGCTACGTAAATATCCTTTATTTTTAAAACTTTTATTTTTCTTATTTTTATACATTTCAAGTTATTAATTTAAAATACCAAAATATATTTCCGTATTCTTGTTAATTGGTTTTATTTATGTGTCCATTTTTCTTATTATCTGCAAATAGTTAAAGGTATATTCAAATTCATAGTATTTTAAAATACATTTATAAATATTAGAAGCTCAAAAAATATCGATATGTGAAAATGGAAATGATGTGAAATTGCTACGGCATAAAACCTTACTCGCATTTGATCCAAATTATTCCTCTTAAAAATTACAAAAGACATTTATTATTTACGGTAATGTTTGAAGGTGATAAAAATACAGCGTATTTTAAATAAAATCACTGGAATTGAAATCCCATGCAATTTTGTCTGTAGAGTTAGCTAATCATAAAGGATTATTGGTATGTAATCAGTTTTATTTAAAATAATTTCCTTTCATGCTTAGGTAGCTGCAAATTTTTGGATATCTGTATATCCAGTTACTCTTATTTTTGCACCTGGATGATTCATAAATTTATTAATAGATGAGGAATGTATTATTAGAATTGTTTGCTAACAGAAGAAGGCGATTCTATCTGACGATTAAAGAGTAATAGGATTATTTTTTCTCATTCATTATAATTTGGAAATAGGATTTGTATAATCGAACAAGACGAAGGGTTCTCTCTTTATTAGAAAGCTCCCTCCGAAACCAGAACTACTCGCCGGAAAATATGCCGCCCACAGAATTTGCGATATTTGTATACGAGTTCCTACGCGAAAATCACTATCTCGCCTGAGTTTGCATTCGCATCCTTCGCGCACCATTACTTTGATTGCGATGGCTCGTATATCATAAAGCGGCCTCAAGCAGACTTCCCGATTGTGGAATCAAAGGAGACCGGTGTTAATAGATTGAGATGGGATGAGGAAGGTAAAGAGAAGAAGGGATGGCTTGGATAGAGACGTAGAGAATGGGAAGTAGAGGATTTACTGACTGTAGATTGGTCAACTCAGCTCCTAACTACATCTTGCGCATATCTCACCAATGAATCTGTAAACTTGGCTCGTCCGTTTTGAACATTCTGTAATTGATGTAGCGTGAAAGCTGGATTTACTGACCGCTTTGAGTTCGGGCTAAATAACTGTCTAATAGATTCATATTTACATAGTAATTGTATTTGAAGGATAAAAATCACGCCTCAAAAGGTGTATTTAGGATTTTGCTTTAACAATTTATTTACTTGCATTATAATGAGTAACTTTTATTAATTCAAACACAGAAAGTACAATATTAATGTCGATCGCAGCTCATTGTATCCATTTTATAGATTTTGAGGAGGAATACAATTAATGCTAATGGAGTCACGACTAATAAAAAGAAATCGCCAATAACTGCATAATCCTTAAATGTGTTATTAAGGAACCCGAATAAACTAATTATATGAATTTTGAATTGATCCGTATAGGTTTCAGACTTCCAGGTTAGTTATCACCAATTCTAAAGAGAAAATTGCGAGAGTGAGAATTGAAAGAAGGTTTACGAAAAAACGTAGAATAAACTTATATTAGTTTTTAATATAGAAACATAGAAAGGTTGATTTCAATTTTGATCGAGTTTTATTGCCACTGCAAGATTTCTTCTTGGTTTAACTAGAAAGTGAGTGTAAAAAAAGATGAAACTAGAGGAATTGTTCACGAAAAATAGATCTACGAATAATCTTCCGCTGTTATTGATATCAGTTTATAAGATTTAAGATACGAGGAGAAACTAATATCGGAATATTTTTTCCACTTTTCATTTCATGCTGACAAAGCCGACTGTAGAGTATAGAAAGATGATCGAGTGAAGAAGTTACCCTGTAACTATCCTAGCTCTTCGAAATTATTTCAGTTACGTTTACCATTCCGTCATCCTCTAACAATCTCCAATGTTTCCTTAATTCATTTCCCTGAATGTCATTCCTTAGTTCTTCCTCCTCTTCCTGCTCCCAGGGGAATTTCCGACACAGAAGGATCGCGAGAGAAAGAACGGCGATGATGGAGAATATTAGACGTGGGAGGGCGACAGATGGGAGGAGGGCGTTGTATCGTTAGAGGGAATGCGGCGCGGAGGGGGCGGGTGGCAAGGGGCTTGAGAGTAATTAGAGCTGAGGACGGGTGTAATGGGGTGCAATTTGTAGTCGTCGCTTAGGAAGACAGAGAGAGATGAGGGGCGACAAGGTGGATTGAGATGAAAACGGGAGGGCACAAACAAACGGAATTATATCGAGCGGGTGAGAGGGAGAGACATTTGCCTCCTATTTAAATTGGTCCAGAGGTTTTGCTATAATGCCTCTCCCGGAGAGATACAACGACCGGAAAAAAATGCGGAAGATTTTAATTGTCGTCTGGAAAGGCGATTAAATAAATTAGACTCTTTTTTAAATTGAAGCTTGCGGATTAGAAACGCTGGCAAAAAAAGGGAAAGCGAAAAATTATAACATTACATTTTGAGGATGTGGCGTTTCGAAAGGCTTCGCGAGAAAGGGTTTTTTCCCCTCTCTTCCCTTCTTTTTCGTTAATCTTTGATAAATAGCCATTGTTTCTCCGTAACTTTAGAAATGAGCGGGAAATCTTCGGAGCGTTTGCAAATTTATGCTCGGTGAACTTTTTACAAGGCATTTCTATTTAAGAGGAAATTGAAAAAATGGGAAACTGTAATAAGGCGATTTCAAAAATTTTCAAGTTTTTTAGTTAAAGAAACATAAATTATTTTTATTCAATTTATTTATACGAACTTTATAAATTGTCTCTCGTTAGTTGTCGGTTGAACAGCTTCAATGGAAAACATATATAAGTTATGCTTCTTTTTTAATCTCATAACAGATTTATCAATCAATATCAATAACTTAGACAGTTAACAATCTATAAAATGAGACGATCTTTAATATGACTGTTAATCATAATAACAATTTTATTTCCTTCAAGATGTTATTAAAAGCATTTAAGAAATATTGCTGTGCTAGAGAAATCGACAACCGTATTCGGAAACTAGTGAACTGTTCAGAGTTGTTTCATTTAATCCTTACTTCGTGTGAGTTACTTGGTGAATTGAATTGAATGAAGTGATTTCTAATTGAGATAAAGTTTCTACATTTTTGAAAGGTCGTTTTATATTATCGATTTTTCTCAAAAGGCGGTTTTCGGAGTTTTGAGGTAAAATATGAGCAAAAATTTTCCTAGTGAAAACAAGGTTGCAAAACTTTTAGTATTTTAAAGAAAATACATACAATTATTTCCTAAAGATGTACTTTTTTAACATAGTATACTTCATGTAGCTCAGAAATAGGAATTTTGCTAACAAAATGTAATGCACTGTTCGAAGCTGAATCGAGATTTTTACAATGAGCTTGAAATGATGAAGATAAAATTTTGCTCATGCAATAGACGTCACGAAAAAGACATTTTCTACGGAATTTTAGGGTGCTTTCTGGAACACTTCGACTACACTAAGGTACGCGACGCCAATCAGACATAATAACGCAAACTGAAAGTAATGGTGGTAGAGATTGTATTGAGGATTGACTTATAGTGGAGACATTTTCTTTCTTTAACCTATTCAGGCATGGGTTGATATTCTGTTAATTTAGTACGTGCGTTTGTATGTACATATATATACATATATATATATATATTAATTTATACACATCGTACATACGCACGTATAGAGAAATTGAAATATAGAGGGAGTTGTGGCGGCGTCGCTAAGGGAGGTAGGTAGTTATGGAAACCGCACGGCCATCAACGGTAATATGCAAAGTAGTTAGTCGGGCCATTTCCAACTCAACCTCTTCTCTTCCGATCCCTTCTTATCACATCTTCAAAATTCCTTCCTTTTCCCTTCACTCTCTCCTATCTACCTCCTGTTCTCTTTTAATCTTCTCCTTCTCTCTCCTTGTTCATCGTACTTTCGTTATCAGTTATCATTTCGAGGTTTTAGTTTACCGTTTATTTTCTGCTTCATCTTACACTTAGATTTTTTCCTCCATCGCCCGTCTTCTCGTTAGAAATAAGTTACGATTAAGTAATCGAGCGTTTTGCTCTATATTTCATCTTCTCAATATCTTTGTTTATTTCTAAAAGAGCCCCAGATAATTTTTAAGCTTAATTTCTCGTCTCGTTATTGGAATGAATTGAAATTTATTTTCCTCTCTAAAGTTTATATTGATTATTTCATCATTTAGGATTTTATGCATTCAAAAGGTGTGAAATTCAGCAGATTCTCAGTCGTAACTTTGTGGAATTCTTTTATTATAATTAAAATTAATGTGGAATTTACCATTGGATTTTGATTTAATTATAACCTCAACTTCGTCTTTCATCATATACCCTTTTACGATTGCTGTTTCAGAGCTCTATTCGATGTTAATAAATGCAAGGTATTTTTATGCATACTTTTAGCTACAAATTTATTCCAATGGATTTAATTAAGTTTGTAAATGAATGTTACTTCTTACTAACAATATTTTGATGGAGTTATATTTTTCTCAATCCATATTGTGATTACACATTAGTAAATGATGAAATCTCGGTCTTTTAAGCACAAGGAGCATGTGAATTGTGAATTCCTGTTTTTTCGATCGTCAATCAACTATGTTCAGGGAGGTATAATTAATTTCATGGTTTAATTCATCGAAACATTTCTCAACCCGACCGAAAACAGATGTTAATTTCAATTTTCTGTTTTCCAAACCTCTACATAAATACGAGTAATGACATGTATCAGTGATAAATGGTGATAAATAGTAACTAAAACCATTTAATAAATAGGGGCACTATGAGGAAATTTAAGCTAAATAATAGGAAATTCGTTTTACCTATATAATTTACCTAATTTACCTACAATGAAATACAACGTTGAAATTCTTATTGAACGAAAAGTATCACAACGGTTGCTGTTTGTTTTTCCACGGAAACAATTTTTTATATGGACAGCAGTGAAAGTGATCACCATTTTTAAAGCCTATTTTATGCAAGTAAATTATTCGAATGAAAATATGCAATTTGTACCAATTAGGATAGTAATTAGGAAAATAACCTGAAAATTATAGAAATATATATTCAATTATACTTTAATTAAGTACTTTGAAATGATAAATTGAAATTTTAAAGTACATTAAATACGTCATTCACGTTATTCTCTCTCGGGACGACCACCTTTACTGCCTTGATTATTCATTGTGTACTTTCCTGCAGTCCTGTCCCTGTATTCGTCATTCACTTATGATATACTTTTTGTTTCATGTACCTCTTCTCCTAGGAATCTCGATCATCACAGTCTAGCAGCTTTTTCTGGGTCTTCCTCTCACTTTTAAACCATTCAGATTCTCCTCGCGCACCATTTAAGTCATTCTGGTTTCCTTTGTCCTTTCTATAAGCCCAATCCAATCTAAAATCCCTTTTATATTAGTCACGTAGCATTCATTTACAATGCAGTTCTTACTCGTCATGTTTCTTGTATTTTTACCACGAATACACTTACATCAACCATTCTCGCTCTACTTTCAGATCTTCCGATTGTCGCTATTTAATTGAGATTTTCGCAAATATATACTTTTAAATTTTAATATCATTATTATTGTAATTTTTTTATATCGCATGCTTTTGGAGCTTTAACTGTTCGTTGAAGTTTATCCCTTAGTAAATTATTTTAATATTGAACAACGTTCTCACGCATTGCAGTAATGAAATTCTTTACCTTACGTTGTAGAAATTGTGTTGTCGAAGTACTTTAAACGGTAACAAAACAACATAAGAGATAGATGCATGTCGGAGAACGGACACTGAATTATGATTCTTGCATCCGAATAATTTCTTCACGAAAACGGTATAATTCGTTCAATTAAATATACGAGGGTTGAAGCAAGCTCCGTCGTCGAGCCGATAAATTCCTTCTGAGAGGGAATGCGGTCGAAATGTAGGCGTCTGGTTTACTCGCTAATTCCTGTAATTGCTCTCCTTGGCCGCGATCATCCCCTTTTCCTTAGCTCTTAGATGGCTCATCATTTGCCTTCCAAATTCCAGCTCCTCGTCCAATTAGAGGATGCTCCCTTCTCCAAAGTGTCGATCCCCATCTCCCTCCTTTTTCAGCCCATGAATAGTGCCAAATCTTTCCGCAAGGAAGTGGAAGATAGTCGCTCTGATTCTCGACTCGCTGCAAATGCTCTTAATTTGTAAAAGTCGATGATTTTTCGTTTTCTTCCGACTCCCGTCGATTTTGTCTACAAGGAAAATTCCATTACGGTATTATTTATCATTATCGATGGTGATACGTTACCAATAAACGTTTAGAATAAGTTAAGTGGTCGATAATGCGTTTGCTTGAATTCTATTGCATCCCGTGATTCAATTTTCTTCGATTGGTTTCATTTCCGTTTCAATTTTAGCGCGTACAGCTACTAGTTATAGTTTTAGCGCGATTGAAGAAGGCCGATTTGGAATATAATTGTCTCGAAATCAATTTATGAAGGAATATTGAGAGCTACTATGGATAGGAAACTCAATAATCTATTTCAGTGCTTCTTTGGTGTATGTTCAGTAAACATCCTTCTAAATTATTCTATTCGCCATGATCATTCCTTCACCTCGATTGGAAGCTATTTATAATAGGTATACGAAGAATAATTTATTTTTGTGTTAATTTATATGTGATTTACATGTGAGTATGAAGCGCGCGGCTTAGAGCCAACAAAAAATTTTTCAACCTGTGTCTTCTTTTATAATGCATTTTACCATAGACTTTGATATCGATCGCGAACTATTTGTCACTCAGCACCTCTCCTCTTAACTTTTTTGCACGATCGTTGGGCTTTGTTTAAATATTTTTACTTACATCTTCGGCGCTCTATTCCCAGACCCGCAATTATTTTCCGCAATTTTTCTAGCATTTAACTTTCCAATGACGGCGGCTGCCACAAACTCAAACTTGGTTTTGGTTTTACTAAACAAGAATTTAAAAATTCAGCAGGAGAGCTCCTATACCGGTTATCGTTGACTTAATTTTGTTTTCCTTGCGTCTTCGTTGTCTCGGGTTCTTTCGTTTCCCTTTGCGTCTCTCCGCCTCCCTCTAAACCCCATTGGTCCACTACTTAATCGCCTTAATTGGGGAGAGGGGTCCCATTCACTGGCTGACAAAGGCGCAATGGATTGGAGGGGGCGAAACTTCTTTTCGTTTCATGGCCGCAAGCGCTGCACTCGTTCCAAAAATACGAGCGCATGTCATTGCTGCTATTCGGCAGTAGCTCTTCCGTGACACTCAGTTTTGTCGTTGGAAGTAGCCACTGGTTTTCCGCATAATATCAGGGAGTGCCATATGCTTCTAATTTTATGTTACGTTTTATCAATTACCAATATAGACGTAACGTTCCATTCTTGATCCAACTGGATTCGGATTTTATCAGGTTTCTTGTGCACCTCCAAAATTTCTATCATTGCACCTTTCCATAATGATGGTTTTGGTATTGGAAAAGAATGGTAATACTAAGTAATATATATATTAGATTTTATTGCGCGAAATGCAAGGTTTTGAATTTATAGGGTTAATCTTATCACATTGAGGTTTGAATAATGTTTGGGTTTGGTGGGCTTCTCGCTAAGTTTGTGTTCATAAATGCGCCATGAAAGTAATGGGTTCAAAAAGCACTGCTCTAGCCCTCAAGAGAGAGACCATTTCATTGGAAGGTCACGAATCGAGAAGCAGGGTTGCACTTGAATCGGTAATAGCTTAAATTTTAACTGCCTGACTTAAGTCAACTAATTGGCCGTCACGTGAGACAAAGGGGAAACATTCATTTATTTATGTTAATTTGGTTAATGAGACAGAGTGGAAAAATTATATTAACGTCAAAATAATTTAAATCCTTTTTTGTGAGTTTTTCTGTAAAGAAGGGCTAGAAGAAGAAGCTACCCCGCAGTTCTCGACTTTCTCAAACATGAGATATCAGTGTTCCAATATTCTTTCATTAGCTGTTTCCAGAGTGCGAAAAAACTGAACTGCGATTTACAATCTTATGACTTATAAGTTAAGATTGTTAATTTAAAATTAAACTTATGGTTGATTTACCAAGTAAATTTTACGGTGGAGTCGACAAACATTTTAAATATTCTTCTGTTTATCCTTAAGANTTTTGAATTTAAAACCAGGTTTTCTTTTGTATTATCAAAGGTTTAATTAATAACAGCAGAATAATGACTTATAAGTTAAGATTGTTAATTTAAAATTAAACTTATGGTTGATTTACCAAGTAAATTTTACGGTGGAGTCGACAAACATTTTAAATATTCTTCTGTTTATCCTTAAGAAATGAATGAAATCACCATCTTAATTTAAAACATATACATTACCAATTTAGGGACATTTTTAATAAACTGTGGAAAGTAAGAAATATTTTCTTAATAACTGTGCATGTATTTCTCAATTGGTTGAGCACTCGTTATTCTTGCAAAGTATTGCCAGGAATGTGATTAACTGGTTAAGATTTCCGTTGATTATGAATCGAAGGAAAAAATAAACTATTCAAAATACAAGTTGAAAATATTTCCTTTCGTTCTTCATCAATACATTCACATATCCGACGAATGATGTCCTGCTACAATAGATTAATAAATGCAGAACTTTTCATTCGTCATTTGGTATGGAGTAAGACGTGTTTCTTTTCCTTTTGAATTCTTAGGATACTGCACTTACGTTGGGTTGTTATATAACATTCTGGATGGCTGAGGAAAGCAAACAACCTCATTCCTCATCTTACCTGTTTGCATCTTTCTCAGCTCGCGGTAGCCGATGGAGGGAGGAGATGAGGTTCCAACAAACCTTCAGAATTCTTGATTTGTTCCAAAGGCATATGAACATCGTTTGAGTTTCGACCAGATGAATAGTATGTAAGGTAGTTCAAAGACGTACAAAAGCTGTAACGGAGTATTTAATACAGAAGCTTGAATTACTTTTCATTTTTAAGGCACCCCTCATCTTATACTTTAACAAAATGTGAACTTTCTTCCTTAAGCTTAAAATAATGCTGCTCACAGAAGAAGGAAACCTCAGTCACGTTTTAATTGTTGAGGAATTTAAAAAAATTTTATCTTCTTGTAGTAAAAACAAACTTTGCCTTTTTATTGTTTGACACCGAATTTACGTGTGAGGCAGTGTAGAAAAGAGGACGTGGAAAATTTATTGGGAGAATAAAGGGAAGTGGTTTAATAAAGAATTCGTGAACAAGAAAGTACGTAGATGATGAGTGAAAAGAGGGGCGTATCGTATGCAAATGAGGCGTTTTGACCAGCGGAGCCAAGCGAAAGTGAGGTTGAGAAAGGGCAAAAATTTATTCCCTGCTCCAACGGAGAGAATGCACGCGAAATGGTTGACAAAATGGAGGAAAATTTGACAAACGATAATAAGCCAACTTATCAAGTTAAATAAATATCTTAAAAATACATCAGAAATGTCTAGAAGAAATGTTCTATATTATGAAGTGCATTCCAAAAGCTCTCTTCAATTACGTGCGTAAGTTTAACTCGATTGGAGGGTTTACGTTGTAGTTATTCGGAGAATATTTGCTTGCATATTTCTCTGAATGTATCGAAAGTCTCACAGAGATACCAAGGAGGCCACATTATAGAATCATGCTTTATTTCTTGTTTATGAATGGAGCAATTTATTCGCCAAGTTGCAAATAACCCTAAAGTGCGTGTTAGCAGTTATGGGATCAATTTACCCATCAACGAGGAAATTTTAGTGAAATCTGATTCCATCAATTTTACTTATTCCTATATTAATGGATATGTTACAAAATCGAAGTTTATCTCCAACATTTAGACATTTCATACCAATTATTTAGGTATTCAGCCATTCATTAGTTATAAATGGAAAGTTTTTTGTTTAAATGGCTAATAATATAGGTATACATTTATATGCGTACCAGACCTAAAAGTATCTCAAAGACCCTCGTAAAGTTCCAGTCAGCTAGCCCGAAAAACAAGGACTACATTGGTGTTACAAAAAACTCTGTATATACATCTAAGCACTTCTTTCACGAGAAATATGATTTCGAAGCCAATAGTAGATTTAAGGGATAATTTTTGAGGTTTATAGAACGTAAACGTACTCTTTTTTTATAGCTGAAATCTCAAGGCTGATTTTAATATTTTTGTGGCATTCCAAAACAGACGTTAATTATAAGTTACCCGTTTTATGTAGAAATATATGATTTTTGCTCCAAATCGATGATTTCTCTAGTTTAGGAGATGCCTCAATCTAGCTTCTACAGTAAAGATACTGTAGGTTAAAGGTGGAAAGTGTGTTGCCGGTGGAATAATGCGAGTAGTTGAAGAATATCGAGATTAGGGTTAGAAGACTTCTAAAATGAGGCATTTAACAGAATAGAGGAATCGCCGATTGAATTGCCGACTATTTAATCTGAAGATTAGTGATAATCTGCTATCTCAGATAATACCTTCTCTCCCTATGTACGAGTGGGGAATTCTCAAAAGGTAGAATAGAATATTGTGCCATTAGCTAAACTGCGTTACTCACCTATTGTCATAATCACGTTTTCAAATTATACATATTCTTAAAAACATAAAAATGCAAAATTTGATGATTGTTTGGAAACTTAAAAGTGCAAATCTTATTTGAAACTCAAAATAATATTAGCTCAATCGTAGGATTGTATAAGAAAGTGAGAATCATGCCCTTTGTAATTCGACATATCAGTCGTAAATTTACGAGCAGATTTTCACGAACAAGTTGATATTGTAGCGCTCCGACGTTATTTAGCATCTTTGTTTTCTGCGCGACCTCTGCTAAATCAGCTCCCTTTCCCAGAAGTGCTTTTTTATATGGGTGGATAAAATCTGAACTAAGATAAATGACTTGTCCTTTACTGATATTGTGTTTCGTATGTCACATTCACATTGTCGAATAGAGGCTAACCTATAAGAAAGCGATGGGCTTAGTGTACAGAAATATTTTACGAAAAAATTCTTAGCCTGTTATACGTTACCTCTTAAGCACATTAAAATTTTGAATTTAAAACCAGGTTTTCTTTTGTATTATCAAAGGTTTAATTAATAACAGCAGAATAACGACAATATAACAGCATAACAGAAACCATGGTTTTAATATTAATGGCCCTAATTCATATGAAATTTATTTTTCACAAATTGCAACATTTTTGAAGAGTATTGCATAAACTTTTCTTGTTAAAAATCTTATTATAAATTATAATTAATACCTTTGTAATTTTGCTTTAATATAAAATCAAATAAATGTTTAGCTCAAGCAATCACTGCTGTTTCTGGAATATTGAGCGTAGAGAATTGTTCTTTTGTAGTTGCTTGATTTCTCTGAGATATTATTATATAATGCTGTATTCGAACATTTTCAGTAGCTAAAAATTAATCTAAGAAAGGATAATCCTTTGTAACGTAATCGAAAATGTTGGATCCATCATTACTAGAATTGTACATTAACTCGAAGTTTGACATGTTTCGAAGCAGACAACGCGACCCCAACTCTTTAGCGTTGCAGCTATAAAAGGGAAGAATATGCGAAACATTAACTCAGATGAGAAAGAATATTTTAGCTCCCTTCTCATAAGATTCACTCCAGAACTCTTTGCAGGTAATTCAATCAGAGTTTCCAATGAAAAGCATGAAGAATATCCCTCTCCTCGAGCTACTCCTAAATTTAGGGATTCATCGAGCATTATACAAGTATAAGAAATCCAAATCTGTTGTAATTGATTGTCGTTCGGTCCCATAATAAAGAAATGGCAGTAATCCAATTGGAATGAGTGATAGCATAGAGGAAAGGGGAAGAGATAGTGGTGGAAGAGGGGGGCGGCACACCCCCAATGGGGAAGTGGGCGGAGTGAAGGAAACGAGGCGCATTAGGCCACCGCCAAATGCCATTGCTCCTTCCGATATTCCCCTCCCCACCGCCCTCCCAAGCTCACTTCATCTCGCATTCCGGACTGCGGCCAATCTCATGAATACATTCATGGGGTGGGAAGCGAACGGAGAAGATGACGACGCAGACGGCAACTAACAATGGCGAGGATGGAATGGGGGAAGAAGAAGAATGGGGAGGGAGAGGAGTGGTTTGGATTTCTCATCGGCGCTCTTTTGAGTTGCTTTCTTCGCATGAGATCCAATGGGTGCGGGGGGCGGAGGGGAAGAGATTTGTTTGTCTGCTCCGTTTCTTCGTTTCGATCATCGAATGCGGACGATAAATACAATCCTCATTGTCTTCGAGTTTGGAATGAGAGGGAATTACGGCGTCTTTAAGAGTTTGTAGAGCGTTTTCATTCCTCGGGTAATGCCATTGGGTAAGGATTTCTTATTAGACCCCGAAATTCGCTCGTGTTTGAAGAAGTATTCCTCTCCGCGATGATGGCGATGATTTTTGGCCGTTTTGTGTTTCGCTCTTTTTCCTCGAAGAATTCCAAGAGGAGAGAGCCAATCGGCGGAGTGGGAAATCTGAGAAAAAAAGCTAATGGCGTCTACTGCCGACTGCTCGAGATATTTAGGAGACATGGGGTATTGTATGTTGATTCCAAAGTTTGCGAAGTAACCAAGTTTCTTAGTAGAAAATTTTTCATTTCCTGCGCGCACAAAATTTTGCTTATAATCAGAGTAGCTTCTTTCCTTAATTTGTAGTTTGTAATTTTCTCTTTTTATATCTGCCCAAAATATATTCCCTTTCGTAATTTTCATAATATGGAAATTTGAATCGACGTATTAGTTTGGGAACTCAAGGCGAAAAACTTACACTTTTCTTTTCATTACTTGCTTTTACTCGCGTCCTACATCCCTGTAGTGTTCTGTTTCCTTATTCTAACTTCATCTCAATTCTGTGGTTGTATTGTAATTTCCTATCCTTTTGTATAAAATATCTTGAGCTTAAAAATTATCATCTAACCATTTCAGGATAGATTTACGTCTATTTAATCCTAGATTTCGATATAACGCGTAATCCATCATTCTTGATCAGAGGTAGATGATTATAAGAAATTTGCATTTTCAGCGATTGATAAAATGGGTTGGATATCATTTGTGGAAAATTTAAAGTTAGTAAGCCTTATAGCAGTGTCAGGCAAGTCTTACAAGATTCATTGCCATTATATGTCTTATTGACAGAAAAATATCATGAGCTGTAAGAAGAAAGATAGCATAAAAAATATCACCAAGTATTTACAAAGGACATAAACTAATGTTGAACACTTTTCTGCGACCAAATTTCATTGTGGTACCATTTACTGTAAAGCCATACATAGAACCCTTCGTCTCTTGTTCTGCTGTGATTGGTTAGTTTGTTATTAAATTAAATAATACTAAATTAGAAGTGATGGAGTCCGAAATATAAGTTTTAATGTTGCAAAATGATATGTACGGTTCCCGTTATATGATAAAATCTAGCATATAAAGTTGTAGCTAATGTTTATAGCATTTATTATTATGAGTTGGTTATGTTATGGTGTAGAGTGTAGGATATTGTTGCACGGTAATGCGTATATATTTGTGTTCAGGTTTAAAAAGTTTCAACCTGGCTTTAGCCTACTTGTAACTTACACTTATAACGTACATGTTAGTATATTAATCATCTCGGCGCAAGTCTTTAATAAAATGATAACCGTAGTAACTATGTGATTTAACTATTACAAGCTCTTTCCATTTGGTTTTTATTTTAGAATTAACCCGGGAATCAATTAAATGGGAACTTTTATCAATCCGATGGGTGGAGCGATGCATGCCGATCGTCTCAGTCTGAAACTCTTCCGTAATGCGATTCCAACACACTCGTTTAACTAATCAGCAAATCCAATTTGCCGTGAGCTCGCGTTCGGCTCGTTTACAACTGATCACTCAGCTCACGTGTAGATGGCGAGAGAGAGAGAGAGAGAGAGAGAGAGAGTTCTCTCCTCTCCTGCGTTGTCTCTCCATAATCCTGCCCCTTCTCTCCCCTTCAGCCCCACTCCATCCGCTATATCATCTCTCGTCGAACCTTAGATCACCTGATTTGCCGTCTCCACCCGTGAAGCGATCGTGCAATCCTACTGTACTCCCCCCAAGAGAGCTGCTTTGCTTTGGCATAACCTTGCTTCTGCTCTGTCGAGAAAAGAATCCTCTCGCAATCAAGGCTCCATGAGAAAAGGCCCCTTCATGCGTGCTCTACCTCGCTCTCCGTCTTAAATATATGTATACAAACGTGCACCTCGCTATTAACGTTGAGTCTGCCGTAGTTTCCTAGGATTAAAGTCACTCTTTACATCAATGCGGCGATTTTATGCTGCTGTGAATGTTAACAAAAGATTTTTCACATAAAAGCCTGGTTCTGAAGGTAAATTTTACGCACGTATTGAATTTTGAATCTTATTAGTTTTCATAATTCTTCTTTTTTTTTGGAGCATCTCTTTTCCTCATTCGTAGCATTTCAGAAAAATAAGATATAGGGGGAAATATTTAGAGTAGAATGAAACAGGAAACAAAATGCTGTAAAAGCATTATTATTTTAATCTCTATTCATTGCCTACTGCTGCTACCTTTTAAAAATCATACACTTATTATAATAAAAATATAACAAGAAATTTATTCGTTTCAATTACAATTCTCTATCAAGCCATTTGATACTCAGGAGCTAAAATGTTTTGAGGAAATGAGTTTTCTTGTAGTTCTAGTAATTCTTAACAATGCCAGTAAAGAATTTTTTTGGATCGTGTAAGAAAAACGTTACATTAAACAGTTGATACATAATAATTTCCATTCAAATTGGGAAGTGATTCTGAGACAAATACTACTAAATGTAGCACTTTCTGGAGTACCTCCGTAGGTATCAAAAAGCTTCTATCTGTATGCGATGCATCACAGAATGTTTTATTAGGCTACGTAACGCTGTAATATTTTACTTTTAAACTTGCTCAAACATTTATCAATATAATTTCAAGTTTAGCAACCTGTGAAAGACTGCTGTCACTTTCAGCAGTTTTTCGCAGCAGCAGGAAATGAACGAGAACTCTTGGTATTCTTCATCAAATAATATGAAATTGATCAACTGATTTTATATGGTAATATTCTGTTGAATATAAAATAATGGGTAACAGTGCCTGGAAATCCAACGTTCAATTTATGCTTACAATTGAATACTGTGAGATTTAGGAAAACGCTAGATGAATCTACGTATCAAATATTTTGTATACTGAAAAGTATTTCCTCTTCATTTATTCTTTCCATTACCCACCATTTCTGGATGCGATGGGAGCCTTGCAATTGTCGGAATCGATTTCCATTTAAGTATTGCGTCTTTCTACGACATTGCTGTGGGATGAGAAATACAAAAGTTGCGACTTATACGAGACAGCGTCAGTGTTATTCCTTTGGCAGCCGATCCGAAATCCCAAAGTGGAGATGGCCGTTTTGCAGGAGATTTCATCCCAATGGGAGAGAGGAAAAGAGTTCGTGGGGAGGATTAAACTGGCTTTTACGCGGATGAGATCTGTCCCGAAGTAGACCCATTCCGTATCTTCTATTCACCCGCTCCCCCAACAACCCGAATTCTCTTTTATCACGCCTTCCTGCCCATTTCTCTCTCTTTCTCTCTTTTACCTTCTCCAGCCTTCATCTCTTTTTTCTTTAATCTATCCATCAATCCTCCATTTTATTATTTCTCTGATGGTTTTGGAATCTTTTTTCGTTCGTTTTTAGTTCCTGTTATATTCCCTAAGTATACCTTAAATCTTTATGTTTACCGTAGGAATCGTATTGCAATTTCTCTGTAACCACCACTCAAATGGTTTCCGTTAAGTCGGTCTATGGGGACATTAAAGAATGCTTTTATTATATTTGAGAAGTTTTCGGAAAAACTCGCTTCAAAATTTGCTATATTTAATTAGACATAAGTTTATGTGATTCACGCCCTTATCTTTCTTTGTTGGTTGAACTACATACATAAGAAGTCACTTACGATGTAGAGTAGTATGTATTATATCATCTGGAGGAAGCACTTAACGCGAATAGCTCTGTAGAGAGTTGGAGTTTCCAAGGAAATATCTACGAAATAGGTCGGCCAAACGGAGAATGATTGCGGCATCTACACTGAACCCGGACTAATGTTTAAGATACCCTGGATGGACTGGACTTACTAAGATGATACTAATGCCCAGAACTGATTTTTAGACCTAGTATTAGAATGTATTCATAAATGGACTTTTTAACTTATGTCCACTTTAGGACCCTGTATTATGGTGTTTTGCTTGAGTTAAATGAAGGGAGCAGTTATTCTCGATGTTAATCTATCATATATATATGATTATAACTATAATCTTCACCTTAAAACTTGCAAAAACTAGCTTCAAAATTAGCTATATTTAATTAGACATACGTTTAAGTGTTTCACGCCCTTATCTTTCTTTGTTGGTTGAACTACATACACAAGAAGTCACTTACGATGTAGAATAGTATGTGTTATATCACCGGACTCTGCGGTGAACGTTAATTAAAGTCCACTCAAAGTAAGCATAATAATCCCGGGCTTTGGAATCAGTACTGGGCATTAGTATTATCTAAGTGGGATATTTTTAATCTTTGCAAAGAAGGAGATTATCGATTTAACTAACTTTCCACCTCTCAATTTTTGTCAGTGGGATATCATTAGCATTAAAGCTATATATAGAAGTATTTACTGATGTGATGGATTACTTTGCTATTAAAACAAATAGTAATAAATGGGAAAGAAAGAATCCGAAATATAAGTGTTAGTGTGCAAAATAATATGTAATATATAATTTCAATATTATAATAATATCTATCATTAATGTTTATAGTCATTATTATTATGAATTATTTCTTTATGTTATGATATACCAAATCGCATATTGTTACACGTTATATGCATACGAGATATTTGTGCTTAGAAAATGTTTCCACCTGGCATTGGTCTACTTGTAACTTATAATTGTTAGTATATGAGTAATCTCTAACATTAGCTAAAGTCCATTTTAAGTAAAATTTTTAATACTGAGCTTATGTATTTACTGGTGAATTTAAGATCTCAGTGACCCTACAAAATTAGTCGCGTGGAACTTTTTTGAGAAAAAATCCTTTTAATATTATCAATATTGCGCATTAGGAGCGGAGCATTGCCATGAAAACACGGCTTTTAGGAATGACTAAAGATAATCAAAGAAACTCGCCCAGGGCACCAGAATGGCCCATCGATATGGGTTTTAATTCCTGTTCGGAGATTGGAATCCTCAATATCGGTGATGAGATCGCACTGGGAAATGGCTACTCACATATATATTTTCGTCAGTATCCAATAACGCGTAGTACGTTTGCCTTTGAGCATCCCGGTCCGATTTCGCCTTCGCCGCTTCCCCTCTTTTCTCCATCACATTTATGTTTCTTCTCTTCCACTCCATCCTCCTCTCCCACTCCATTTATTCCGCTCCCAAAGTTACCCTAAGCATTTTCCCGGCCTTTCCAGTCCCATCACCGCCGATCATTGACTTGATTCAAGTCTTCCAATCCTTACAGTCGCACTTTCCCCCTCCTCTGACCCCAACAACTGGAAGCCTAGTGGTCCACTCTTAAAATTCGCTTTCCTCCCGACCTCTGTAACTTGCGCTGACGTAATCTGCAATCTCTTATGCGCCCGCTGTCTGCGATTCATTTTCCTAATTAAGCGGCGGATATCGTCTGAACGGGCGTGTCCCAATCGCAAAAAGAACTCGCTTCCAAATGTCTGCCGCTCCCTCATAGAGCCCTACGCTTGCGAGGCAATTTATTTTCCGGGAAATCTACCGTCGAGTGATTCAATGATCCTGGCTATTCAGGTCTGTAAAGCCTAAGTAAGTGGTGTTTTGCGGTTTTACTGTAATCTGGGGACTTCGTATTCTTCGTTTTGGTAGCTCGGCGTGACGGCTAATTCAGTCAATGCGCCGGAAGACAAAAAACCGTAATATAATGCGGGGGACAAAGTGCAGCTGGACAATGGAGCCTAAAAATATACGAATAAATTAACATTTTATCTTTTAAAAATTTTACATAACCTTCCATAATTTAACTTCTTGCCAAGGCTTGGGGTTTGCCCACTCCAGTTGATGAATACCAACGTTTTAAATGAGAGCAAATAAACCGTGCGTGACTTTGACGAAGAGGGAAAAATAAGCTACGAGTATGATACTGCTCCTTATTTACCTATCAAGTTAGCTGCACGAGTCTTTGTGCGCGTCTGTACGTAAGCTGCAGCTGAATACTCAATTACGTCTGTTCATAAATTGAGTTCTTCATAAGGAAACTTCCGAGAGGGAGGCAAACATTGCTCATGTGGGCGCACCACCAAATTGTAAGCGGACTGGGATTATGCGGATTGTCTCTTTTTCTCTGCGGATCTCCTTTTTATCCAAGCGAATTTTGCCTCCGTTTGCAAATCAATCGTTCGTCGCGACGTAGGAGGATGGACATTGAAGAAATTAATTGTGACCGGCTTCAGGCGACGCTTCTTTCAAATTTTTATATCACGAAAAAGTTTGCTGAGGGAAAAATGCTATACACGAGGCATTTAAATTTTAAATCCTGGCTCTCGTCGGATTTGCATAAAAAATCACTTCAAAGAGACTCCATTTTTAATTTTTCTCTCAAATAGACGGCCATGAGAGATGGAAGACTCTCTTGTCTCCCTCGTACTGCGAGCCGAGTTAATCTGCGACTTGTGCTGGGGATGTGAACGTCCGGCACGCCTTATCCACCGCTCTCTCGCACGCCTTATCCACCGCTCTCTCTCTTTCATGTCCGCATTCTCATGGACTTTCTCTAATGTATTCTCGTCCATATGTTTTATTCTATACTAAGCCATTGCTTTAGTTGCTAATCACATGGAAAATATTCCTATTATTTTCCATCTTTTCATCTTAGACTAATTAAAGAACAGAATCCTGATGATAAATAATGAATTCCCATTAGAAGGGAATTTTGATAACATCATGGCGGCGGTTAAGAATTATTTTATGGTAAACGTGTTGAAAATAGTATTAAATCTGTTACCTTCCTACCATCGATGTCAATCGTTACGTTTTCGGTGTAAATTCGATAGATAAAAGTTTTACTGCAACTCTGCCGTTAACGTGAGTTTCTCGATCAAATTCAACAAATAACATGGATTATTTAAAAAAATTAATTTGCTATTTCGATTTTATTATTTTCAGAGCATAAAAAGTACGCAAGACTTTCTAAAATGTATAACTTTATTTCTCAGAAATATCAATAGATGATTTTGCTACTAATAACATAAAAATTAGCGGGATTATTCTATAAGATGACCACTAAAACGTTCGTCTGGGCTTTCTTTTCTCAAGTATTATTTTAAAAATCAAAAGTAATAAAGCAATGTTGAGCATTACATGTAGTTCTTATAGCCATCAATTCTAACATTTTCTAACCATACGATATTTATTCGAGAGTACCACAGTTTTCATCCTTCTTCTAAATATATATTATACATAATAAATACATCGATATCTTAGGTTTTGAATTCAAAGTTAATGGTTTTTCGCAGTTATCGCTTATTATCGAAGATATTTTTATATTAATTAACATCAAGTTTATTTCTTAGAGTGTATCGAATTTAAATTTCTCCTTCATCCGGTTTTTCCATTCTAATTGGAAATTGAACACAGAAAATTCTTGGGGATAACGGATTTTTACGGTACCAGCGAAGAGCAGGTTTTTTGTTTTTAAACTTAGATTCGTGAGTGGAGTTCTCAGTTGAATTCGATCCAAAGTCGAAACTAATTCTTTGGCTTTTCACGGTTATAATATGAGGCTATTTAGTCGTTTTTTTATGTCTAATCGTTTCTGTTTTTATGAGAGAAATTTTCGGTTACTTAGTTTAAGTTCAATATTTACCTTAGTTTTCATCATGGATTTTACAAGAGAGAAGAATGCTTCAAATAAATTGCCTTAGGAACAGGTTTAAAAAACAGGTGATAATTCATTGGTTTATTTCTGCTGACTTTATGTATGCAATGGCATGAGGAAATGTAATATTCTTGACAACCGTAGCATTAGCATTGTACTATTTGATTGAAGAAATATCAATTATCATCTGGTACTTAAGAGTAATGAAAACTGAAATCAATCCCTGAAAAAAAAAATCCCTTAAAAAAATTAATTCGATCTAATTTTGGGAAGATGAAATAAATTTATAGTTTTCTTTTCGAAAGTAATTTATGGCTGCCGATTGCTTCATTGCATTGCACTTAATATTTATAATAAAGACGTTTACGACGTTATTCCACCTACAATTCGGTTTAGTTAATTTACTTTGAGGTCGCACTTCCTCCTGTTTTACTTCATTTAGGGCGATTCCTTGTTAGTTTTCTTCTTTTCAGCGAGTGTCGTTACATAGTTTAGGAATCGCAAAATACCCATTTAAAATAATACAATTTACCAAAATTTATAAAAAAATAAACATCTTAGACATAGGGGATTCTTGTGATAGTCAAAAGATTACATAACCTTGTCCGGCTATCTATTTAAGGTTACATTTAGGAGTCACATACAAAGACTGGCAATGCAAATGCTAAACATCACAGAAATACTAATTAAAATAAAGATAAAAAACAGGGAAGAAAGTAAAAAAGGAATACATATATACATTCTTATTCTTAACAGTTTAATAGAATTTTGAAATAAATTGAATTATTTTCAAGGTTTGGAGTGAGGAACAGATTTTACATTACACCAAGTTGTACTTTTCTTTTATTTTAACATAGGCTTTACAAGTCAAATAGGGAAGAAGGAAACAAACAAAAAATATATCTACAACCAAATAACATTATTTTTCTCTGGTATTTGTACACCTCCTTTTGTCTTATCCTCGACTTCATTTGCTACCTTGCAGTTT
Source organism: Ladona fulva (assembly GCA_000376725.2). Classification (NCBI taxonomy): domain Eukaryota; kingdom Metazoa; phylum Arthropoda; class Insecta; order Odonata; family Libellulidae; genus Ladona; species Ladona fulva. Next base: position 580,251 of record KZ308392.1, read on the forward strand.
TATGCGTTGACGATAAACGGATATAAGTGTTATCCTCTCACTCCTTGCTTTATCTTCCTCGTTACTTCCATCATCTTTGATTCATACTGTTTGGTTTCTCTTACAAGAACGAACCAGTCTTCAGTCGTAACATATTCCAGCTATCACTTTACCAGTGTTAAATTTACTACAAATTTCATATCCAAAACTCAGTAAATGTTTTTACGATCAAAATAGCATATTAGGCCAAAAGAAAAATTTTCCTCCGAAAAATTGTTTCGGAAAGATGATTTGAGGGAAGTTTTTAGTCTTATAAAACTTGAAGGGGCTCGAGTTGAATGGATAAAAAGAACCCCATGTACAGCCGTAAAAATAATAACCTATAAATTGGACCGATTGACTGATTTCAGTCACTCCAGCAGGTTTATAGATATCTTGCTGTTTTCTGATGAGATCGCTCACTAGTTTTTGCTTCTTTGACAGATGCTTCTTTAGAGGGAAGCTGGAAGAACGGTCATCTTGTGGGCTCGGAGGTTCCTCTGCTTGTCTGCGGCTCTCGGTGGTTAAGTTTGGCCGTTCTGCTTTTACTTTGGCAACCACATAAGTGAACTTTCTGCAGCTAAAGTAAGTACATTCATTCAATCTATTTTAGTTGAGGAGGCATTCGATAATTCCATCTGAAGAGTTTATGATAACTTACAAAAGAATGTAGTTTGGTCGATTACAAAAGAATGTAGTTTTTTAGCCAGGAAAAGTTTAAGTTATATTGCAGATCATAATAGAAGCTATGCGAAAATAATATTAGCGGTTTTTATAAGTTTGGGCTACCTCTTAGCTTAGATGCTACCTAAGGTCTACATAAGATGGAAGCGGCCCTAGGTTCCATACTGACGGATAGTTTTCAGAGAGATTGCGGGAGGAAAGGAATCTCGTTGGAAAAATTGGTGCTCAATTTAAAATTTGTTATAATATCAGTAATCATCATCCACATTGGCATGAGCCGATTCCATAAGAAGAAGAACGGCCAAGAAGAAACCACTATCTTATTTAGAGTTGGCCGTTATCTTTCTGTATATTCAGTCTCAAGAAAGTTTTCTAATTTTCTTTGGATACATTTTCTTTGGCTACTTTGACGTTTTTCTTTGCTCTATGACATTATCAGTGAGATGAAGTCCTTAGTCTTAGGCATGTCTTGTCATAAATGTTCTTAGAACTGAAGAGGGCAATTTTGCTTGCCTCGCCATCTTTACGAAGCATGGAGGGATAATCTTACCCGATATCGCCGAAGTCCTTAACAGAGATTTTCTTTCGAATGATTCAAATTTTCATACGCTGTTAGTGCATTTTTCATCATTTTACTTTAAACACGGATTATTCATCACAGGGGATATTTTTTCTTTCAGAATCAGATATTGGTTCGGCTTTGAAAGACTTGAAGGAGATCAGGAAACAAATTATTTTTATAAGTCGTTTCTGTAAACGGAATGACAATGTCATTCCTTTACGAGTCACCAAAGGAAATAATTTGTCGATCATCAGATATGTTAGAATAAAATCCTCAAATCATTTGAAGACGTATTCTCCATCTATTAAGAGGGGGAGAAAATCAAACCATCCAAATCCAAGATATTAACACTGATCCTCATACATTATTTTTCAGGTAGGTATATGTATTAAGTTAGTGTTGGTGCTTTCCAGAACCTGTTCGGTATTTCAGCACAGATAAAATATAATTGATTCTCCAAGGCAAGGTCTCGTACGTACACCATATCACTCCGTACTATTTTTAAAATGATCCGAATCATGGACGGGCTTATTTCCATTTCATGATTAACAGAGTTAATTTACAAAATTTACGCAAAGAACGGTATTAATGAAACACTCAGCAATCGACAAGGTGTACCTTTTTGTCCTTCCGACGCACTTAATCTTTTATTCATTTTACTTGGAGTAACTTGAATTGGATCGCACGGCTGGCAGCATATCCTTATCGAATTCCACAGGCATCGAAACTTTCCGAATTAATCACGGCCGTGTTTGCTCCGCTCGGAAATTACTAATATCGCATAACCGCTCCTTTTTCACGAGGAAATTTTCCGCACAAAATCCCGCAATATCCATCTTTCAATCTTGGCATCTCTTCCCTTCTTCTCCCTGCCAGTATTTTCTTTCCCCCTAATCTGGCGAACCCCATCCCCGCCCATCTTGTCACGATCCGTCATCCCCTCTCGCGCTGAAGATCAGCGGGGCGGAAAACGAGGTTGGTAGAGAGAGAGTGAGGCCCCCAAAAAAAGGAAATAAATAAAACGTTGGGCGGATGGCAAAGGAGGAGCGAGCGGATGGGGGAGAGGAATAAAAACACTAGGCGGACATTTCAGTAATGCGCGCTCTGATTCCTCCTCTGTTTTCCTTTTTCTGCTCGCTACATTCTGTGTTCGAGAGGAAGGGGTGGAGAGATATATACAACCTGATACTAGCTTACTTCTCCAGAAGAGGAAAAGAGCCTAATGCCAATACCTATAAAAACACCCCCCACCGGCACCTCCCTTCCGATGCCTCATTAGACTCGTACGCAATCCGACCGGTCTTAACCCCGTGACGTCACATCCGCTCTCTCGCCGTCCGCTCCCATGAACTCCTCCGACCATCCCATCTGATTGCCGCCTCTCTTTTCCATCCCCTTTTCCCTGATTTATCCTCGATTTTCTCCATCCCTTTCACCTCTCGTTAAAGCTCTCTCGTCTCCATTCGGTCCATTGCATTTACATTCAGCCCTCTTCGCGTGACCCTCGGCGTCGATCGCATTATAACTTCTTGAGAAAACCCTTTTCTCTCCAAATCCCCACATCTTCCATTTCGTCCAGTTACACCGCCGTCTCTCAAGAAAACCACCCTTTTTACTCCATCAAATCCCTCCTCGCTTTTTCCTCTCTCATTCCCGGCTATCAGTCCCATTCGACCCCCACAATCCCCTCTTTTTTTTTTTAACACATCGTGCCCTTCCTTTTTCCAAACCATACTTTTCTCTTTCCGCCAACCCTCCCCGAGGGAGCACTGAGTATGCGAGCGGAATACATGAATAAGTGGATTGGAGCTGACGGGAGGAGTGCGTGGGGAGGGGACCTCTCTTTTCCCCTGTTTTCCTTCTCTGTTCCTGGTTTAAAAAACGCGCGTCGTTTGCTCAGGGTGTCATCTCCTCGGTCGGGGACTAGGAGGCTCAAAACCACGCCCCCTTTTCCCCATCCATCCTCATAGCGCTCCTCGTGGGATTCACTCTTCGCGACCTGTTATTATGTCATGTGAGCGTGTAGTAGACGATTTTTTATGAGTTCAAAAATGGTTTTAAGGAAAGAATTTAATCGAAACTATTTAAGAAGTTTGTAAAAAATGGCCGATTCTGCATATAGAACGAAGGAACTTGCCACCCGTTGCCAGGTTTCAATCTGATCATAAGCCTGACAATACCAAAGCACGTTTCGAGGTTTTGTTTCTTTTGTGAATCCTCTCGGATTTTGTACAGTTTCTATAAATTATGGAAATTTCTCGTGGTATCGCGGGATTTCTTCCGAAAAAGAGCTATCCGGCGACTAGCTTACAGCACAAATTCTTCAGATTTCGAATTTATTCTCGACGTATCTCAATGTGTTCTAAGACAGAGGTGAGGGCTTATCGGGTGTTCAGTTCATCCTTTTCTTCACTTCTTGCTCACAGTCGAATAATTTTATATCCAAATTACATTAATCATGCAAAAAGAAAAGAAAATACAAAATATATTCCAGCTGGATTTATTTTGAAATTCTTTGTTTTCTTTTAAGAAGTTTCAAAGTTGAAATTTTTAAATAGACGATACGCCAATCAAGTTCGGCCACGTAGTTTCGTAAGAGTTGCAATAGTGTGTGTATGAGACCTTTTGATGAAAAGTGGTTCCCCACCGTTGGTCTAACACAAGGTTTTCTTTGTTTTGACAATTCATCATATCAAAATACTACTAATAAAGAGTTAATTAATAATAATTGATAGGTGTTAATATTATAAATAAAATATATTTTCTACATATTAATGATTTTGGTAACATTTATATTACTATTAAGGATTTCGAGTTATGAAGTATATTTTTCTCCTAGTTTTTGTCCGTTATTTTTATAAGTTTTGATTATTTATTATAAGAAGATACCAAGGCAAGAGGTTTTATGTCGATTCCTATACAGAATCGAAAACTGTTTATTCACGTGAGAGCTACCATATCGCATGATTTGATATTTAGCCAGTCACAATTTTATGCGTTAAAAATAAAGATGGGTAATTTTAAGACAAAATATTAATAATATTTTGACTCTTAAAGATGAACAGAAGGCAAACAGCATCTTATGTTTCGAGTAGCAAGACAGTTTCTGTTAGTTTTATTTCGCTGCTTCCCATCATTCTCAAATTCAAAGAGAATTCGGTTCTCAAGTAGTTTCCTTTATAAAATTAAATGTATCATTTAACAATCTAATATCTAATTCAGTATCTAATTTAAATTTAGTATCCAATTTAAATCTAATAGAAATTACGACGGATTCATCAAAATATACGTATGTTTATTGATAAATATTTCAATTGTTATGAAATGCCAAAGGATGAGACAGATTTCCAATTCCAGTTTTCTCGATCTTTTTCTGCAAGAACGGAATCAACATAGTCATTATTAAATCGCGAATACCTCATATGAGGAGAATGGCGACGAAACAGTTTCGTATCGGATAGATCCGGAATTTCAAACTGATAATGCAAAATCCGTTGACTTTTAAGTATCGTTTAAAATGAACGACACGTATAAGTTATGTAAATTCTCTCAACAACCTCTTTTGGTGCGCCTGTAATTCCACGGTCAGTTTATGGCGCCGAAATGTTCTTCCTGCTTTTATCTCCGCAGCAGTTAAATTCTATTACTCGGAGGGACGCGCCCTGCTTTTTCCCCAGAAAAAAATCTCCGCTCACTGGAATTCCCCAGTTCCTCCGTCTCTCGCACCAGAATTATGCGGTAATGGGCGGCAAATAAAGGCGCCGACAGTGCTGCCTCCACGCGGCGAAGCTCTGGCGCCACATTCGTACGTCCCTCACGGACGAGTTTATTCGTTTTCGGACCAAAGGCGAGCTGCGCATGCGTCCATTACTTGCATACCATATCCCATCTCTTTTTACCCTCCTGTCCCTCCATCTTTCCTCTCCTTTTCCATCCATCTTTTTCCGAACGGAACAAAAAAGGGAATGGACCCGAAATGGCCAAGTTCCACGGTAAAAATGGGCTCTGAAGAGGAGACGCCGCTCCCACCGCCATATTTGTCCTTTTCCGACCGTCAACTCTTTGGCACCCACTTCCACTCGGAGGACCAAATCAGTCCACTCGTCCCCTTCCTTTCATGCGCGCCCTATCCGAAAAGATTTCGCTTGATTTTATTTACCTCACAATCTCCACCTTCCGCTCGGTGTCTCTTTTTTGCCGAGCGATTTTCATGTTTTGTTTCTCTGTTTGAATGGCTGAACGACGTAACATCTTGAAAAAGGGGCTTACGCGATAAAACCGTATCGCTATCTGATTCCGCAAGGCTGGAGAAAATGGACGAGTGAGCCGAATGCCTTTAAAACAATTGAGTGATACATTTTCAGCGTTTCCTCCTCTTTTTCAGTAAATAAGTTTAAGAATGTAAGCTAGTGCCACCGCAAACGTTTCCTGGGGTAACATGAGATTAAAGTTGTGATAATTTCTCAATTAAAAACTTGTAATAATTTGAACGTCCGTAGGCTGGCTTAAAATTTATGAATTCGAATCGTGAAAGTTGGGAAAATGTTTCTCTGCAAAGGAAAGATCCATCTTTAAGGTTGAATTCTTCCCAATTGTTTTTATTTTATGGTTACTTTGGCGAGGAGGTTATTAAATTAATCTCCAATACCGTACATTTTGCCATCTTTACGTGAAAATCACGTTATTCTTTTTTCTTCTGTTTTTGCAATAAAACAATTTTAGTAAATATCAATGGATAGGAAAAGGTAGAAACAATTTTCTAATATTTTTCACTTTGTACTCAAATTCATACTATTGAAGAGATATTTTTTTTGCAAAACAAATTTTTCAATAAAATCAAATCTCAGACTTTGAATTATTTTGTGTGAAGAAATTCCACTAAATATCATTGGATCAATTTAATTTTATGCAATTTTTTAATTAAATTTTTGCTCACATTTGAGAAAAAGTTCGGTTGATTCATCTCAACAGTTAAGTATTTGGAATAAATTACCGCATAAACTGTCATTCTCAGAACTTTTCCTCAAAGATTTCAAAATAGCTAACAAATGCAATTATTCATATTTCGTTATAAATTCATGATGAATCATTTTTTTGTGGAATGCAAGTCATGAAAGCAGATTTGTAATCGGATTTGCGAGCTACCCTGTAGCGCTGCAGAGGGAATCATTTTATTTCCCTGGCTTCCGGGGAAATTTCATTCCTGAAATAGAGTCGAGTGAGTAAGAAATGGGCGATAAACTTTGCAAAAGATCCTCGCTGTATGCATGATTGCGTCTTTTTTCTCCGTTTTAAATTTTCATGGCGCGTCTGCAGTTGAAGAACACAATTCTATTACTACAGAACTTTTCTCTCCTAATATTCATTTTCTACTGCGGATTGTCATCTCTGCGGTTCACGGAAATGAAACATTTCTTCATAAAAACTTGGAGTTTGGATTAAGATTAGAATGCATTCATTCTACGTAATTTAAAGTAATTAGTTGTTTTATTTTGTCTGCCTTAGCGACGCAGCATTTCTTTCGTTCGTTCGAGTGTTTTAGGAGAGTTAACCTTTCTTTTCGATAAATTAAATTCCACATTAAGAGCTTCAGGATCGATTACCTAAGCATAAATATTATGTATGTTTCATCTTACCAGAGAATTTTAGATTGCAGTGCGTTATAGAGGAATGGATAGGGAATGTACGTATAAATAGCATGTTTGCTCCCGTGAAAATGTAGCATGTATTGTATCATGTTAGACATCCTTTAGACGTTTTACCACGTTAAACGTTATCGATATATGCACCAAGTTTCGGATATAAATGATCTCTTTGAAGGGTTCTGTCCTGAAAAGGACTACGCATGGAATGGAGGACTATTGTTTTGAAGGATGGATTGAAAACCTTCCCTTCGGTTTCTTAACAGGCAAATTTTATTCATTATTTTTACGTATTTGTAGTTCAGGTTGTGATTTTGTGTGGCTAAAGAGGCCATATTGTAGTTAAGTAGAGTGAGTCTAAGTCATATAGTCTAAGTCTAATCAAACGGTGAAAGAAATCGTTTTAAATACAAATTTACGTTCAACGAAGGTTTCTATTTGGGAAAATTTGCTATCACGATGTAATTCTTTATGGTTATGAAACATCTAGACCTTCAACTAGGTAAGATTTCCTTTTAGTTTTTTTTATAAAGTTAAATTCTTGTTTTACCAAAAATCTTCAAAAGTATAGTATCGAAAAAAATTTCCCCGGAGGGTTTTGTTTCTCTGAGTCACAGAGATGTGACCTGCGGTTGATTGTCCCTCTAACCAATTCTGTGCAGCGCAGTAGCATTTTCTCTCCTGAAAGTTCTATTTATTTTTTTTTACCGTGAATCGTTATAACTGATCTACGAAGCATATTTTCGGTTAATTTACCTTAAGCGTGAGACTATACGTTCTTCTAAGATCATCGTAATCAAAATATTTTAATTTTAAAAAGTAGAGAAAAGATGACGATTTGCGGCCTGCGAAGTCTTCATTGGCGATGGAAATGTGAATACCCACACTCCATGGTAGGATGGAATAGCATATGTAATAGTTTGCATGCAGTTATTAAATTTCCGGTTCATTCTATTCCGCTTAACCATCCATAATATATACGAAAGTGGTCGAAATTTGGCAAAAATCCACCTATCTTTCTGGTACCATCGGCTTCTAGAATTGCTGTATATGTCGAGAAATATATTTTATTCTCTGTTACATATACCATATTTTAAAGTGCATTCTCACTTTCTAATCTTATAGACCCCTGGTCTTCTGGGGTCGTATACGGACGCTCAATTTCTTCCTAAGTTTGCTTTCCGTTTCATCATTTCGTCTCTTTCGGTTCTTTTCACATCGCCTCAACTCACTTTTTCCATTTCTTCCTCTTTCCTTTCTCCGACTCCCTCGGAGGAATCATCAACGCCTCGTCTGGATGTCAAACACAAGAGGGTTGACTGTTTTCATTATTGAATAAGACTCCAGCGAGCCGTTTCCATCGCCTGGAGGTTATACCACCCACCTCACGTACTCAGGGGACGTGGCTGTCTCTCGAATCGTGGAAGACGACGATGCTTTGTGCCATTCTTTTGTTCTACACGAGGAAATTATCCGCTGCATCTCGAGATCTGGTGCGGTTTCATTTGCCCTAGGAGACATGGCGGTTTTGTAACCATCGGATAGGAAGCTTTGTCCAATGGCATTTAAGTTACGAGTCATCTCGTGACCGACTTACTCGTTCCTAACAGCCTTCTACTTGTTCTGTTTCTATCATCCCATCGTTTATGGATGCGGATTTTACTTGTAAAAACTTTGGAAATCTTTTTATAGTCTTTTTTAATTCCTATCCAATTCTTTAGGCACTTATGATTGGGTGTTCGTCTGTCTGTAAAGTATTCGGCCTGTTGGGACCTCATCCCCTCTACCATCAGCTACGAAGAGCTAGGAGAGGGAAATGAAGCTTACTAAGCAATATGGTGAGTGAGGAAGTTTGCCCTTGCTTTCCTTACTTATTCAGCATAACTCATACCTCAGTAGCTTTCATATCATCACAGCTATGAACAAAACTGAGACAAAAGTATATGAAAGCCACAGTTTTTCATCCCGTACCAAAACACAAATGATAAATATTTCATTAATCAAGATACGAGTATGGTAGCAGGGCTGGTTTGTATGGTCGACCAAAACTCGAAACCTCTCGATTTCCTTCTGACTCCAAAATCAAAAGCTGTTCAATTTAACAACTTGTCTCATTATCGAATGACTTCATCCTGATGAGAGGCGTTATTGTTGAGAGGTATTTTATTACATTTACGTAATGGTCTCCGGATTGTCGCCTGGCTAGTCAAAGCGTACTTATAAATACACCTTGATGAGTTGACACGTTTCCTATTTACAATAGTATTTCTTATTTATCTTAATGAAAGAATTCCGCACAGTTTACACTATTATCGCTACCAGGCTCAATTTCTCTTGCAAAAACACAAAGGGAATAATTGTGAGTATTAGAGACAATTACCATAAGAAAGGAACTTAAAATGCAGTACTTACTTAAATACAGAGCAGTAAAAATTTTATTGATATTATCAATGTTAAATTTCACGATAACATTTTGCAAATTTCAACAGGACACATCGAAATGTCGAAAATTCTCCCCTCCCATTCAAATCCGTCTTCTTGTCTAATGACTCATTTGTTGCATTCGAATGGATGTAATAGTCCAGGAAAAATGTCATATATGAGTAACATTTTATCTCAAAATCTAGACTTCCTACGCATGGAATTACCCATCACCAACAACCAAGGACTGAACAACCAAAAGTAACAATTTCCAAATAACGAGATATTATTTCGTAGTGCTCTCAATCCAAGGATGATAAGCATATTCTATTTGATAAATCGCTATAATTCGCTTTTCTGCTTCTGTACTTTCTACATGAATGTACATTCAATGTTATTTTTCAGGCTTGTTGCTGATAGTTTCATTTTCTTATTTTCCTGCCTTCTTATTCAATTTTAGTTGCCACTGTCGCACAGTGGGCTAGAATCTAGCCAAAAATACAAAAAAATGGTATCTTTGAATGAGGACTTTGAAACTTCGCATGGCTACTCTTGAATAAATTCTTTATACAATTATGCAAGTCATTTAAGTTAACTCCTACGTAATGACACAGGGGGTCAAACATTACAAACTTTTGCGTAAAAAGCCGGTCTTCGATTTTTCGAAAAATTCTTCTACTTCTAGCTGGTGCTGAACTCATCGCGTAAAATACAATGCCATGCTAAAAATATGCCCCCTGTCTTTTATTATTGTTTTTTTAATGACCACAGTTAAATATTTGTGTAATTTATGAAACAAAATGGCAGACCCTTATGTTAGAGCAAATTTTAACCTAAAGTAAAGAAAATAGTAGAAATAGACATCGAAGGACAGATTTAATTATACCACGGTATTTTTGTAGCTTTCTGAAGATTAAACTGTAAGAAAATTCTGCGACTGTTTGCGATTGTTTGCTACGCCGGTAATAAAACTGACTTTTCGACATCACTGCAAGGGCCAAATCCACGCGGAGGACTACTGCCCTTCATGATGATCTCGGTTTTGAGAAGAATTACGGACCAACATGCTTCTTAACGGTATGTTTCGGGGATAACATTTCTTTCATTGATTTATCTTTTTTGTGTCTACCAAAAGCTATCTCTTTCTTTTAGATATTCAATGACAAAGTGTTAGATGTAAGTAGTTAGAAGTGAGAAGGGACTTGGGAATCCCTAGTCAAGGGACTAGACGTTTTATTGTTATCGTAAAGTTAATAATTGTGGATTAAATTTCGTTCAATTAGTAGATTTAAGGAAAAATAGGAACATTATTAAGAAAGCATTCTTCTATGGATCATTCGGCGATTTAGCGAATAGTTCCTCAAAGACCAAGAGGTAAGATATGATGCGAGTTATTAGCTTCTCCTATTAACAAAACTACTATATATTATTTCCAGCTACCATTCTCCCTGTTAGATATCCTTACTATCTACTTATTTTGTTACTGAAATATCTTTAATGCGCTTGATTACAGCGCCAGAGTTGTTTCCTTAAAGAAAGAATTTAAAATGATCCTTCCGAACTATGTTCTCCGAAATCGATGGGAATCTAAAAAGAGATGCGTAAATAAATTGCTTAATTTTCCTACTTGTAGGGCACACAAGGATAACTATTATACACATATTAATCGCTCAGAAAGTTGCACAATGGCGTTATCGAAATTTTAATTATTCAACGGTAGCTATTTTATATTTCTGATGTACGATGAGTTCAGTAACAGTTGGAATGCCTTGAGAAAACGCGTCTTTAGTCATTATCTTCTTTCAATGAAACGAAAATTAGCACTTAATTCGCCATATTTTGAATGAGGTATTTTGAGAATATAGCTATTATTGTCAAGTAAGTATGTGCATGTAAGGAAGTCACTTCTTTCTAATATGAAGTCATTGTTTCTCTCAGTTTCTCAATAGCCCTCACTCGAAGCATCTTCATGTTAATCATCAAAATATATCTGATGTAACGCTATTATTTTTGTTCAAAACGTCTTCCTCAAATGTTCTGTCTATCTTTGCTTCTGTTTCAAACGCGTTCTATCCAACCCACTCTTTTATCAATCGTCCCCTTTTACTCAGCCAAAACTTTTTTACGCCCTCCGACTCCTCCATTTCATCTCTGTATTTTAAATTTCCTTTCCTTAAATTTCGTTTTCGTTCTGCCTCTACCCTCTCGGATCCCTTTTCTTGTTTACACTTCAATTTCTCCCAAGAATATTTCACCAAATTTTTCTCTCCTCTTTACCTCTTCGGCTTTTATTATCTCCTTCACCGTCCTATAATGTGTCGTACGAGTCAAATATTTAAAGTAATTTGGCTGTTATTACGTCAGGGGAAGTGTTTAAAGAAGTCCAACAACGATTATCTAGGTGTAATTAGAGATCTAATGACCGTACATTCTATGCTTTTTCGCATTGGTTTAGAAATTTAGAACAGATGTACGAAATCAGAACTACTAAAATGCTGTAAGAAGTAATATGGTCCTAAAGGAAAGCAAGACGGAGAAGAAGTAGGTTGAGTGTGGTAAATGAGATTTTGTAAATATAAAGGTATCTTTAAACATAAAATGGATTGTAGTATAAACAGATGTATAGATGAGTCTCAAAAAAGATGCATGCAAGAATAGGAAAGTACGGAGGAGTATTGTGAATAAACGAGGTAAATAACGTGCATACCCTAAAAGGATTGGTGGGTGATATATGTGTAGAAATACATTTTACAAAAATTTAGATACTTGGAAAGACATTTGCATTCACTGCGAAATTTTTCTAAATATAAAATTTTATTCGATAGGTTTATCTTTCGATAATTTTGTTTTTCGATAATTTTTTTATTTGATTGCTTTCTTCTTGACTTACTTTTCATTTAAGGAACAACTGATTGTGTGAAATTTATTGATAGAGATATATGAAGAAATGGTATTGTTTACCGACTTCAGTACAGGTAACAAATTCCAAGGAAATCTGTAAATAGGGCAAATCATCCTTTATGAGCATTTTTTTCCTTCCTTAATTCTATTTGACTTCTTTAGTTATTTTCATGCCTTGTTGTGAGTTTCATATCTTGGTCATATTATATCTTGTTGGAAGTCTTGAAAGTGGACTTTTTGCTACTTGTGATTCTCCAAATGTATTTTCATATTTTATGATGTTTTCAAATCTATATTCATATTAGTTTTGATTACACGTGTATTTTTTACCCGTAGTATATTTTCATATGTTAATACTTTTATCTTTTTCTGTTTTAATAATTCATTTTCAGTATTGGTAAATATGTCTGAGAAAGTGCAGCGTAAGGCGATACGAATTGTTGAAAAATGCTACAGTAAAAGATCGAATTTTACGAAAATGATCCCCGACACAGAATGGAAATTCTTGAAAGGAAGGAGATTAGAAGTTAGGCTGCGATTGCTTTACAAATTCAGAGAAAATACATTTACGCAATCGGTATGATGCAACCCCATACTACTTCGGCCGGTCCGACAATGAGCGTGAAATAAGAGAAATAAATGCGAGACAAAATCGTTTTAAGGACACTTTGGGCGAACGATGCGAGACAACAATAAGTCAAATGAAGTTTTTGGAAATTCTTAGAATTGAGTGATAACTCGAAAACTTGGTGTTTACTAACCGTGCCACATGCCGAAGGGCGGCTTGCAGGGTATTTATGTACATGTAGTTATATATGTTTTTATTTTTATTTTATTCATTATATATAATTTAATTCAGATAATTTCTTCTGGTCTCATCTTTTATATATGACTGTTTGTAGGTTTGCACAGGAGTTCCACACCTCCCGTCTTGTGAATGTTTTCCTGCTGCATTTTTTTCCCAAATTGAACCCTTGAGATTTCTTTATACCCATTCCATCTAACATTTTCTCAGCAGTCTCTGTATAGTATTGCCACTAATAGAATTCTACTTATCTAAATCTACAAAAAATGTATCTATCTTTCTTATGATCTCATTGAAGTTCGGTTAAATAAATCGTTTAAAGCCCAAATAAAGACGTTTTTTATGTATGAGGGACAACAGAACCTAAGGTGCAGCCTATTATGTCAATACTCACAAAAATGCAATTACGCTTATTACATTGATGAGCTCTAGATATTAAACTAAGGACCAATTCCATTATCAGCGCGAAAATCATCAAAGAAGCAAAATTTAGCGAGATGCAGATTTAAGTAGACGGTTTTATTGCAAGAGAACAAACCTTGTCCGGAAATGTCCCTCTTACCGTATTTTAATCGTAACGTTTCAGAAATTACTCTCTCGAAGCAACCGACCATTCGATTTTTCCGTGCGGAGATTTTTTCATCTCTTCCCCCTCTTGAGGGGATGAGCTCTTTCCTCCTAAATGGCCCTTGGGGTAAGTGGGCGGGCAAATGTGTGGAAGAGCAGATGAAGTGGCGCCCATCTCACGCGGGACAATTGGAGCGCAAGGCTTTTGTCGCGGATTAGAGTTTGGCGAGCATAAACTCCAAGCAGATTATGATGCCCTTGAAACAATTCGATTAATGCTCGAAGGGGTTTTATATGTTCCGAACGAAGAAATTTAAAAATGGATTAAACAAGTAGACAAAGACAAACTTTACCTAAATTTATCGTCAATAACTCTGGGTAGCAGTACAATGAAATTCTCTTCAAAATCCATACACGAAGTAAAATGTTTGTGTGTATGTTATAATCAATCGTAGAGCTAGAAATTCAAGATATTTTCTGTTTTCAAAATTGGTCAATTATTAAATATCGTGTAAATATTGAATTATGCATTATTTATTAATCGTCAGGCACGGAGCAAATGCGGCCAATTCTCGTCTAATATTCATTCTATCGATTTTACACAGTGCTATATTTGTCCGCAAGAATACTCGTAAAACTCGGTATCCCAACATTAAGCATACTTTTTCTTAGAAATTTAAATTGTTATTTTATAGCCTACAACCTCGACGTAAATTAATTAGAATGAGAATATGATAAAGAATATTATTATCGTCCTCAAATATAGAATTCGACTCGAAGTCGTAAAATATTGATAAAATAAACGGATTTTCGCTAAAAATTTGCTAATTTGAAAACCTTTCACTTTGACGACCGTTGCTGAAGTCACACCTTATGAGAGCACAAAGGAAAGATTGGAAAATTTCGAATGCAGCGGGAATTAAATGTTATGATAGTCGATTAGAGAGCAATATTTTTAAGGTGACATTAATATGCCATTGGACGCTAATCTAAAGCACGCTCTAGCCCTGCAACCCCAAGCTCCTGGGTTCGAGTCCCGGCCGATATAATTTTTCTGCTTAGGAAATCCTTGAGTGCGAGTTCGATTTTTTCGATAAAGGCTGGCTGCTGAAAGGGTGTCCGACCATAAAAATCACTGCCAAAATCATCAACAACAATTATACTCGTAAAAACGTCGTTAGGAGACCCCGTAAGTAATGGAAATGAGGCTATGAAGGAAAAAATTAACACAATATTTAATTATTAAAAACAATGTGGAGAGGCTTTCAATTTAATTTAAAAAAACAATTTGATACTACTGACTCTGGAACATTAAAAATTGAGTGCGATTTTTACGAATTCAGTCGTAGGAAAACGAAAGTATTTGGGAGAAATTCCGGCTCCTGAAATGTATATTTTAGCGTGAGAACAAAACTTTTTAGAAGAATTTTTCAGTCCATTTCTAGGATAATTCATCCGGGCACGTAAGGCCGTAATTAATTCAAAATGTTTACATATTTTGCGTTAATTCTGTCAAAACCGTTACCGTTTAATAGATTTATATCAGTTTTAAATATACTCGATGGAAATGCATTTGATAATCTTGTACTGTGTGATGTATACTTTGATTTCCTCCTTCACATTCTTACACTTGATTATTAGCCTAACCTCATTTCGTTAGTGTGCAGACATCTACCGTTGTGATGTGCTCGGCTTAGTTGAGTTACGTAGGAGTTGCTCAATCCCTCTCGGTTTTTCTAAGTTAATAGAAAACAATAAGAGATGAACAACTATGCTAAATAAATAAGCAATTTTCAATGTGTATATATAGTTTTCATTTAATTACTTAAAATAGCATTGTAAAACAAAAATGCTTAAAATATAGGTAAAAGAAGGATAAACAAAAATAAATAGATTTAATATTAGCTGATAAAACATCATCAGCAAGTGCTATTAGGAATTTTCGTTAATTAATTAGTGGTTGTCATAAATTAGGTGTTTTGTCTAAAGATAGAAACACTATGCATTCCAAAGCAAAACAATACGAATTTGATGCTTGGTACATCTAAAGTGAGTTTAAACATCTTACATTAAGTTCCCTAAATGGAATCAACTTTAATGAACATGCTGCTGTTTGCGCATGAAGGTGTCTTACGGAGTATATGTGTACATTATGTAATTTTTATTTGTAAACATTATTTCAGTGACCATGGGTTGGATGAGAGGAGATTCAAAACCTCAGCGAAAGTCGATGTATTCAATAGCGATTCTCAGCTGAGCATTTTTGAACTCATTTCATTCCTTGTAAGATAGTTTTCGTATTTTTTCAAAAGATCAGCTTCTGAAAGGAGTGAATCATCACATCTCTCACTTCAGCACTCAGAATTCAGCATCGCGAGCCTCAATTATCGCTGAGGAGACAGAATCTATTACACAGAAATGAACCCGTTGCTCTAATCCTACGACGACTTTAATTAGGAAAGAATCATCGTCTGCAGTCATGTTCCAAAATTGCTAGATCCGCACTACGGAGTCAAACATGGGATCGGGTCGACAAATAATGAGGCGTATCACACCCTCGAAAGATCCTTGCATTTCTCATAGATTTTCCACGTCTTTAAGAAGCCAATCAAGCCGACGGCGAATCATCGATTCCTCTATTTGTTTTCTCCTCGTTTAAGGTCGAGCGTTCTCGAATTCCCGTCACACATTCTTGCGCTTTGGAAGTGTTGTGGGCGGAGGAGAGGAAGCAAACGTGATTGGGCGAAAAGGGAACGAAGGGGCGGAGGGAAGCACTCACCCGTAAAGAGGGACATAATGGGGAGTAAATCATGGCGAAAGAGAGACGGGAAGAAGGGGAGAGAGATAAAAAGAATTAAGGGAAGAAAGGGAATAAAAATAATCTCCGTGAGATTCGCGAGGGAGGGATTCTTTTACGGCCTCCGCTTCTTCATCTCTCCCCCTCTATGGTCCACTGTTACCAGTAGACACTTTACCCCTCCTTCCCCTGCTCTTTACCCACCGTTTTAACCTCGGCTTTCCCGGAGCAAATACTGCCAGTGTTTCCATTTCTTTAATCAAGGGAAATGGACAGAGCTGCGCTCCCACTCGCGCCCGTTGGCTCTCTCTCGCCGACCTCTCCCTCTTTACATATTCCTTTTTTTCCGCTTTTTTCCACACATGCTCCGTTCGAATCTTTTGTTTAAAACAGTCGCATCAGTAATGGCGCCGTCCATTTGAGTAGCTTAAAGCAAATGGCTGCTCAAACCTGAAAATTCGCTTCCATCAAAGATTAGATGCGCCTGTAGCTGATTTAATCTTTTTACGCCAAAGAAATTGTGTACAATTTACCGGGTGGCCGATCTAGAATTCCATCGCTTGATTCATCGTCGTTAAAATAGTCCCATCTTGATGTCTCAATGGGGTCCGATATGCTCTCGCTGCTGGAAATTATGTTCAAAGAAATTGTTAACATCCATTTTACTTCGTTCATATTTTTACCAAAGGAAACTCCAACCAAATGGATTTATTATTGCTGCACTGCTTCGATTTACCTTATGGCTGCAATTATTGTAATCTGTAAGTATTTTGAAAGATAAAAATAGTGGATTGGGCACTTGCTAACTCTCGGATTTTCGCTTATTTGGAAACACTTCCAGGAGTTATTTTTATTCTGATGCGATCCGAAGTTCTCGGATTAAAAATTGAAACAGATTAAACTGTACATTCCCCAGTAATACGGGCTCTTTCATTCAGGAAGTTCGAGAGGAGACACATAAAGTACACCATTGTGTACTATCTGTCAAAAGGACCGTAGTACCTTTTACGAAGTGCGGTAGTAAATAGGTTCCACTCTCTGCTTTGACTCGATACGAAGCCATGGAAGCCGAGCATAGGTGTGTTTACATGTAAGACTGATTACTATCATAGGTATACAACGGCTTATATCGTTTCGCTTGGAAACTGAGGGGTGCGTAGTATAGTAGTAGTAGCAGTACTGACTTCATCACGCTCTTTCTCATCCGAAATTTATTTTTCACTGAACTATGTTCTCACTCTTAACGGCAACTTAATTATGGGTTGAGAATAGAGTACAGAATTTAAATAAAGATGCAAACCACAGAGTTGTCGAAACAGGGGTTCAACATCTGTTTGGAAATTATGACATCCAAGCCGTAGGTACGATCTCGTTGGCTTAAGGGTCAAATAAAGCAGAATGTTTACGTTAGAGTTATTATTTAGGTTGATGATTATATCTATCTACATCTCTAAAACTTAATGCAATTAGTTTATAACAAGGAAAATTCTATCGCCAAGGGAGCAAAAGTTGCAGGAGGAAACATTAACTATCTAACTGTATTGTGTAAGATGCTATATCATCTATTTTATCTATGGAGATAATTTCCCTGGAAATAATTGCACCAAAAGTAAGGGAAATCGGCCGTTTTAAAATTTCAGGTTGACCGAGGACCGTGTGTCGGACGACCCTTATATATCAACAGATGTTACAATGTTACAATGACGTTACAATGTATTGCGATGCAATGTAATGTATTATATATAAGACACCGACTAGATTTGACCAAATTCTTTGATATCAAACAAAGTATCAGATTTAAAGTGAGATTCATAGACTGGAAATCACAGCATTTAGTGAAGGAATGTAAACCTAAGAAATTAACGGCGAACTAAAATCGCATTAGGCGATGGAAGGAACATTAAAAGGTGTTGCGTTAGACTGGTTTTAATTTTGTGGGTGGATGTAGAAAAATTTTGTGTTATGAAGTTCTAAAGGGAATGGCAGTGTACGTAAGCAATCTCCCTGTACGCTTATCTTAATATCTATAAATACATTTATTTACCACTAATGTGAATATTTCAGAGGTACTCATCGAATTGTTTAAAACTTTTATTCTAAAATAGTGTACTCGGAAAAAATATTATATGGGTGCAGTGATGCAAAAAGAGAGTAGCCCTTTATTCAAATATCGTGAGAATTTGTAGATTCTTCCATGAGAAACCTTAAAACAGGCTCATAAATGTATCAAATATTAGCGATACTCTGTCCGGCGAAAGGTTTTTTTATAGATGAATAATGTTATGGTAAATGATTAATTAATCGTTAGTGTTTACAGATCACCAAAAGTCGAGTCTTTATTTATGAGAGTGGATGAAAAGAATAATCGGAAGAGGATTAAATGGTCATTTGGCTCAACAAATATTAAATGTCGTAAATTAATTGTTTTTGGTCCCCGATAATAGGTATAAAATAATTGGTCAGAGGGCAAATTTCCTCAGTAATCGGTCGGCGAAAGAGGAAAGGGGACCTTTTGAGGAGAGGAGGGATTTTTCCATCGCCGGAAAGGAAGGATTATATGGAGATTACTCCCAAAGTTCAGGCTTGAGTTGCCTTTACCATCTGTCAAACTCCTTCGCCTAATCCAATGATTGGACATAGTGGGCCAGATTGTGGGATGGCGTCATTACCGATTTTCCGATTCAAGCAATCCGATTTAGGCCACAAAAAATCATAATAATCAGACGAATTGTATATTTTCCTTATCTTCGAATTCTCTTCATGATAAATATGACGACCTTTATGGCAGCTTTTATTTTCAAATGCTCCTATAGAAACAATTCGTTTGTTGCGTCAGTTATATTTTTCGATCTTATATTTTAGTTCTGCTGGTGCATTATTTCCTCCCTTGTTCTATAATTCAGATTTAACTGGTGAATTAGCTCCAGATTTTGAGTAACATGAAATACAATTTAAATTATTTAGTTAGCATTTTTATTGATCAGTCCTTCAAAAATCTCGTATTTATTCTGTAATCTTATATGCAAATTTTAATTCTTCAACTTCCAAGTTGCATGTAAGCTGTTATCCAAAAGTAATAAACTTTTTTAGTGAATTTTTTTTCGAAAGAATGAGATGCTAAGATTTTTTCAATTCTTATCCGAATTCCTTTAATATATTGTCACTGCAGTGATGAACTGAGTAAATATTTTGCAAGTGTGGCACAATTTCCACAAAACAGTANATAAACTTTTTTAGTGAATTTTTTTTCGAAAGAATGAGGTGCTAAGATTTCTTCAATTCTTATCCGAATTCCTTTAATATATTGTCACTGCAGTGATGAACTGAGTAAATATTTTGCAAGTGTGGCACAATTTCCACAAAACAGTACTTCAGAATCATAGAAAACGTATTGGAGTCTCTCATTTACTTCGCAAGGAAGGAATTACTTATCGTAGCGTTTCACCATAGTCTTATTATTGTAATTGTCATATTTTTAGAAAACATTCTTGAGACGTTACACTATTTTTAACAACATAATTGTTGAATGTAAACCACTTTATTATTTATTATGTATGTATGTGTGGAATGTTAAACACAACAGCAGAATGAGCAGGATAATGGGTTGGTGGACACAAATGCGATTGGGAATAAAAATTTCAAGTCGCTTTATCATACCGAATTATTTATTGGGTGATAGATCGATGAATCATAATCATTACATTCAGAACAATGCCTTTCAAAAAGATTTGCACTACATGTCAAATGAACGAAGCTTTCCTGTGAAACATGATAACCGTTGAGACAATTTAAAACGTTAGGAACATTATAATGACCTATTTTAAGGACAGATAAATAATTTTTAATAAACTGCGCGTTTTCTGTACTGTTTAAATAGAAATATGAATTTTATCAACGAAACTCTTTCAGCAGTTCTCCTCATTATAGGTTATTATACAGCAACGCACTTATTCACTCACTTAAATACTTACACGCCTGGAAGTTCTTCGTCTGAATCTTTCAGTTTCTTATGGAAATCGAACAAAGTCTTGTTCACAGAACGACACTTGAACGACATGCGTCTCAGATAGTGATTTTTTCTTAAATATTTTGTCCTTTGTTGCTGGTTTCGCAATGGAATCAGTTTCTGATTCTTTAAACCCGCAGCAAGATATTTAGCAGGATTATAGAATTCTTAAAAATTACAACTAATACTTTTCATTTGACATTTTTTCGATGCATTACACTGCGGTGTACACAAAAATGTTTGTCTTCCTTTACGCATTGAAATCTCAATGGAACACCTGAGAATCATTCTTTAAATCAACGTACTCAAATTCTGCTTCGCAGAACATCATACATCTGTAATTCTTGTCTTGAAGATTGGATCCAGCATCGCTCTTGAAGAACGAATTCGGAATATTGTCCTTGATTGCTGACTAACTTCTCGTTGAGCAATCTGTGGTCCCCATTCGAGATTATGTACATTTTAATGTTACACTTCAGATAATATTGAAGGGACTTTTCGTTGCACAACATGTATCTTTATTTACGTATATACATTTTCTGGACACTTGAATGTTTGGCTCACACAAATTCAAAATCGTCCGGAGACTTCAACGTGTGCTTCCTCCAGAAGTTGACTCAGACGACGTACGGGCGATAGAGAGCTTCGCCGTCCTGAATCGAAAGACGGTGTCTGCTCGCCTCGCTACCAGTGAGGAACGTGAATTTGGGCGGGGGCGGTGCGATAGGCAGCGGGTGCGCGAGGGGACTAGCGATCTGAGGAGGAATGGTGATTTGCTGCGGAGGTGGCGATGTCCTCGACGGGGACCCCGGGGTGTCCTCTTTCGCAGCCGAAGGGACGCCGGTTGAGTTGGGGGTAGGTGGGGAGTCAACAGATACAACAATGGCCTCTTGTGCACCCCCTCCGGACTTCTGTGCTTCCTTTTCGCCCTTGGAGCCGCTACGCTGCAATTTTTCAGCTTCGTCCTTAGCTCTTGCCTCCTGCTGCGCCTTTTTGCTGCGCTTCCACTTCATGCGTCTGTTTTGAAACCAGATCTTTACCTGCGAATAGATAATGTTTATGTTATTTATTGACTGCAGCTGCACCTTGATCTCAGAAAAATGAATGATAATGAAATGTTAAGTAGAACGAATAGAATTGCAAAAAGTCGTACAATATAGTTAAAATATTCAATTAATATTTTCAGAGAAGCTTTGCGGCGTCGCGGGTTAGGTGCCACTTGTTATATGGACGTATGGGATTTAATTTCCAGGCAAGCAGTCTTTTTTGCGGCATTTTAGGGGACTTCAAAATCCTCGGAAATGAATACTCAGCCTGTATAAATAACAGAGGTATGACTTTGGGTAATAACACTCTAAAGAAGCGTAGTGCTAGGAACCTTATTTCAATGAAAAGCTATTTGGAATTATATTAGCAACCTTAATATAACACCCCTCAAGGGTTTTTTCGCTATGTCTGGTAGACTACTATTATTAGTGTTACGACCATAGGCCTGCTTCAGACGGAAAATCTGAAGCATCTGATTCCCGTCGGTAGATTTTTAGTAGGGCTTAAGATATTTCTTTCTTGAATTTGATAAAGATCAAGCAATTTTCGGTAGATAGGCGTCATGTTCTGATGGTTGAATTGATGAAAAATATTGTTCGTGTGATTATTTTGATTTATGTACACATCAAGGGCGACAAACATTGTTAATACTTCCGAGTGGCTACATATCTGAAAGCTGGTATGAATTTGTTGATAAAAAGTGATAATTAATAGATGTACGAATTATCGAATATTACCTAATTAAGACTGGTAAAAGTAAACTTCATGAGTCCTTATTCGAGCCGATTGCTTAGAGAGAATGAAGTTAAAACAAAGAGAAGATTTGAGATATTAAGTTGATAATGTTGTCAGAATGAAATAAAATCGATTTATGAAATTAAGATAGAATATTACACCAATGGCGGAAAATTTGAGGGACGCTAAGAAAGGCCCAAACATTACAAAGCTTTCCGAAAAGAGCATTAAATTTTTCCAGAGATTGTATATTAGAGAAGTAATCATCGGTATTATCTCAAATGCCGCCACGTTGTCACTTAGTAAAACGTTTTCCTACCTTAAACTTTCATTTATTTCTATTTACTATATTTTGTTAAGTAATCGCAGTAGATAAATATTCAACACCAAATACATATGAGGGAGCGTATTTAAGTTAAAGAAAGCTGTAGTATCGAAGGTTCCACCACAAAATACAGGACCATGTGGAACGTGTGTGGCTGTTTTAAATCCCAGCCGAGTGATGAAACTCTGCTCCCCGTTTGTTAAAACGGTTTTTAGCATATTTTAGAATTTCCAGATGAATTAGTTTTTCAGGAAGTTTTTTACGACTCTGGATTGTTTTTCATAACAGTATTATTTCATTCCAATCAAATAAATCGATTAATTTGCATTTATATGTTGGATAGTGATTCTGTTCCAATTAACCAGCATGTCAAATTTGTTTATAGGTAAATATTCCTGGAACCGCAATGAAATGTCGGGCAATTTTAACGAACACACCAATTAATGATTGATCTGTATGACAGCGGGCATTAATTTCCATGTAGAAGAATCGCGCGTTTCGATTTAATCGGTCGAAATCGATGCCATAACAACGGGATCGCCTCCTATTTTAATTATATCGCGTCTCTCCGGACTAACTGCGATCAAACGCTTAGTAGGATATCCGGAAACCTAATAACGGATATAATGAATACGTAAATTGCGTCGCGGGAGGGGTTAAAGGGATCAAGTTAATGAGATAAATGACCACCTGCTAATCGTTAATCAATCACGCGGGATCCGAAGAGGAATAAATTATTCCAGCTCGTTCCGCGGCGACTAAAACGGAATTACAGCGTTTCCCCGCAAAGAATATGATATAACGCCGCGATTCGTTAGTACTAATTACCTAATATTTCCCTGCTTAAATCCCAGGTGGCCGCGGAAAGCGCTGCAGCCGTTAAAACTCCTCCGATTTTTTTCCTCTCCCGCCGCTTCTCTCGCCCATACATCAGATAATATTCTGATCCCCGTGACAAGTGTGATGTTGAAGCTGTGGATCAGCATCCCGGCGCAATCTTTTTTTCGGTGGCATCGGATATGGCGTCGCTTCGAAAGGGGGAGTCCCCATCACTGCATTCGTAATGCGTCGCAATGAGAGATCGTTACGCGTTCGCCCGCAGGGCCGCCCCGAAATAATATGCAAATAGAAATACAGATTCCGGGATTGAGAGTTGTGTGCGAGCGTGTCGATGTGTGCGTGTGTGCCGGAGAAAAACAAAAACGCGGACGTAACGGAACGAGTATTGCGGAAATTCTGCTTTATCCAGCTGCCCCCACCCGCGACCTCCTCCCTCCCACGTCATTTCCTCCGGCGCGAAACCGGTGCCGGTGGTTATCGAGAGAGGGCGGGCGTTAAAAATCCCGGATGAAATACGGCGTTCGGTTTTCAAGATTCATCGTTCGATTCGTTGTTCGCTAATTCTGAGGGTTTGGAGAGAGGCGGAGGAATGGGTGGGGAGAAGGGCTTTCCGGAGCCGGAGGAGTGGTTTGGGGGCTGTGCTCGGCCGCCATTAGCCCTCGTGTCCATCCACCTGTGTTACCGGCACCGATATTAAGGGTGATCGGCGCGGATGCGTTGTTGCCCAAGGTTTCGAACATGGCCCCTCGTCGCTTCCAATAACCGGCGGAGTCGCCTGAAAACACGCCCGATTTGAAACTGCCCAAGTTGAGAACACTTTTGGAACAATTTTAACGCTGCGAGCGGCGTGTGATTCGAAGGAATGCGCTCCACGCCCATTTTTCCATTTTTATGGGAAATTGGGCTTTGATTACTTTGGCCAGGAGGAAGTTGAAGGTGTTAACGATCTTCTGTTACTGCCCTGCTATGCGAGAACCCATTTCGGAGAAAAATCCTGTTTACAATGAAGCTAATTCTCTAAGCATAGATAGCAAATGTATTTATTGAAAGTATTTCATGTTTATATTTGAGAATTGAAATGCCTTATCTATAAAAATTAACAGGGTTATGATTCATATCTTCCGTCTCTTCTTACCCTATAAAATACTTTTGATGTAATGACTTTTGAAAAAATTAAAAATGAAGTAAATATGGCTTATGCAACGAAATATATAATCATTATCACTAATTGAAATTGAGGAACAATTGAAAAGGAAGTAGCAATGATGAGATGTGTAATGAAGACATCACATTTTTCTGAATAATATCCGCCATTGAAACGTGCTGTAGCAATATCAACAACGGACACAAAAGCCTTGGTCACAGTAATAACTATCTAAATTTATAGGTTTCCAAATTATAATTTAGGTAGGTTTTAAATTAAAACCTGTTAAATAAGCGCGTAAATAATTCTTGCTTCAATGATATCGTTATACTTTGGTGTATTGGTGATTAAGAGATTAAAACATCCTAAACAGAAGTACTCGTAGAATGTTAACTATGTTAAAATATACCTGACATTGTCAGGAATCTGCTAATAATCAAAATTAAATATTTATATGCTATACATAAAAAAATCCTGTTCTCTCTCGGCTATTAGTCAAGAATAAGTAATTTGCTCTTATTTTTGGTATTACTAGTTGGACTATCGGCAGTCGAAGTGTAGTATTTATTGAGTATCAAACGACCCAGATGCTTTGTTTGGATAAAGAAACAATATTTAAAAGTTATGGATTTATCGTTGAATCTCAAAAATAAACAAAAAAATGATTCATGAAGGCGTCAGGGTTGAGAGGGTAAATTTACGAATTGGAAATATAAAAATGTCACGACACATGGAGGCCCAAACGTGCGTAGTGGTATCCCACATATGAGTTAGTTGAGCAACTGAATTTAAAAGATAGAATCGTTAACAGGAATCTATAATTTCTCACTCAGAAATCCGCTATCAAAATACGATGTCATATTCATGCAAAGAATTTACTCAGAGTTGTGAGGTTGAAAGCATTTTGGGTATAAATTACTCCTTCCTATGTTGAATTATTCAATCTCTCAGAAATCCACTGAAATCTTGAGGCCGTATTTATATTTTATGCTTTAGGAGAGAGGTATCGATGCAAATTTAAATGAATACAATGTTTGTGAGTACTGGCGTTATTAAAACCATCATCCTAAGGCTATATTTGATGCTCAAGCATATTAACTCGTCGTCTAAGGAATTATACATAATTAATGAAGTTAATGAATGTTACATTTATCGGTCAATGTATTGCGATTTATTTTTTAAAATCCCTCCAAGTTTGACACTTAAGCCTATCTAATATCAATCTGAAATATGTTTATATAAATTTCATATTGCTTACTCTACCATATACAAACACCAATACCTCTTCACTCCATATAAAATGTAATTAGAATTGATCTATACATGAACACATCAATGTTTTACGTTTAGGAGAATGGCGATAGTATTTAACAGCGCATTTCAACGATTCTAAATGTTTTAATGTTTATTTCAGAGCAACTGAATAATAATTGGTTTGTACATCGCACGCAGAGGAATATAGTATTCAATCGAATTTTTATTGATACAAATCATGCTGAGAATGGTAAGTTCAACTCATGGATATGAGATGCACATTTAAAATAGGAATTGTGAGCCGCAGTTCCAATATAAAATTTATAATCACCACTGAAATCGATTTCAAAACGTTTTTGTTGAAAATACACCCGATTTTAATCGAAATTCTTATGAAATAGGCACTTAATTTAATTTTTGGAAACAGATATAAACTGTTACTGTATTTATTTTGGTTGCTTTCTTGTTGCTTTCGGCATGGTCGGTTACAAATCGAATTGCTGTTATAGCTCATGAGAAACGCATCATAAAGAATGTGAATGGCTGGAGCGTTAAACTAATTTGTGTTAGTATTTAATTCTAGTGCCTTGAAAGTGTTTGTGTTTGTCGTTCATTATTATGGATCATATTCTAACTTCAAAATAATCATACATTTACTTCTAATTAGTTTGAATAGTTGAAGCAAAAGTAAAATCGTAAAACTAATTTACTTGTGTCGCAAAGAGACAACAGAAGTCAAGATAAAGAATATTATTACCGATGTGGTTTTGGTGGTCATTACATCCTGAAATATTAAGAAGATAACTGCTTTTATGATTATTTTTAAATTTTGTAGTAGCTTAAAAAACTTTTCCTCTTCCAAGCATTTAAACTTTAAGACTATAATTAGTAAGTAAAAGGGTTATATTTAGAGCGTTAAGCTTAATTGATTGCTGATGAAACTCGACTTTCCATTGATAATAGCATAAATTAATGTACATTTAATCTATATAATGCATTTTCCGTCATTTAAAACTAAGAATTAGGATTTATTCGCGAGTAACTCGGGCTTCTACATGGAAATAAATACAAAATTAAGTTAAGTTTAAATTCTTGGGGTGGGAGTGGGAGAGTGGGAGCTGCTGCAATGACCTATCAACTTAAGAAACTGTTTACCGATTCCTACGTAAGAAATAATGAGGCGAGTATGTATATTTTCCTGTATCATCAATAAATGTAAACGAAACAGTCAGGTCTTACACATCAGGTCGTCAGGTAGACTGATACTGTAGCGTTGCTACGAAATCATGGTCAGTTTCCATATTCTAATTGTGATTTAGTAAACTGTTCTTTCATGGAGTTGATGAATAAATGTAAATTTAACATGTAAAAATTTAAAATGAGAATGTACGTGATATTATTTTTACTTTTCTGTCATGACGAGATATTTTTCGTTTAAGTTTCATGAAAAGGATACTAGATTTAGCGAATGAATACACGAGGTGTTGTAAAGATCGGAGTATGAAGTTTTGAAAGGATAAAACAGTACAAATTTTATTGGAACGAAATCTTTATTTTTAGGTATTAGGTTCTGGAAACGATGCATTATGATTCTTCTACGTTTTTTCAACACAATATATATATATAGTGTGCAGAATATTAAAAGTAATGAATACATTTAGCTTGTCGTCACACGGATACATTGAAAGACTGATTGCGTGAAGATGTGGTGTTTGAACACGAATGAAGGTGTAAATGTAAATTATGTTTAAAATGTAGATTGTGGAGACATTTTTGGTATGTCAAACGTAACTAATATCATCAATGATACAGTCATATTAAAAGTTTGATGATTATCATATTATATATTTTTTTGCGAAAAACCGATGCGCTATTTTTGATAATGACGAGGCATAGATTTTATCGATTATTTCATCAGAATCTTCATTTGTATATTTAAAACAACTTTCAACATACCATGACTAACAATCTACAAATTACGACCTGTGTCACAGCTTATCTATATCATCGGGTACCTGATGTAAACAACATGACTGCCATGGTACATAAGGTACCGCTAGTAGCTGTGCTAGGAAACAGGTCATGATTTCACTATTTTAATTATACAGTGCAGTAAAAGCTGCTTTTAAATGCTTGTTAACCAATAATAACAAGTAAAGCCTGAATAAGTTACTTTATTAGCGTCTTGAGTTGTTTGATTGTCTTCCAAACTTAGCCCTCTCAAATCCTTTAGACGATGAAGATTGAACTTGTTGTTTTCTATGAATATAGGATGTGCTAGTCATTTATTGCTGGACGTAGATTAAATGAGAGAGAAATTCACCTGTGTCTCTGTGAGCATGAGGCTAGTGGCGACCTCGAATCGCTTCGGTCGCGAAAGGTACTTGTTCTGGCGGAACTGCTTCTCCAACTCCAATAGCTGCTGAGACGTGAACGCTGTTCTCGGACGCCTCGTCTTTCCCAGAAGAGCGTGTCCAGGATGGACCACGTGGTGGTGATGAGGATGGTGTGGGTGATGGTGCGGCCCTCCTGGAAATTCGAATTATTATCTTAGATAACTTTTTCGCATATAGCGAAGGATGATTTGCGCAAGTCAGTCTTACATGTAATTTTAACCATAGCTTAAATGTCATGGATTACGGCTCAGCCTTTTGCTCTTTACCACCAACTTAAACTGCTAAATTAAATAATTGCTCTTCACAACCTTCCCGAATAAAATTGAAGTGCAACATTTAATATCTTTTCAAAATATAAGCACCCGTGATAAATGAATTTATTTGAAAATTGAAATGTACAAATTTTAAGTTTCCAAGTCGTGTGCTACAGCTGCCTACTCCGAAAAGCTCTTACAAATTAAGGCTCCCAGGGATATCAGTTTTATCACAATTCATAGTGTATTCGTTTTTTAATATACTACATTCTATATCAATACTAACTTTAAATAGCCGAAATACATCATTCCGAGATCTATTACTAATGCAAGACATTTATCAGCTATACGTTTATTCCAAAATCTTATTTTGGTTAACAGAAAAATATGTATGTAATTGAGTCAAGTATGAATGCAATGCTCTTTTTCGTATATTGAAACCTAAGCTTTTCTGTTTAACATCTATTGCCAAAAATAAAATATTGATGACGTAGAACAATTTCAACAATCGAAATTAGAAACTCAGTGGATAGTGTATTAAGGAGGAAGGTAATTTCGTCATAAGTAATGATTTAAATAAAGCCTATACACGCAAATCGTTGATTTATGTATGCTATTTTAGAGTTGAATAAAATGAAAAATTTACAGTACAATCAGTTCTTCGTGTTTTATCACTTAATGGTCTACATCAATTCCAAGGTCCGAGTGTCATCTGCCTATCAGATTGTATTTTCAGAAAAAAGCTGATTCTCCAATATCTCATATACTATTCATATTCAGTTCAGTGGGCACTTAATTTGAATCAATCGACCAACAAGAAGCTATTGTAGTAGTCTATTAAAGCACGCTCAATTAGAAAAGTTGACTGCTTAAAAAAATGTCATGCTAAACATTCGATAACTGCATCGCGTTTCCTAAATATCGTTACATCATTTAAGCACATTCAGTTAAATAATTTCAGGGTTACCATGGGAACAGAAATCTATTTATTTGCTATTAAAGTTTATGATCTCTTTAGCAGCCTTACGGGATAAATTATTCCCCTCGTAATTGCTGTTAAGTTCATTACTCATTGATGTTGAATTTTGAGGATATTCTGCTCCTTAAAATTCCATATATATTTATGTGAAACACTTCCAGGCGAACTTAAGAGGGCTTAGCATATATAGTCGATTAGTTTTTATATTGATAGTGGCAAGCCTCAATTACTCTGTAAATGGGGTGACATTTAAAATTGATAGAGACTACCACGATCTACGTCCTCACTAAATTTATTCAAAGTAGTAGTAGAAAAAAAATCTCGCAGCAGCCAATTGTAACTGATAGCTTGTCTTCCTTTGATCAGTGAGAGGTCCTATGCCACGGTGATTAATATCCATTCCTTCCCTTTTTGGGGCCCTTTCGAACGCATGAATAACGCCCATATGCCGTGGAAGTTAATGGGTCTTGGACCATCGACTACTATCTTTTACTCTCAGAACAGTTGCTTCACCCGGAAAATTTAACCATTTTGTTCAAAATATGGGTAGAATAATATAAAGCTTGCCTATTTTTACGTAATAAGGTATTACTTGAATTAAACATTGATTATTTTGTTTTTATGTATCATATTATTCGGTCATGACGCATTATAGTGACTGTGAGTGTTAGTGAAGTATAGAGGGTAGTTGGTACCCTATCTTCAATAATGGTTTCACGAGTTTTAACCTCCGCGAGGACTGGAAGTCGTTAATTCAATGGTGTAGATGAGAAGATTAGACTGTTAGTGATGAATATTTCTCTTAAGGAGATATTTTAATAATAAAAGCATCAAAATAGCAGATTCTGAATTCAATGTAAGTTAATATGGGAAAGTATAAATTGAAGAGGAATCTTTCATCAAAATTCCGTGTCTCACTAAAGAGACAAGAGTCGAAGGAGAGTTTTATAATGTAGATGGGCGATTTTGTTGGGCGCTAGAGTAGACCAAGGCGCTCCATCATCTCTTCGATGCTTAATGTATAAAATTTGAATTTATTTCTTCTTATCAAACATTCTGCTATATACGTAGAATGATGATATGATGAGACTTTTTGAACTATTAATAATAATAAGAACAGGGTCAATGATAGAAGTTTGGGAACTTAAAAAGAATTGCATTCTGTGGAAGTACACAATTTATCTTGGAGGGGAGAACTCTATATTCGTTAACTTAACTTATTTACAAATTAAGAGCCATATGAGTGCTCCCTCAGAGCTGGGCCCCCGGGTGGTCGTCGAATACCTTTATAAATGCCCCCAAGCAGTTTTCCACCGCCTTATATTTTTAGATAGATTTGGAAGCCATCTAAAAATCATCTCAGCTCTATTTCCCATTATTTTCTAATGAAATTGTTCAATGGAAATGTTATGATGAAATTACAGTTATATGACGTACAGAAGTCACAAAATTTTAAATTTTATATCGTTACTTGGCAATCATGTCTCAGCTTCTCAATATAAATGCATATAATAATTTTATTTCCGTCCAAAGATAAAAATGTTAGAGAGAACTGTACTTATGTTTGTTATTACAGTTCACAAGCACAGTATCACACAGTATCTGACTCTTCTACGAATGTCTCAATTCGTCTTTCTAGTTCCAACCTCCTCTATCCCTAGGTCAGATTCATTTTCCTCTCTATAAATCTCAATCATTAATCTTTGGTCCGTCTCATTTCCTATAATTGAAGACGTTATATGCCCCAATCATTAGGGGGTCTTCGTCCTCAGTGTCCACCGTCAGCGGGGATTCCCTTCTTGGGAGAGCCACTCGTGTCCAAGTGGCAGTGCATAGTTACAGAATGTTTCTCCACGTGCCTTTCAAGATAAGCTTCAAGAGAGACCAACTTCATTCAAGGAGAAAGATAAGGACCGATTAAGAGGCTATCTTAGAGTAATAAGGAGAAATTGCACTGATGAGAAAGATAACTTTCAATTATTTCCTTTGTTCATGTTTTAACTGCAAGGATTAACCATCGGTGGCAATTGTTTATCTGACGAGATAAGGATTTTCAAAACATATCTTAATGGTCTTTGTATCGGGGATAAAAATTTTCCTTCGTGGAGGATGCTGCCAATCGGACTCTTATCGTCCTCTTTAACTAAGGAATCATTATCGTATTTGAAATATCTAAACTGGCTCGCTTTTTGATAGTATTTGACTCCGAAGTTTAATTGGTTATATAAAAGGCGAGTTCGTGGGTTCAGCTCGGGGAAATTGAATTCATCGAAATATCGAGCCTATATAATTCAATTTTTTGCCTTCCGTTCCGAGAACAGGCTCGTCATTCGAGCGATTCATCTTAAGGTCTCGTTTCGGATATTTGCGATGAATTTGCACCGTCACCGTGTTAATTTAATTGCGTTGGAAATCCATCACATCGTCCTCAAACAACGCGAAACCTCTTCGAAGATCTTTCGAGTCCTTTAACGAAAGATACGGAGAAGAAGTGGAACAAAAATTCGTCTCCTCTTTCCAAATAACGAGTCGAACGGGAGGGAGTGGCGCTCGCCATTAGACTTGGTGGCCAGATTAGCGGAAAGCCCAGATCCCTTCCCCCGCAGAGGCGACCCTTAAACCGCCGACACCCTTCGCCCTCGCCTCCCCATTCAGGAAAACCGCCCCCTCCCCTCCCAATTGTCATGATAATTTAATATCTTCTATTGGCTGAATATCCCGCCACCCTCCGTCACCCCGGCAATGAATAGCAAGTCGCCCGTGTAATTGGATAATGACATGGGCAGTTGGCTCTCCCTAGGATGAGGGGTCTTTGGGGAAGGGTGCGTACGGTGAGGGAGAAGAGGAAGGAAAATTATCGCAAGGACTAGAGAAATTCGGATTTTAAGGCCAATCATGAATGTAACGTGAAAAAATTCGAACGAAAAGTTTTTAAAGAGCTTGCGGCGGCGCATTGGACGTAATCTGCTCAGGTCGGAATTAATGAGCGCTCCTTCGTCGGACGGAAAAGTTGGGGTTTCTTCAATTTTCAGGAAGCGTTTCGCGTAGTCTATTTGGGCTCAATCAGCGTAAAGCTCCCGTAATTTTCGCGGGATTCTTCAGCCCTCAGATTCAATTAATTACGGCTAAAAAGAAGTTTTGTTCTTTGCTTGATATTCATAAAATCGCGAGCATTAACATAGTTTATGTCTATGATGAGACATCCCTCTCTAGCTGGATCAGTTACGTTGACGGCCACAACCTTTTTAGAAAATTAATTGTAGTTACATATTAAGTATATTCACAACTGGTATGCATTGGTCTCCCGATGGACGAGTTTACGAATACATTTGATATTTTCGCAGAACTAAACAAATAATACTTGCGTATGCTTTTTCGGTGATAAAAATACTAAATGAAATGAATTATAAAGTGTTTTTCTTTAATCTGGAGCTACTACTTAGCTGGCATAAGACATCTAGCGCATACTTGCTGCTATGCGCATGAACTTTTACTGACTCTTATATTGCGTAGATCGGGAGCCTACTTAAAAGGTTGGAATGTGCTAAATGACTCGGTAAAATTACGGATTGAAAAAAAGCGTTTAACCTTATACGTAAATTCTGGTCTCACTGCATTGATTTTTTTATAAAAACTGTTATCTCTTTAATGCTTCACAGATGGGTCTGATGTCTTTGCTCCCTTCACTAAAACTATGGATTGATTCTTGAGGAGAGGATTTTGGACCTGATTCTAAGAAGCGAGAGCATGATGAGTAAAGATCCTTTGCACTACCCTTGCAGATGAACCCTTTCCAATGCTCTATCTGAATGTGCAAAATGTATCTTTGTACGCATGTGAGCAATTCTTTCTCACTAGTAATGTGCTTCCTTCATTCGTCCCTGTTTCATGCGGTCTACTCATTGAAGTAATCGGCAATGGGGAAAACGCTTTGTTTAGAATGTTTATAAATGCCGTAAATTGACTCAGTTAAAGTCGCCGGCCACGTGGGGCGAGAGGGATAGTAAGTATGCGACAATGAGTCGGAGGACACAAAAGGGGGGTTGGGAGGGAGGATCGTGCCTGCGGGGAGTCCCCTTGAGGGGTGCCATCCGCGCATCTGTTGTGGACCACATATATTACGCGTGACGGGTGGTAAGTGGCTGCTATGGAGCCCGAGGGCGATGCATAGTGCCGTGCGTGCAAGGGTGCTAAACGGTTTGGGTTTTCTATTTCCTAAAGGATCTTACGGGCCAATGAAATCAGGATAATGCATCTAGGGGGACTGTTTGGACGAAACCTGTCCTTCGCAAACGAGATCCGGGTCTTTGAAGTTAAGTGCATTATTCCGATCCGAATCGAAGCTTGCCGATCGAGGGGAGTCTTCCATATTGAGTACGGAAGTGATTTTCTGCATCTGTGAACTCATTGGAAGGAGGGGCTTTGTCACGCCGTTACAGTAAACTTTCTCTAAATTAATTAACCAACTTCATAGCCGGAAACTTAATAGGCCCTCAATTTAACTCTAATGAAACTTAATTGATTCTCCGGTCAGGGGTCCATTTCATTCCTTTGCTGGAGCTATGCAATCACTCGGAAAGCTATGGTCAAATTTCCTCTTTTGAAACATAACTATTTGCATCAGAACCTCGCTTTCCTACATCCTCTACACCAAATAATTTCAAAAATTGTTTCTGTATGCATCAGAAGCAAATTTTACGAATCATAATCACTCAAACAATGATTTGAATAATGAGAAATATTTTGCCCTCGTAATATGGTTGTCAATTCCGTTTAAGTTTTACCGCAATATTTTGGATTTCAGAATATGCAATTTTAATGGTCTTGAGGAAGGCTTAAATGTGAATTAACAACAATATATATTTAGATTTAAACTTTATTTGATTTTAATTATATAGTTTTTGATTTTAAGAAAATTCGTATCCGATTTTTGCATAGTGATTAAGACGTTCCCTTCTCTGTCGGAGGAGCAAGATTTTCATTCATTTATGCTTTAATCATTGTATTGAAATTAAATTATTTGTCAAATACAGTATATGAATCATCAAAATGCTTAACACATTTGTTTAATTCTCATTTTTTGCTATTTTTCATTTAATTTGCTCTGCGCGGTATCTTAATATCTTTCATATACTCGTATAGTTACTTTTTCAGTTATGTACGTAATTCCAATTCGTCCTATTATTACAATGCTAGTCACTCAATGGGATGCAATAATATTTTCGATTATTTTGAATCGTATTTTGATCGCCTGCTAAATAGAACAGTAATCCGTGGAATATAATCCGACCACCTCAAATCATTTCTACGATTTTTTAAGGGTGCAGCTTCATTGTAGCAAAGATAAAAATTCTGCACGGACGTTTGGGAGAGTAATTTTGTGTTGCAGCGATTTACTACATTTTGAATGTATTGTCGAAATTATTATATTTCCTTAAATTTTTCGCAATCGCGTAATTGTTCCGCTATGACAGTGCGAAAAACTCGATCGCCGTTTTCTTGCGCATACTGGCGTCAAAGCAGAACGTGGAAGGCTTTTAAAAATACAAAGTGGATCCATCTCACTTAATCCATCGATTCCCTCCGCCGAGCATTTATATTTTATTCGCTGAGTGATTCCGCTGGCTCGTGATTACGAGACCGAAACAAGGATTAATGCAAGTCTGCCACTTCATCCGCTCCTTCTTCTTTTTCTACTTCTCCGAAGAGAGCGACGCACGCGTTGGATGCTCCCGAATGCGACTCGAGGATGATTTCAAAGAGACGAAATAATCTTCACCAAAATGGAATGGGAATGAGGAGAGAAGTTCAAGTTCGTTCACATGTTTACGTTAAGATACCCTTCCATTAGAGTTTCTCTTATAATTGGGGATAGTTTAGTTTATCGTAACAGTAATTTTAACTTAGCGTGATATGATGGTGTTGGGAACTTCTTATTGTTCTCTTTAATTGTCTTTGTACATATTTACGGCGGATAAGACGCAGGTTGGGAATCCTTGAAAGAAAGGAGATTAGAAGCTAGGCTGCGATTGTTAGATAAATTCAGAGGAAATACATCTTCGGAACACGTAATTGATATTATGCGACCCCCCTGCTACTTTGGCTGATCCGACAGTGAGCGTAAAATAAGAGAAATAGACGCGAGGACAAGTCGCTTTAGGGACCCTTTTTATCCGCGAACGATACGCGATAACAATAAATTAAAGAAGTAATTCTACTCTTGGTGTTTACACCCCCTGCCACACGCCGGAAGGCGGCTTGCAGTGTACTTATGTATATGTAGATGTAGATGATAATTTGTTAGATCCAGGTTTAGAGAAGGCAGACAGAAAAAATGGGAAGAATGATTAATTCAAAATGGAAGGTTGTACTGGTATTATGGTAGACCAGATTTTTGAGATTATTACTGGTTGTCAACTAATATCCATCGAATTTAAAATCAGTATTAACATTAAAACATGAAATACATTAAATGAAATAGACTTAAGTCTAACTTTGTGGTAAAAATTAATGCTACGAAGCTATGAAATATAGTATTTTATTTAAAATGAAAATAACTAAAGTTATATCACGTTTTTAATATCATATATACATACATTCATTGTAGCCTCCGTGGGCCGTGGAGTGCATTACAAATCGTTACCGAAACCTCTTGTCACACAGTATGTCTGACAATTAACCGCTTTCGGGGCTCCCGGATAGCCAAGTGGGCAACGCGTTCGACTTCGGCGAAAGCGGTCCCGCGTTGGGTTGTTGGGGCTAATGTGCGAAATGACCTTAGCTGTCGAAGCACTGATACTACTGCTACTGCTTAACAGCTTTCTGAATGCAAGTCGTTCTCATCCACCGCCAGTCAAACGAGACTTAACCATTCCTTCTCTCGAAATATAGACAGCTCACTCACAAAGGATGTTAGAAGTTTTGAAAATGCAACACTTTGAAATAGAAAAAGGACGATGATGTTTTGGTAAGCAGATTTGAAGGGAATTCTTCGGACATGAATAAAGAGAAAATTGAGCGGATGATGCCTACTCATCTTTTGAGAACTATAAAAGTAAATTTATTATTATGATTAATTTTTTATGAAAGCGGTGGAGCCTCCTCTTTGGTTTTTTAATGGAAAAACATCCCTCCGATTTCTCCTTGATTTAACCTTTTTAGTGGATTCGCGTGGGTTAATAAACTCAACATTCAATTAGTTTGGAATTGACACCTCTTCAGTTAATGAGAGATTTCTCGGGTGAACTACGTAAATATATGACATTTTTTTTGAGATTTAGTCTAATAGTTATAATCTAATATGGGCCCGGGAAAAATGAACTATTCATTTTACTGCGCTTAGTATAATATTTCCTGAGTTCTATCGCATCATCTACATGCAGGAGAGGGAGACTAATATTTGCTGCGTCTTCCGAGAGCGTATCATCTCCGATTTTGAGGAAAATTAACCAATTTAAAAAAATCCTAATGATTTCCATCCAGTTGTTTTCATCCATCGTATTCCGATGATTAGTCTGGATTGAATACGTGATTAGCCTGCGTTTTGACTGAATAGATAACTAAATCCTCATTAAAGATAACTTAGCTTGCGGAAGTAATACATTAGACGCGTTTTGCTGATGTATTTTCGTTAATGTCTTTCATTGAAGCTCGTGCAAAAGGGAAGAGAAATCTCTTGAGAAAACAAACATAGGCTCGAATTGAGACTTTGAAGTCAAATCTTAAACATTCCAATCTCAGGGAACGAGGGAAGATGGGAGAGGAATGAAAGAGAGGATGGAATATGGAGAGGCATCACTCCCGATGAAAGCAACTGCGAAAAGTCAAACAAATGGGCGATGATTATCGCATCCCTCTGTCTGTCCTTCCCATTCCCCTTTCTGAATTTATCACTCCATGCTCTTCGCTACCCCTATAAACCGTTTCCCCTGCTATCTCTCCCGAATCCTTTTCACCACTCCCCCATCCCTCACCCTCCCCATCAGGAAGTGGCCGCTCTCACTCCCGCCCTTCCTTCTCACTTCTTCGCCCTCTTCCTCTGATTGGATGTATTTCCGCGATTTTTCAACCGAAGTGATTGTTTGTGGTATTTCACGACGCCCCGATCGGAACATTAATACCCGAGGATGCCTTTCCTCGCGCCATCAAATGATTGCAAGGCTCAACTGTCTCCTCCTCCGGATAATACGATTGCCTCCGATACAACGCTGTCTGTATCGCGAGGATTTTCCATCGCTTGGTTTTTAGAAGGAACGGGGAAAGATACTGAATGTGAATTGCGAGAAAGATAAGTCATTGCTGGGATGCCTGTTTGGTGACATTTCACATTCGACACTGTAGAAGAAATGGGTTTCCAAAATCTGTCTCAAATGGTCTTGAATAAACTTAATCTTCGATCTATCTTTTCTCCAAATTTCAGATAAGCATTTCATATAAGGTTCCACATGACCGAAGGATAAGAGATATTATACTCTATTTATATTGTATCCAACTAGTTTCCATCGAGAGCTATATTTATTAGTCTCTAATAAATTAATTAACGTATGTACTAGCGTGTAGGAAGATCTTGCTTGTTGGTCGACTCCTCCAAGCTTTACTTAAATTTCCGAATTTTACTTATCTCGTAGACTAGCCGACCCTAGGTTATTTTGAAATAAATAAATAAGTTGTCTAAAATAATGAGTTGACCGTTACATTGACATCGATTATGATACATATACTTTTTAAATGCGTACTATTGAGTAATAAAGGCCTACTTCTGTATGGTTTGAATATTCTAACGTACAACTTTGAATTGTTTATATGATGTTCATTACTTTCCTATAATTCAATGTATAAACGGAATGATAGCTATGTTTTTGTATATTTCAAATTCTAATGAGACAAAATTATATTTCTCGCTAAAAATTAATCATTATATTTATTTGGCGTATTGTATAGTATATTGTTAAAAGTGCTTCGACAGCTTAGGTCATTTAGGCCATTGTAGGCTCCCACCGGGAATCGAACCCGGTACCTAACGCTTTCACTGATGTCGAAAGCGTTGCCCACTTGACTATCCGGGAGCCCTTTCGGCGTATTATAGAACAGTAAAACACAAACTATTGTGTCGGCTTTATTATTAAAATATGGTCCACGGGTCGGAAAATAGACTCTACAATTTTCCGTCTATTTATTTTATAAATGCCCAGATAATTACTATGACAAACAGGCGAAAACGCCGAGTAGCCATCACTTTACTTATCAAAGGATTGACTTCGTTTATTTATGTTATTCGCCGTTGATATTGGCTTTATCGCAATCAATTTCCGACACTCGTCTTTTGTGGCATAAGAGATTAGATTATTGTCAATTACTCGATGTTCGACGTTGTGATTGATGTCGTTTCTGTTCCTCTGATTGCGCTGATAATAGCCCTTAGATGGATTCCGTTTGTGTATCTTGGCCATGTTATTGGCACCCGTGATTAAACAATCCCAGCTGCATTTGTTGGAGCGGATTCAAATCCATTTCCTCTCGTTTATCTTTGCTTCTTGCGCCCCGAGTTTGACGCGATAACAGTCATCTTCCTCCGCATAATTTCCTCTACCGTTCAAGTCTGTCTACCTTTCTGCCTCTCCGCGTCACCCTCTTTCTCTTTGACTATTCTTTTATACTTATCCACACTCCCCGCTATTGCTTCTAACACGTTGGAAAGGGAATAAATTCGACAGGAATTCGATAAAAAAGGATTTCCTTATCGGCGGAGGCGTTCGATCAACACAATTATCTCTCAGGTGCCGGCGGACGAATCAAATTCAACAATCGTTTAATGCGAAGGGCTCAGAACTGTCAACTACTCTCCAAATAAATCATTTGCGTCAACAGATAAAATTTTCCTCGTGTTATTGGAAAGTCCGCGCAATTTATCGATTACTAAACAATGTCATTCTTGACAAATTGCTTTCCGGAGAAAAGCCCGATTCCTGCCTCCAATCCTTTACTTCCCCTCCCTCGCTAAGCGGGAAAAATGGGACTGACAAGGCACACATTTCATGGCGGTTTTCAACCGTGTCGAGATTATACGGATTTCCTCTTCTCATCAAGAATAGGAAATCTCCGCCATCAATGAAATATTCTCCGCGCGAGGCTAGATTTGCAGAACCCGTAGCTTGCGCCTGCCTACGTTTCTTATGCGCGCGGAGAAATTTCCCTCGCATTAATTACTACGCCGCAAAGTTGTATGTAGACTCCGTCTATCGTTTCATTCTGTTGGATGATTCGTTTTCCTAGAGAGGAAACCTCTGGATCAAGTATTCATTTGCGCTCATCCTCTCATTAATACATTCTCATTTGATGCCTTCGGTAGAGAATGGATCTACGAAACACAGAGATTAAATTTTCACCGATGTTCAGCTGCGTGGTGTATTTTCGTCATGGTGTTTGAAATATCCGCTGAAAATCATAAAAACCAATTGAATTTAACGGTTATGAAAATTGGTATGGGCTCGATTTCCATTGTAGTCTAATTTTTGCTGTAAATTTATGACTAACAGTCATAATGGGTTTTTGGATCCAGCAAAAAAAATTGATGAAAACGTAATGATTAAGACTAAAAATGAGGGTTAGTGAAGTTCTCCTTAACCATAATGAATGTCTAGATTCTGAATATGATGATTCTGATAATCCGTCTGTATTTCAAGCGTAGGCGGTAGTTAATTTCTCGTTCAAAAGTACGAAATGTTGCATAACACTCTTAAGATTGTTGGATGTTGGTCTAATAATCGTCGATTTTTGTTTAGTACTATTGTTGACTCTGTAAATGGCTAGGTATTCGCTAAAAACCCGGAAATAAAATTTATAAACCTCCGTTTAAATAAAATTTGATGACTGTTATTATGTACTTCATACGTTGTTAAAGCACTTTTAGTTCCTCTAACCCTTATCTAGTTTCACAGAAATCCGGAGTTTGTTCGTGATTTCTGCCCAAGCGATCTAATGGAATAATGAATTGCACTCGACGCAACCCCTTATATTCTACCGATTTGCTCACGGCATTTTATCAGGGCCGGGGGTCGCAATCCAATTACGTCTAATAACAATAAATGCCAATTCGCCTGCCATAAATTCGACGGCGCAACGCTCTTTTCTTTCGCTCGTAATGAGCATAAATATGGCGTCGTCCGGACACATGCTCTCCGCTCGAGAGAACCCCAATCAATGGAAAAAAGCGAACGAACCCAAACGTCTTTTTCCGCTCCATTCGATCGACTCGCGATTTGCACTCCTTTTCGACAAAATGGCGAATCGGACCATAAAACCCTCCCGAAGCGAAAATGAGGAGAAAGAGGCGAGGAAAGCGATAAATGTCGCCGTTAGAAACCATCCTTTGGCGACTTCCACAGCGTCATCATCGGCTCTTTTTTATTCCGTCCCTTTCAAACACTCAAACGGTATATTTGTCGCTCCAGTGGAGCGTTGAAAACGCTGCGTCTCTCCCTTTTTCCGCCTCTTCTCTTCCAAAAAACTCCGGATTTCAATATTATTATTTATCTTCGAAGCCACAAATTCGCGCAAACAGATTCGTAATGGGAGGGGAATAATTGGGTCGTAGGTAGGAAATGGGAGGGACCGTGAGGGGCTTTCAAAAGGCAAACGGTTTGTTTGGCGGAAGAGGACTCTCGCTGCCGAACCGAAGAAAATCGTCCGAGCGGTCGGCTTAAGGGGAAAGCGCAAAGATTTAAATTCACTTGTCAGGAATGGATTTCCTTCCCTTTGAACCGCCCTCTATCCGCCCATTTATCGCTTCGTTTCGAATCTCTGTCTTCATCGGAAGTAGCTGTTCCAAACCCAAGGAACAGCCTCCCAAAAAATCAGACTTATCAACTACGAATAGTAAGGATTCCATCTTTCCACGGAGTAGTTTATTTTCAAATGTTTTCTGGTTCAAGATTGAGGAAAATTAATTCTTTGCATACCTTTGCCTCAGTCCTGTTCGTGGCTGTAATAATCAGGAAGCTAATGAGGTATGAGTGGTTCTTTGTAATGACACTAATTTTAAGCTCTTCTTATGATTAGCGTTCTGTAAAATATATCCCTGTTCATTGAAATTTGTTTAAGATGCTAATCGAAAGGAAGGTATACAATTCTGTTACGATAATTGTGTCTTTTATGAATAAAAAATATGTTAAAGCCAGAAGCCACGGAAATTTCTTGACACCATATCTAATGGATTAATGGAATATTTGTCATTAGTCTTATGGTAAAGTGCAGTGAATATTGTACCTTTAATCTCTCTAGTTTGTATCAGTCCTGCTCATATATGTTATGAAATAAGAGCTAATTAGGTTTAATTGATGCTTGAAAATGGCATTCAACTTGGTCATGTTTTTTTGAATTCTATGTTATTCACAGGGTAATTGTGTTACACTTTCGCAAACTTTTTTTCGCATACAGCACTCTGGCTAAATGGGAAAATGAAGGGAAAACTACCTCACACCTCATACCTAGTTGCCTCATCCCCTCTTTAAAGTTCTTTGTAATGGTGGAGGGGTTCAGGACCCAGCAAGCCTTCGGGCTGATGACTGTAGTGACATACAGGAGTAATTTGGTGTTGAGTGGATTCATGAATGTAAGCAAGGATATGCCAGTAGTTGAGCACCTGAGGTCTTCGTCCCACACGTGGTCTTGACGAATAATTAAATTCAGCTGTTTGAATAATTTACTTTCTGTACCGTTTATTATCTAAAGTGATACTGAAATGGGAAATATACTCCTTTCCTAAGGGACTAAATCCGTTTTCGGATAATAGAAATGGGCAAAAGATATCTCATTAATGAAGTATTTAGGGTTTTTTTTATAGTTATACTACTTCTGAAATTAAGCATATTATATGTTGGGTTGGCATAGCAAGGCTATATGAACGCATCAACATTAAACAACTCAGATGTTTTTCATTCGTATCTCAAATATATTGAAAATATTCATAGCTTCTTCAGCGAGTTAAGTCTGAAATCAGTTAATTGATGACGTTTGGGAAGGCTGAAGTGTTTTCCAGAGTCGTATCAAAACATTAAGATTGAAGTTAAATTGCAGTTTTTAAACAAGTTTTCCCTGTTTTCAGATTTTTTTATAAATAACACTCGCTTCGGTCAACGATGGCTTTCGTTCCTTCGTGATACGGGCCGCAGTTAAAGCGAAAAATTCGCTTTGCCTTCAGCACCCTTCCCTCTTTTGCTTTCATTCGCTCGTCCAATTCCCCCTTACGGTGTCCCCCTACTGCTCTTTTTCACCTTTTATATAGTGCATGTTTTCGACCGCTCATTTCAATGGCAGGCTGTGAACTTTCCTCGGGATCTTTTCGAAAGTTGGGTGTGGATAATGGGATCGTTTGCATGAAAATTCAAAATAGGTTGTGCGATGAATTCATTTTATTTCCGTGGCTCAGAGTGAACCATGTGGTTTGGTAGTCGAATCGCGCGATTTACTGTGAAATGAGTTCGATCGGGAAGTGGCATTGAGATGTGTGATTTGGGATGCATCGCCGATAACACCCGGAATGGTTGGGCTATGGTAAGTGGGGGTCATTCATCTGTATTTTCGAATAACATCTGCCCAAACTTTAAATAACCTCATAAAAATATTTACTGCTTACTTTGTATGTGAATTTCGGGGCCCATTGAACTGTGTAAAAAATTCGTACAATTCGACTTTTATAAATAGAGGAATCAAAGCTATCCGGATCGCCTCCGCAACAGTCCATGCTTCGACGAGACACCAATTTAGTGGAAATGGGAGTTATTCGTAGAGAAGGCATTTTATTCTATTTTATAGAAACATTTTCCGGGTGAGTAGCTTTCTATGGCCTCCAACTGTGTAGCTTGACTTGATCGATGTAAATAGGTTTATTTATGAATTTATAGCTATAAAGGCGTAGTCATTGCTTCTTGGCAGATGTAAAAATTCGATATTTAGATTCTCAATTGATGTGTAAGCTCACTCAGATTCATATAGGGAGGTATGCTTTATACAGTTGTGGTGGGTAAAGAGTGCCAATGAAAACCAGTGGAGACTGGGCATTTAGCTGGGCCAAAATTTCATAATTTTATTATAAATATCTGACGATTATGTATATGCCCGAAGGGAAAGAGAAACGATTAACTAAATTAGAGATAGAACAAGATAAAGTCACGACCCAAGCAATTGATTCCATCAATTGAAGATTTTATAAATTAAAAAATCTAAG
This sequence comes from Ladona fulva, assembly GCA_000376725.2. Lineage (NCBI taxonomy): Eukaryota > Metazoa > Arthropoda > Insecta > Odonata > Libellulidae > Ladona > Ladona fulva. Next base: position 623,852 of record KZ308392.1, read on the forward strand.
ACGCTGCACAAAAACGGAAGGGCCCAAGTGGGAGCCTAGAAAATTGGGTCCCTAGCTTGTTACGTTTTATAGTCCCTGGAGTATGCTATTATATTTACTCATTTGGACACATTTCTCAGTTCTGAAATTACTCATCCCCCCGACGCTGAAAGGCAAAAGGGGAAGAAGAAGAAATCACTCATAGGATCAATGACAAACGATAATCACTTCTATAATCTTTAATTTTTTATATACATTTATAACAAAAATTATGTACCACGGTAACCTCTACTTATTTTATCAGGTTTTATCTAAACTTGATCAATTCAGTTCTTTCGTATACACTTATAGTTAGTTTAACATCGTGCTTTTCGATACGTCTACCAGCAATAAGTGGAAAACAGCGGGCACAATTTAAATGTACGGTTTAATGTTTGTCGCGTCCACCATACAGTTATTCTTACTTACTGAGAAATTAAAGTTTAAAACTAAACAGCTGCTTTCCTTAGACTTAAGAATGTTTATAAGTTAACACTTACCAGTTTGAATCGGTAAATTTCGTTTTGGTGATAGAAACTTTATCTCTGGAGACCCAGTTGCGAAATGAATTGAATACTGGAGTGCTTAACAACATAATATTCAAAAGCTGTGTTTCCCATCGGTTTGTATTCCTAATTTCGATTAATATCTAGCATTTTAATGAGAAATACTGAAGGGATATCCATGTACGCCATTCACATTACCCATGAGTTGATATTACATTCACATATAATGCGCCTCATGATACCGCTCATTTTCATCGCATATATTCCATTTGTTTTGTTAAATAAATGGTAGATATCTGTTGTTAGATTTAATCTTTTAATAGCTAAGCGTTTATCTTATGAATCATTTCATTCTAGCGTTGTTACACCTGTATCATACATCGAAATGTCTGCACCACGTCAGTATTTCAACGAGCTGCCTCATTTATTAAAGATCCATGCGAATCGTTCTCTTAATCGCCGTTCACGCTCGAGAGTGCTCACTCTCCAGCGGCTGTTGACGCACATTCGCTGCGCGTTGCTAAGTAGGGGAAGATAGACGCTTAATGCAGAAAACACAGTCGTAAATGAACGCACGGCGATGTTCAAACATTAAGATGGAGGACGCGTGTCGCGGCGCATTTATTCCCTCGAGTCCCGCGCGTGCGCCCACTCGCCTTCAATTGTTCGTTTAGTGCGATTGGTCGGAGAAGAGCGGACCTTCCCCAACCTTCTTCGCCATCATTCTTTCATCCCCATCAATATGCCCGTACTCACCCCACCCTTTTCCACCCTTGTTTGTGTAATGGAGGCGTATGAATAAGAATAATAATGGTGGCGTTCTTTAAGGGTGGATATTTTGAATAGCAAGTGCTGGCAGAAGGCGGTCCCGCGGCACACCATGGAACGTGCCTGCTCCAGAAGGGTTCCCTTGGAAGGGGATGGGTGTTACAAGGGTGCACGGAAAGGTCCGTTAGGGCCTTGTCGCTTGTAAAATAACAAAATTGACAAATGTCTCGATATCTTGATCCTGCGTCGATGGTTTAATAGCAGAGCAGCTCAACCTGCGGCCCGATCGGGTCCTAAGCCGCAGTGGTGCAGCCCGCTTACAAACATTTTGCTTCACGGTTTTATGCATTAAATCTTCACGAGATTAATCGCCCGATTGGATGGGCCATAAATTTTCATGAAGGAGGGAGAATTATAGACTTTATTGATTCTCTCATGAGGAAGGCCTGTTTACGAATTGTTTTGATAATTTTTCGCCTTACTCTAATATAATAGACGCAAACTATGTTTTTCCCAAGTTTAGTATTTAGTTTTCCAATCATCCTTGAGACGAGGAGGGCGAATCCATCCTAGATTAGCGATAGACTTTTGCCATTTTAAAATATCACTCTGCTGTATATAAACGGTAACCGGTCTTTAATCTTATAATTCGAAATAAACCATATTCATTTTGAGGTAAAGGTTAACAGAGTTCCTCGATCCCTGATCAACTTTTATTTTTTATCAGAATTATATTGTTTCGATATTTGATTGATAAGATTGATCATTGCATTTGAATGCGTAAAGTTTCATGTAACATAATCGGTAATATCTTGAATACGGCTAGAAGGAGACTGTTGGTCGACTATTGCTCTTAGGAAGTATTCTGACGACACATTCACAGCGATTTGGATGAGATACGAGTAAACTCAGCATTTACTCACCATTAGAACATAGTTAACATGAGAAGTCTTCGCAACCCTTACCGTGTTGTGGTATTATGTTATAATGTGTGACCTATTGGATAGAACTGTGTTCTATTCTATTACATTGAAATATACCAATTTCTTTCAGCGCTTTAATGACTGGAAACGATATGTTATAATTCTGCAACGAAACCAATGCACAGATATAATTTCTATTAATTAGAAGTTACTAATTATTTTAGTAATGGAAAACGTAAAATTTCCTTAAATCTAGTCTACTAGGATCACTAACCTAATTAACTTGGACCCTTATCCATTTCCTTGGGACCCTCGTAGAATCTTCTTCCATAGTTTTCTATACGTTTTCCCAAAATAGGGATATGGCAAATTAGGGTAGAAGCGATTAAAAAAAAGTCATTTCATGAAAAAGTAGAAAAAGCACCCCAAATAAAGCATTTACATTATAACTTGAATTAGCTGCTACTAATTTGTTCGAGATATAACGGTAAAATTGTTATGAATATTGAGTCTGAACGACGTGAAGTAGGCGGATGCATCGAAATCTTCCGAACTTTATATGTTACTATGAAAAAGTAAATTTGTGGGAGCGGCTGACTCGATTAGTAAAGAAAACCTTGCCAATGCGTTGGAAAGTACACTTCCGATATTCTATTTTAATAACTTAGACAAATCTGGTTGAGAGTGAGAGACCATTCAAGTAAATTCTATTATGGGATGGTAGTTGATCGATTTACTCTTTGCATAACCTGTTACTCTAGTCTTTTAGTAGTCTTTTAAGTAGTCTCACCATTCGGAGTTTACAAGCTAATTTACTCTGTTATGAAATGCATATCCAAACTTTCCTGCAATGTTAGTATCTTAGCAAAATTCCCAGCAAAATCGATCGATGTGTATTATATGTTACGATACTATACTTAAAATATCTTCTTTCGAACCGTGATATTAATCCGTAAACAGTGTTTCCTTAATCATAATTAATTCATCTTTTCTAATCGTCTTTTGGGAAATTGTTTTATATCTTTTTTGCCCTTAAGTGCATATGCATGACCTTTTGCTACCATGTAAATTCTTTGTCTTTCCCTTCTGATTTTTCCATGTAAAATATCCTATCTCTCGAATCACACTTCAATACATAACTTCTTCCGCAGCTTTCAATGCCATGCAATCTGTCTTCCGTTTGATTCGTCCTGTGATTCTGTAAACAAATGGATTTTTGTCGAGATTGATCTCCTATCCTCTCAATTCTTTTCAAACGTCTCGTATTTTGACAGTCCTTCTACGTCACGTCTGGTGAGTTATCGTTAGGACGCGTCAATCGAGACGGCAACGATTTTAAGCGGATCACCAATTTCAGTGCCAAATTCCCTGTAGTTTCAAAAAGTTAAATATGATTTTTCGCCCCTCAATCGAGTTATTCACCGTTCGGAAAAATCGCGTCGTATGAAATTCGAGCGCAAACATTTCCGCCGGAGAAAATTTGAATTTCAGCTGCTTAGCAAAGTAATAACGGCGCGTAAAAATAATATAAAACGCGTCGATAATAAATCTCGTGCAAAAATTGAATGTCCGGCCGCGATTTTCCTCGACATGTTTGTCATTTCACCTGCGCCCGAGGCAATTATTTTTTCGATCAACGCGACAGTAAAAAGTTTATTCGAATCGAATACATCGGAGCGATTACCGTTTAATTAATTCGTCGGTTTATCGACTTTCGCGCGCCGGATTCGCCAGTCTACGCGATGCTCACTAGATCAGAATAATGCCTCTTAAAAGTTTGCTTCCCGTCGACGACTATAACAAGTTCGGCATGTTTTAAATCTCTGGCTTATAAAAAATAATCTCGTGCCGTGGACACTTTTTTAACTCACCTCGATATTTATGTTCCCGGGGATTTACGATCGTCATCTCTCGGCAGCGAAAAAAGCGAAAAGCGATGAGCGGATTTTTTCGCGAGTGCGCAAATCTGATCCGCGCGGACATTAGCCCAATACGGCTGTCATTCCATTCGTGCAAGCGAAAATTCTCTCTCGCTTCGTCCTTCCAAATGGATTGTGCACGGCACACGGCCTTTCACGATTAAAATAATCCCTAATAAATATAAATCGAACGTTTTGGGGGGGGGGGGGGAAAGGGAGAGAAAAGAGGTTTCATCGGCCGGCTCAGGATAAATACTCGCATAATCCACCCCTTTGACATTTGCATCGCACCCCTCCGACCCGCCACCTGTCCCTACGCAAACACTTGCCGCACCTCGGGTGATTCAGCCAGCGTCTCTCCCTGCCTAATAGCGTCCTCATACACTGGGTTGTTGGTGCATCTTCCACGGCCCTCAGGTTTCGCCTTGCATCTAACGCGGAGAATTATCTTGAATGGACATGAACGCTCCTTACGAGGAACTTGCTATTTACTTCCTTGTTTCAATCAGTCTTCCTTACTTACTTATTAGTAATGGCCAAAAAAACCTTAAGTGTTGACAAAATGTATGCACATATGAAGCGTTTTATATCCTTGTGAGTTCGTTCAACCAAAATATTGCTGTAGCTCTTGCAATTCTATATACTATGAAGATTTTCCGAATATTTAAAAAATATCTGAGTTTCTTAGCAATCCCGTAGTCAATACTCACGAACTCAAATATTTGTGGCGTAACATAAGATTTTAATGTTTCAAGACCTGCAAGGTTGTTTATCTCTATTATTACTGGAAAGTTGCATATTACGTTAGTGAAAGTGTTTAACCCACAATTTCCCAACATAATAATTTCCAGTATTTTTTAAAATTCCTTGTCATCTGAGTCCGTATAAGCAACGCTTTCATTTGTTTATGTTGATATAGAACCCTTGGATGTTAGATACAGAGTATCACATAAAGCTTTCCAGTTTTAATTAGAGTGGCATACTCATTCGTATATTTCACAATTCGAGAGATTAACGAACGCATCCTCCGTTTTCGTTTGTCACTTTGTGTATATTAGTCGTTCATATAATTTACAGTTCCACCAAGATCAATGTAAAAACGGCTGTCTTCATAAAGAATACATATACGGGATATTTTGAGGTCTTCTTTGAGGTTATATTGTTATTTTATCGCCCATTCTCAGGGTAATGTTGAAGTCATGTAAGGTCCTCAAGCTATCTATAAATAGTCCGCGATCTTTTAGTAGAAGTTCTAAAACGATACTATCGGCTATACTGCTGACCGTGCTTCTTATGTAACATTTATTTCACCTTAATACTATAATAATTATAGGGCCCATTTTGTAGGCATAAAGTTCTAGTTTGCCCAATCTGAAAAATTAATTTGCATGCTAAAAGTTAAATAACTAACATTTCTTTGTTTCCATTGGTGGTAATATTATGAACAAGATAATTAATTTAATTAATCAAGTTAACCAAAATTTCCATCCATTTCGAAGTATATTCTAAATAAAAATATATATTTCTGGAATAAGTACAAGAAATGTACGTTTAAAAATGGCCTAAGAGCGACCCTGCCCGTGGGATTTGCTTTATAAATATAAGTTTTATATCCCTTGGGAGAAAGTTTACGAAAGGAAAGCTTCAGACAAAAAAAAACTCAAAGTTCGATTGTTATAAACATGAACCATCGTATTCCATCGAACGGAATTCCACTCTCCAAAATATGACTGAATTTACGAAATCTAAAGAAACATTTAGCAGAAAAACGTAAGTTAAAAAAATAGGTATCACATTAATTTTTAGATTAGAATTATTTCATAAATGAATACGAAAGGAAAATTGCTCAAAGAAAATTCCAGAAAGGTTTATAAAACCTAGAGAAGTATGATAATGAAAGTATTAAGCGAAGATTAGGTCCTTTCTTGTAATTATTCTTAGGCACGGTATCATAATGTATGTACACTTCAAACGGAATTTAACTAATTTTCCTTTTAGGGCCTGGTATTATATTGTTTTGTTAAAGTCAAAGCGAAAATTATAGTCGATCTCCATGCTGATTCACCATATACGTAGGAGATTGACTATTATCTTTAACTCCAACAAAACTTTATTATATAAGGCCCTAAAGTGAACATTAGTTGAAGTCCATTTCAAGTATACATTTTAATATCACGCCTTATCAAAATGCTGATAGTAAAATATAAAAATTCAAAGAAATATTTTTCGAATATTTTTGCTTTTGAACTGCACAGACGATTAATGTATAGTGTATACACAAGTGAAAATAAATAATTTTATAGGATGACAATCAAGAGATATTATCCATCAAACCATTTTGAAAATAAAATTCTTCAATAACTTAGGAAATATCAGAAAATATAGATGGAGCGTGTTTCATTTTTTTTACCACAAATGTATTTTAATTATGAAAATGAGTTTGAACTGAAAAGTACAGAAAAGATTGAGCAGCAGTCCTTCAAAATTGATTTTCTCTCAGTTTAAGCAATTAATTTTCTCATTTTTATTTCCTGTTAGACATGAATGTAGGGACGGTAGGTGATTGGTATGGCTTCAAAATCGAGTGAACTTAGACGATAAAAAAGACGAGGTCCAGAGAGTATATGACGAATAACAGTGGACATATTGAAATGTTATTACTTCATATCTGTACTTTAAGATTCTTTATCTATTGCGATATTTATGAAAAATGTCTCTCCATACAATGTAGTTGTCTTTTATGTTTTATTGGAGCTCGTACGGAGAATATATTCATGAATTTTACGCAGGTGAATGTCAAGTGCTCGAAGCCTTACTCTTGAACTTTCCGTAAACAATTGTTAAACCACTCTTCAGGGATATCTGTAAATTAAGTAGGCGTTATTTTCTTGATCTTCAGACTTTCAATTGCCAGAATTTGAGAAATAGTGTTTGAATCGTTGCCTCTCGAAGTCATACCATGTTCAACTTTGGTAACAATTAAATACTCTGATCCTTCCCTTGCCGCGGAGTTATTCTCTTGTAAATTGTCGAGCTATGACAAACCGCCCTTTGCCTAGACTATGGATTTCTTTCATAGTCCCCTGTGTGGTGCCAACGGTTGGCTTTTATGCCCATTAATATAATACGATGGCTTCCATGGCCACGCGATGTAGCCTATTCCTAAGGATTAAAGGAAAGGAAGGTGTCTTAGTAGATTGAAAACCTACGGAAAATCCCAAAGGGGGATCCCGAACCCAGGTCTCCCAAGTGGGAGACCTGGGTTCGAGTCCCATTCGTGTCGCTATTTTTCACACTTGTTATTCCTTTAGCCTATTCCTGTTCAATGTCGTCTCGAATATTCTATAAATCTATGTTTTTATGTCTTCTCACGAAATCCAACCCCCTCAATGTCTTCTTCTTATAGAGATGATGTGTATCATGCCAAGTAAAAAGAATCGAATCGCCTTTTAACCCGGCACGCCAAGGATCTTACATGGACTCATGTGGTTCCTCTCCCAAAGAGTTTGAAATCTCCTGGGACTAGATCAATGGGAAAAAAGAGGTTAGGAGAGTGAAGATCAAAATTTGTGAAGATCAATTTGTTAAACAAAACTAGTTTTACCGTACTAAGCAACATAAAGATTAGTTTAGCTGTGAAATACGTCTATGTCTGGTTTATTCTGTATGGAAGGTATTAAACGTGCGTGCCTCTCTCTCTCAAGATTTCGTTCTAATTAAGATAAAAGTGTATGAATTGCGACAAATATCATTAACTCAAAACTGACGGCAGATTACTACATTTCGTACATAGGTATTTGTTTTATTTCATCGTAAGACAAAAATGTTTTTCCGATTAAACTTAATGCTTTAAGCGACTTTTGCAGTTGTTCGAGCCTGAAAAGAAGCAAGTATGTTTAAGTATGTCAAGAAAAGATATTCAGTTTTGTATATAATTTTATATACTGATTTCCTTTGACTATATGTTGCAATCTTAATTCTTGAGCAAGTTCGTGCAATTTAACAATAAAATCATCTCAAACGAAAGGCGTTTGAGGACGTGGAGACTTTTCGTTCTTGTATCTTATTTGACCGATCGAATTCTCATCGCGCGACAGAATGTTCTTTTATTTATTTGTTCATCTAGTTGAGAGCCAGAGTTCAGAATTGCGTTCACTTTTTCCTACTCTATTATTATATTTATATGGATTTCCGAATAATAATTATTATTATACTTCTGCATGGATTTCCGGAAGTCTCTCTCCTCTTTTGACGTAGCTGCATTAGTTAATTTTGAAGGTAAATATTGTCACTATTAGTTAGCAGAAGGAAAAATTACCTCAGTATTAGTGTTAACTGTTATCTAATTGTGGAATTACACATAGGATGAAAGGTTTTTGGGACAAATTTCAGCTATTGATTGAAGAATGAAAGTAATGAATAGGCAGATGTCATGCGCTTCCTCTGCTGAGTATGTATCCGAGTCGATGTTGGTAATTCCTTAGTTCTTGTACATTTATATCTGGATAAAGATTGTTTCGAGTTGTAAACATATGACAGCTTATCTTTAAATCTCTATTATAGGTGAAAGCAGAAATATAACAATCTTCTCTCCTAATTAGCGTTTAATTATTCCTAACTAGAGGATTTTCTTAGCTCTTGGAATGGCTAATCAATTTGATTCAACTCTCTCGTACCCACCGAATCAACGTTTTGCATTCAAAACCTCCCGAAGTAGATAATCTGCGAGGGACTGGAGCTAACTAGTCCGTCCCTCAAACTTGGGCCGATTTACATCTTCTGCTCAAACACTCCTCAGGCCACATCATTTGTCTCAGACCGATTCCTTATTCGCTATTCATGAGCTTCGTCCGCACTCTGAGGCAAATCGCCATTACGTTTCCTTGGGCGGAAAGACGGCTGAAGTCTAATCCGACACCGAATCGAGCTATAACAATATTTAACGTCGACGCAAACGATACGTACAAGAAATACAAGAATGATGAGATCCGCGGTGAAATATTCATGGTTGGCATTTGTTGACTCAAGGTAGAAGTAAAGAATAAATCCTCACCACACCCATCGCTGTCGTTTATTATTCTTTCGTCTTCAGTGACGGACATATACTTTCTCACGCACGCATGGAAGGCGTGGGTGGGATGTGCCGGAGGCGCTCGAGGTCTACCGAAGACGAGCGGAGGGGGCGGCGGAGGAAATCCAATTTGCTCCCGATACAATGGTCGTCAAATTGGGAGTCTCCTTTCCTTCCTCGTTCTGCTCCTCTCCCTCGAGGCTATTGGGGGCGGAAGGCATTCGTCTTTTTTTTTTAGGGGTTGTTAAGGGATGAAAGGAGAGGGGTTAGAAAGGGAGGAGCTTAGAAATGTGAAGATGGTCATGATGGCTATGGTGAGAATTGGTAAGCCGCAAAGAGCAGCACTTGCTTTATACCGCAATAGAGCAGACAGTCGGGACTTTATGACAGTCGGAGGACTTTATACATCTCGCCTTTATTTTTACGAAAATATAATTGGAGTTAACGCTTCCGAAAATTTTGATTTGTTTCCTACAACATGGAGTTTCATCCAACAACCTACTTCCAATTCTCGTAATTATCAGTTGCGCATCCCTGGTCATGATTAATGAATCACGGTTAACCATAGTTATTCATATTTTCACGACTTTGTTAATTTGGATGAAAAGCGTTTTCTCTCAAGTCTCGGATGTAGCGGTGAATGACCCCTAATTCTATTAGCTTCCTCTATATTAAGTAATATGCCTCACTTTTATTTATGAGACGAAATACTATACTCTCCTTTGGTCCATAAAATTTGTTTGTTAAATGGCAAAAATTAATGGCCAAAACTTCAGTTTTATCTCTCAGCGTTATTTTATCTTTCAGTTTTATTTCTCGGTTGATAATACGATGAAAGAATACGAGATACTGTGTGAATATTCGAATACGTTATTGCATCCTGCTATTATATGTTAAAATGACAATTTTACTGCGCCAACATAGCAAGGAAGACATGATCAACGGTTAATCTTTGTTATGAATATATTTTTTTTCAGGTTTAAATTGGTGATCTACTGTTATTTGTATTCAGTTAGTATATAGTCTTTGTATTCATAAATTCTTACGGATTTCGGATACAAGTGCAACTCAATGACTACTCAGGAGATTTACCGTTTTCTTCGTAAATCATCATTCTTAGCCTATATTGCTAATATTGTCTTGTAAATGGTGGTACATATTCCGATAAGACAGAGAAGAATCTTATTGGATGAGGTGGATCCGATCATGGAAACACTTTTCTTCTTGGGAAGGAAAGAGTTTACGTTGCCTGAGAATTAAAAGGAAATGTATAAGATAATGTATGTATATTTTTGAAGTGCGAGATGTTCCCAAAGATACGAAGTATAATGTAGGTTGGTCAATAAAGTGACATTCAGCTTCCTTCCCTCGTAAGAGAAACCTGTGAAAGTTGTGCATGAACACCTCTACACACTAAGAACTCTACCTTTTTGTTAGCGTCTAACGCAGGGGTCGGTGTGCTTCGTACACAGAAGTCAAATTTATCCTTCACGACAATTTTAGAATGATTCAAGAGCCATAGGTGTGTTTCAATCAGTAAGAAATAATTTGAAATATATTATAGAAATTTATCATTTATTCATCTATATTTGCGCGATATTAGACAAATGAAATCTCAACTGTTTGAATAATATTACTTTGTAACTTTATCTGTGAAACTCTGAAAGTTTTATTTTCGATTGGATTGTTCTCTAGATCCCGATTAATTGCATAAAGAGGCCCTTGTGGCTCGCGAGCCGCGGTTTGCCAACCCCCTTTCCTGACACATGCGGGTACGTATGTAATTCTGAAGACATTTAATCACTCGGCTCGTTACGCAGAGGAGAATGAGAAAGAAACAGGTCGAATTAATCCGAAGGAATCCTCAACTGCAGTTTGGAAAGAAGAGGAAAAAAGTTCCAAAACAAGTGGGCCAATTGGTCCATGGTGGAAAAGTTTGTTCTTGTATGGATTGTGGGAGGGTGAGGGAGTAGGATTCTTGACGTCTTCTCCTTCCTTTCGTTCGGCCTTTGGCAAGTCCAAATGACGCCGGAAGGAGTCGGGAATCGAGTTAGGGAGGGATTTATGGGCGAAGAGTTAGTTCCTTGGAACGGAGCAAGTTTTCGGAGCGCGCGTTTTGTTGGCTCCGGGTGATGAGTTTGCCCTGGAGGGGGCGGACGCACGTAATCAGGTCGAGTTTGCGTTTCGAAACGAATTGATCACGAGAAAAAGATTTGTGTGATCAGAGATTTAGAGTGGATAATCTTTTCTTTATTTTGTTCCCTAATATGAATCGTAAATGTTGACCTTGACGTGATTTTTAATTCGCGCTGGAAAATTTCGCCGCGGAGAGCGGTTTTTTTCATTTCGCTCCAGAGGGCCATCCGCATTGTCATCTCCGTTGGTTTCGCTTATCATTAGCCCTTTGGAATCCATTATTCAAATATCGAAGCAGAACCGTGGATCGTGCTTCGACGCTCTTGGGAGGGTTGCTGTATTCATTCACGGTCGCTGTAACAAAGAGATTGGTTCCAAACGTAAATCGTGCCCTTCTTCAATCCATTATACTGTCGGAAGCCAAAGTTTACCGAGCCGGTGTACACTTGGAGGAAAAACGGAAAAATAAAATGTTGAATTCCATTTAGGTTCACTGGTGACTTTCCTGAAGTTTCATGTCGTGCCGATGTTGGGTCCGTGTCTTACTCAAGCCGAATTATGTCTCCTTGTCTTGAATGCAAATTTCAAAACACCATAGGGAAACTTTCGCTGATTGCTGCATTTTTCTTTCGCTCTCTTTTTTTATGCATGGCGTAATTCTATCGGTAAAGGTTGGACATGACATTACGCAGCATGCTACCGTATATGCTCACCTTTATCTATAATGAAGAGACTGGTTTTCCGGCGAATCATTCCTTTTTACTTTGGAAATCTGAGCATTATCAGTAAATTCCACGGAGCGACTTCTTTGATCAAATCTTCATTTTATGCAAATGCGGACGAATATCTTAGAAGATTAAACTCGGAGATCGCGCCCTCGTATCTTTATTTCGTACGCTCGGAATTTGATTTTCTAATCTTAAACTTTAAATCCGAAGTTGCCGAGCGAATTGCTTGGCAAAATATGACTCTTGGCACTTCCTCGGGAAATGATTCTTGCATTTCGCCCTTGGGATTCCTCCCCTTTTCGCCGAGAACCCGTGTTTTTGATCTGCACTGCAAACACCCATCTTAGTATTATCATGCGCAGATTAGCTGCCCTATCTTGGGAGACTCGAAAGCAGCAATTAGCTAATTTGATTTCGTCCCGCCCTCGTTGGAGGCCTTTTCTCCCTCCCTGCGTCCCTCCGCGCCTCTCTTGTCTCCAGTAGCAACAAGGATGCTCGCTCCCTCTACCGTTAACGCCACTCCTTATCCTCCGAATCGTTTTCTTCTCCGCTCAGATTACTTCGAGTCTAATTACCTCCAAAGTAGTTTCCCAGTTTAAACTTACCGTTTGTGCATTACAAACTCGGAAAGGCTTGTGAAACTGAAGTTCTTTCATGTAATTGAATATAATAGCCCTGGCATTTCTTCCTTTAGTAATGAAATGCATCTCAAATATACATTGGATAGCTACCTAAACCTATTGGTATCTATTATAAATTAACGTGGAACAGATCTTACACAAAAAAGAAATAACACTGCGAATAATGTGTGGTGGTAATGCGGTTACTTTAGCATTTTCTCATACCGTGGTATATCTTAAATAAAATCAGTTCCTTACTATTAGATTTGTAAGAAGTAACTCAGTACTTCTTCAATTTGCTTGTAAAAGTTTATGACTGAGAGAACGGACTACTTTCATCCCGTGGCGGAGGTTTGTACATTTACAGAATGTAAGGTTTAAATTCGAAACAAAACTGTTTAGTTTCAAATATATTTATAAATTATTTAGATAGCAGTGTTGCAGTATTTAGAACATTTTTTTCGTCATTATACAATAATGTGGTGTCATTAGAAGGGTACTGTTTTAATGCCCCAAAAAATCAGACCATAAAAATGGTAATTTTTACTTTTGTTCACAGTTTTGAATGCATTTTCTGAAAAATATTTTCTTACCATCATATAACGATGTTAGTATGAATTTTCATTTACATAAACAGAAATCTTTAAAATCTCTAATTTCGAGAAAATTTTGTTGTAGATTGATCTAGGAACCACTCAGAACGTCCCAGGAAAGTTATTTTGTAGTTAAATAGTATTACATTTCTATAAGGACTCGCACTACGCTTTAATTAAGAGTAAAGGTGTAATGCCAGGGCAATAAATAGACCAATTATTAAGTTTAATTTCAAAATTTTAAAAATACTATACCCATAATACGGTATAATTTTCAAGTAGTCCGGCTTAAAACTCAATTACAGCTCAATGATTGGCAGAAGGAATACTAAGAATATAGATGCTGAGATGAAAAATTTGAGAAATATTCGCAACTGATAGGGAAAGCAAGAAAGAGTGATTTATTTGAACGTAATGCAATAGATTCTCCTGTTTGCTAATTCTTTTTACATTTTGACTACGACAGTCATTGTTTCTAACTAAAAAGAATAGGTTATTTCTCAATATTTTCTGAAAAACACATATTAGCAATGAGTTTCGTGATCTGACATACGAATCCTTATAAGATATCTCAGCAGTGTAAATTCTGAGTAAGTGTGTGAGGCTAAGGTTTGATGAAGAAATGTTGTAATTTACATAGAAAATTAATGAGCTTAGAATATGAAACGTATCAATAATATAATAAAATATAATATAAAATTAAATGATAAGTTTCATTACTACCTATATATCAAATGAAGTTTACCAAGAATTTTAAAATATTTATCAATCTTAAGCTTTTGTAAAATTAGTTATGGCGCCTGAGGGAATTAATTATGGCGTCTAAGAATGAGATATCTCTGCATTCTCTCTCCAAACTCTGCAGTGGGTGCATCCCCAAAATGTCTCCAAGGTTTAACAGCGTCGAATCCACCATGTAATCATCTCCAAGAATTACGCTCTGGTGATTAATCAATGTAAAGAGAGCTGAAAAATACTAAAGATCTTGCTTAACTCGCCTCAGGAATTGCGACTTACTGGAACATTAGGAGATGAAGCGATTTCGTCCTCTGGCGAACGATTAGCTCATTAAAATCCGGAGACTGGCTCATTAGCGCTTGCGAAATTCCTTTTTTAAGGAGGGTGAGAAATATGATGTTTGAGGGCTCGGAAGGGGCCAAAGGACTCACTCTTCCGTGTCTCTTAGATTAGGTTAGCGGATGAGTTTCCATGACACCGACTCCTCCTACATTTGAATACGTCCTCTACGCTTCGTTATCCATTCTCCACGCTCATATTTCTACCAAACTTCCAACAGAAACTCCATATCCCTCCTAATTAGCGCCGCACTACATTCGAACACATTTCGCCACGTTTTATCTTCCTCTAAGTGCGACAATTATTACTACGACGCATTGGCGCCTTCTTCAAGCAGGGAATCTTCGCTTCGCTTCTTGCCGCTAGAAACCAAGGTTCTTTATTTGCAGTGGGACAATGTTCTTTTCGCGGACTCCAGATCCATCTACTCTCCCTTGTTCAAATTATCACTTGCCTACAAAATTATCTCATAGTTTGAGTTTTTAGTGTGCTCTAAGCATCCCTAAAGTATCCTTCAACTTAATCTAGCTCACAAGTTTCTCAATGCGAATACCCGCCACTTATTCTATGGAAACTCATTGAAAATGCTACTTCCGAAGTCAATAAAAACTAATTTTTTATTTTTTCTTCTACTTCAGCCTTATTAAACAGTAGATCCCTTGCACATATTTCATAGTGAGAGTAATTTTATCAAGTTTTGCGAATGCGAAACGGAGAAACATGGCGAAATTCCTGGTGATTAATGTTACATTTTTTATTCATGTTTTCGAATACTTTTATCCACAGTACCCGGGTATATTATATAAATTTACTATTATTTATATATATTATTATGTTATTGATTTATTTCCCATTCCCATCGCTTTCATAAATGAATTCATCAATAGCATAGATGAAATTTTCATATATCGCCAATTAATTGCCACTCTCTATCTATTCCTACGCCTTACACAAGCTTGGGTGAAGCATCTTAGATAGGTTTCCTTCAATTCCTTACTGAATTTTCCTCAACTTTGAATATTGTGGGTGAAAGAGCGCTGAGAGATAATCATTCTTAAACAGCGCCGCCAAACCCAAAACGAAAGGGAGTAAGGGCTGACCTTTCCGATAGTGGTATTTTGTAGTATCGTATTTCAGTCCTGGTGGTAAAAGGCTAGTTGCAGTGCTTTGGCTAAGAGAGCCACAGTTTATAATGTGGTAAGATAATTCCACTTATGAGTGCAAAAATTGCAAAGCCGATGACTGATGGAATGTTGTTATCAATCATCTTTTGAGGGAGAAAGCAATAAACCATCTTCCTTATAATTACGTTGTATTTATGTTAAGCTTATAATCTACAATGGAACGTGTGATTGTGATTGCATGATAATTACGCGCGAACATATTCATGAAAAATGCTTTCTCTAATTATATGCGTCTGATTATCTTAATTGTTATTTTATGTGATGATATAGGAAAACGATGAAAAAATTGTTGATAGACAATAATGCAAGCTTAGATGTTAGAAAACACAAAAACCTATGTATGTAGTGTGTTCCAATAAGGCTGGAACACAGACTGTTATAGCAGCAGAAATGAGATCAGAAACAGTGGGGATGTGATGTCACCGAAGGGTATTGAAAATTAAATGGACAGCCAGAATAATAAATGGAGGATTTTGTTGAAGAATAATTGAGATCGACGGGAAAAGAAGAGGAAAATTAATTGGACACGCATGTAGTCTTTTGAGAATAGTATTGGAAGGAATGATGGTAGGGAGGAATTACAGAGAGAGACCTATGTTGCATAGTGAGGGATAGGCTAGGTAGATATTAGGTAATGGTTAGTGTTCGAAATTATGAGGCAATGAAGCTACTCGAAGGAAATGTCCTGGAAAATTGCAGAAATTAATCATTCGATTGATAACCCTCGTTGATGATTTTTGCTTCACTTAAATTTTCGAATTTTCCACGTTTTCTATGACAAAGGGGATATTATTACTTCTTCGCATAGCAATTAATAATAGCCATTGTGGATATTAGTCGGAAAACAGGCCTCAATGACTTTTATTTGGCCATATGCTGGTTTTGATTTATCGGAGAAATCAGCGACGCTTTGTAATAATTTTTCACGGATTCTCAAAGTAGATGGAGGTCTGTTAAACTCTTTCGAAATGAATTTGCATCCGAATGAATATAAATTTGCGGATTTCGGCATTTCGCGAACTGATTTTGTCGCGGAAAGAATTTGATTTTGGTAGAGAAGGGAACGAGTAGAGGGCAGTTCCTTTGGAGCTATTTAAAGTCCATACCCGATTTAGATGCAAGCGATCATTAGTCTCCGTGTACATTATCAAATTCAAATGCGCTTCCCTCGTCTTTTTTTTATTTCAAACGCGGCCAAAAGAGGCACCGTTCGTTTGGGAGTGATGAACTGAACCATGCGGTTAATTTAGGCAATTTGATTCCATTCCACGCCCCCTTGAATAATCAGAGAACCTAAAAAGCATCGCTTTTAGGACGCACGGGATTTTGTGCCGTTTTGTTCCAAATTTATCCCCTCTCTCTCTCTCTCTTTCCGTCCACTGTTTCATTACTGAATGGAATCGTGTATTCTGCTCCAGCGCTGACCGGACCATTGGTTTGTCTAAGCTTCGAAAAACTATTGAATTGTCGGCCGCTCGTGAAGCAGCTTCCAAAAGAGTCCGCTAATTGGCGCTGGAGTCGTCGCTTTGTTAAAAGAGCGATGTTCCCCGATCTGGAAGTAATGTTAAACGAACTGCACTGTTTTCATCCAATAATCATCGTGTGACTTCCCTTCCGAAGCACTTTGACATATGTATGAGTTAACTTTTAGATGCGTCGGCTTTGTAGCTAATTCCCCTACGTTTTTGTCTGATCATGCGGAAAGTTTTCGCTGCTGTTCTTGTTCGAATGATTAAATACTTGAAAACATTTGCATGTGTACATTTGAGATATGTGAGATATAATGAAAAAGATTATTTCATGCAATTTTGCGTTTGGTGGAATAAAATTTAATTTTAAAACTAAAATGTTAATTAAAGTTGTAATGTTTATGGTAATAAAAAATACTCTTTTGTCTATCTATGAGTGGGAAAAAACATATGAACAGACTACATACGATTGGAATAGAAAGAATATATGCAAAAATAATGGAGCCACTAAGCCAGTAATGTCTGTTTGAGAATTAATATTGGCTGAAAAGAGTGATAATGACCTGTAAGAAAATGGTTCCTTCACGTTGGATTGAACATAAAGCAAAGATGGGTGAATGTATAATTGATAAAATGGCGTAAGAGTGAAATGTGGGTGACAGTAAAGGAAGACTAAGACCTAGACATAGTTTGTTCGCTGAGATGAATTAGATCCCGAAGAGATTTATATATCTCGAACAATAAAAGGTAATGAATGAAATGGTGTATGGATTTGCCTGAAACGAAAGAAGTATGTGAAGATAGGAAACTATGGATATGGAAAGTAGCTTGAGCGATGGAAATCTATGCATGTTTGTACCTATATCAAAATGCATTATATCCCGTAAGGAATCCGTATTGCTGGGTCATATTGCGGTTTGCAATTATTTGACGTAGACGTTGCCACCGGCTATTTTCCTTCTTGTAACATAATCAACTGTAATAATACATTTTACATGCGAGTCCCTTGTAGCGAAAGGGAAGAAAAAACTTTCACATTTCCGGACGACAAAATTTCAAGGAAAGGAAACTTAAAAATTCGTCGGGACTCACCAGCCCTTTATACATATTCCACTCTGCGAACATTTTTCGGCATTTTATTCTCTTCCCCAATTTTACGAAATCAACCGCCTAATTTCGCCCTCGTATATTTTTCCTTCGGACATTACGCGGACTGCGACGCAAATTAAAAGAGAAAAAGTCAGGGAACAGGAAACTTTTATGGAGAGACCTCTTTTCCCTCGTGTATTCCCTCTTCCCATTCATATTCCCCCATTTAATGGCTTCTATTAATAATAATGAGGCCCTCTCACTTCGAGTCACAGTGTCTCGTCCAAGTGGAAGCTGCAGAGGAGCAGGTGCAAGCGAAGCGCAAAACGGTTTGGAAGAGATGGGGAAGATAACCAAATAGAGAAGCTCCTGGATTCGATGAAAGGCAGTCCTTTTACTTCGCCTGAATCGTTCGATGATGTGCATTAGAGAAGTCATACGATTCGCTTTATGTGAACCTTTTACGGATTTTGCAATTTCCTAGGTCCTGCGGACCGTTCACATTCTCTGTTGATTGAGTGGACAATTTCGTTCGCAAGGATGTTTATTTTTACGATGGAAGGTCACCTAAATTATGTAATTGAAACGTTCAATACTAATCAATCGTTAAGAATTGCTGAAGTTAAGTTAAATTGATAGTTAAGATGGCAGAATTGGTACAACGTAAAAATGAAGGATTTTGAAGACGTTCCATTTGCCTAATGATTTCTTTTTCTGGGGCTAAAGTACGCGTTATCTTTACAGTTCACATAAGATAATTTCTGACGCTGTGCTATTGCAAATTTCTTACTCAGCTGATAGAGGAGCCTTACGAATTGTCTTAAACGAATGTAATTTATAGATGAACCAATCACTTGGCGAAATGCGCAACAATCACAGAGGTTCAAACAGATTAGCAAAAGTTTCTTCTTCATTATGACCGTTTTAAAGGTATGCATAAATTCATCGTCAGGCGTGATGAAGAATTTATAAAATAGTTCTATATTATTTTCGATATATTCGCATCGAAGTTCTAAGTAAGAACCTATGTTCTAGAACCTTATTAGTCAGTTTTCTGTCATTGAGATAACGTATACAATAAGTTTTTCACTGCTGCATCACTCTAGATTTGTAGAATTGTGTAAAACCTTATGAAATAGTTCGTTTTGTTAAACTATTATTCCAAATTGTTTTTATTTCCGTGAATTTCCCTTTTACATTCTCTTTTGCTTTAAATGTTTATCAATCAGCCCATTTCGTTTCTTGAATGTATTACACAATATTGTTTTCTAACTTCAGCTTCTGCTGGATTAACCATTCATATAACGAGCTAATTTGCTAAATCAACGATGGGATTCGTAAGCCTATATCTTGTAGTCTTGTAAGAAGAAGTCTCTATCAATCGAGGCGACAAAAATTACAGCGAAATCATCTCAGAGCTGATTTCTCCTTTTAGCAATTCAGCTGCTCTAAAGATTAACGCAATAGTTAGAATCAGCTTACCTTCGAGCGATTCAAAAATAATTCTTAAGTGAGGCTCACGCTATAAAAATGAGAAAAACCATCCATCCGTCCAGCTCCGTGAGCCTTCGGAATAATTCCGCTAATTTAATCTCGTTTTCATCCCTGAAAAGATTTTATTGCCAACACATTACGGGACCCGCAATCCATAATATTCAGAGGGAGTCGCAAAGAGGAAGGGGACGAGTGTATAAAAGAGAAGGGAAATTTAGGATGCAAACCTCCTTAACGGGCGACTTTTAATCCTTGCATAATGGGGGACGCAATGGCCTCCATTACTACCGTAACGAGGGAGGGAAGGGATTAAGAGGAGAGAATTAAAAAAGGGATAAACAAAATGGCGGAGGACGCCGTTTATCCGATTGGGACCCAAGTCAGCGGCGCGTAAAACGAAGAACACTTCCCCTCGTAATTGTCTCCTATTTTTTCTTTTTGGTCGAATTCGCCCCTTTCTGTGCGCGCGCTTGTTTGGCTGCGGCCGAAGCACTTAAATAGGCCAAGAAGGGCGATTCGTTAGGTTTAGATTGTTTGTCCGATCTTAATTCAATAACTCCGCGATTCAAGGGTGGCATTTTGAAAGATTTCGATCCGAAAGAGTTGTCTAGGCTTTAGCTTTGGCTGTTCATTACTCAGACGTAGGAATTCTCAAGCGAAAACCGGGATCCCGATTTCCTCGTATCCAGTACGTAAAATGTATTCAGTAATTTCCCAGGAAAATCTCCGGTCTCAATTGTCATATATTTCATAAACTTATACGTCTTAACGGTAAATATTTTCTGTTAAAAAAGACAGAAATATGACAATTTATTCCATCCCCTTATTATTACCCAATGTATTCATTTCCCTATATTCCCCTCCCCTTTCCATCTCATCCTATGACAATTTACATTTCTAGGGGTAATAATTCAAATTTATTTTCGAAGACAGAATTCTTTCAACAACACCTACGCGAGTACCAAGAAAACCAAGTTTCGGTGGTTGAAATTTTAATAAGAACTTATTTCTTATGCACGTCATGAATTCATCCTATTGATGTTATTGAGGTATATATACATCGTAATATCGTTGTGAAGTATTGCTCATTCAGCCCTAAAGACTTGACCTTAGAACGTCATACATTAGGTGTCTTAAAAGGGTTTTCCAATTAGTGGAATGTTGTTCGGTACGATTGATCGACAATGAAACACAATTGCCACAGATTGGTATACATGCGTGCTATGATCATCCCTTTTTTCGCAAGCTAGTAATGACTAACAAGGTTTTCAAACTGGAGTTTTGAGTACTCCTGGTGATATAACTAAAATTAATACTAAAATCTAAGATACAAAACAGAGATGAGAAACCTCATCGCAGTGAGGGGTTTGCTAATTCTAAGCTAATACTAGAAAAAGGTACAAAACATACAATAATATGAATAGCAGTGTATCATTTGCTTAAGAGAAAAAAAAACACTATGCCTATAATTAAAGCTGAAATTTGTTGTGGAAGCGAAACTTTTTGTCGGCATTGAGACGGAGGATTTGGAAGATGTTATGGGTCAAACGACCGTCAGTAAATGGCGCAGCAAACAGTTATATCGGAAATAATGGTACCCACACCATTTTCTTGAACGTTGNGGAATGAGATGTACTTAAATACATATATAGTGTATAATTCGTCCCATAGATCTCAGCGTCACAAAAGTTGCTGTTCTTGTTAATTCCGCATGATTCACAGGATCTCAGGATTGAGAAAAGTCGAGAAAATCAATTAAAACTTACCACTTCCCTTACTGTATTAAGCTAAAATATCGTTCTTGTGTATTTATGTCTTATATGTATTTTTCAGTTTAAAAAATTAGTTAAGTCGCTACTTACAATATTCGCGGTGATTTCAGCAGTTTAACAGGCTTAATTTTTGGGCGTAACATGAATTACGCCCATAATATGTCTGAAGATTTTACATCTACGAGAGTAATTTTCTTTAATAGCTGTACATGTAAAGTATACCTGTAACTTACAAGCCAAACTTATAAGCAGTTTTTCGGCTTTCATTAGAGTTCCTGTTTACTGAAATTCCCTAGGTATGAACGTCGCTCATAAAATTGAAGCAAAGAATAAGTAGTGGTGAAGTATGAAAATTCAATTGTAATAATTTTGAATGACTCGTGGATTTCTGTCCCGAAAACAATCGATAATTTTGACGTACAATTTAAAAGAGAGTGGCTTTTTCAGTAGGTAGTAGTTGTTATTTTGCTAGTGGAGATTCGGTAAATCATCTAGCCCTGTGAGATAATTTTCAATATAATATCATCCTATCTTCGAGAGTAGCAACCACATAAGGAGGAACTCAATAGATTGCGACGTTCTTTACTGCTTTATCGATCAAGTTAAGCGGACAGACGCCCAGAAATGACTGTAATTAGAGCTCAGCGTGTATTTCTGAAGATCGGTGAAACATGTCGTACAGAGACCTGGAAAGGGTAGTTGTCTAAAATTTCCTAATGTATTGCTGTGATCAGTTACTTTCTTCAAGTTAGCACACGTCTCTGTAATTTTATCTCAAAAAATCATACGATCATGATTTTAAGGTTGCTTTCTGCACGTGAATATTAAAATAATGTATGAAACAACACTATTACAACAAGGAATAGAAGGGGGATGAGAACTAGTATTTTGGAGCTCCTTAAAAAAAAGGAACCGAATTCAAAGAATGAAAGGATACTCTGCGCAGCTCGAAAAACCCTTAGAATGAACTGAAAAAGAGAGAACCAAACGTGACTGTGACACGAACTCAGGTCTTCCTCTTTATAGGTGTTTTCTCTGGCCACTCAGATAATTACCACTTCCTTTTTGAAGGAACTTAGTCGGCGTTACGAGTGGCGGCTCCACATTGCGGAAACCATCTCTAGGACATCACCGAAGTGGTAGCTCAATTGGCTAGAACATCCGCCCGGAAACGGGATGATCTTGATTCGAGTCCCAGTCACGGATGAATTTTTCACTTTCGCTCTTTCTCTTTCTGTGGCGCATTGCACAAACTTAATCTTAAATTCTATTCCTTGTAAAAATACGGAATCGCTTTCGATGATCACCGATCGAAGGCCGTCATCAGTCCGTTGCGTGCTTATTTAACAGATAACATTCCATGTACTCGCTTATTTAAACAATTGATGGAAGATGCTAAACGCGTCGTTCATGGAACTCCCAAACGAATACAAATCGAAATTCGTGACATCTCCAAATAACTTTCTTATTTAACGACTTAAGGCCCTTCGATTCGCTTCTGAGGACGGATCATCCTTCGGATATCTGTTTAAACATTCTCGTGGAGGAGCTTTGTCATTCTCCATGAAGGGGACGAGGAGATGAAAATTAGTGGGAAGGGAAGTAAAGCGGAAAGAATAAGATGGGGAGGGAAGGGAGTGCGCGAGTTTACCCTCAGCGGCGGTTTGCATAACAAACGAGCGTGGGCGGGCATAGGGTTGGTCAGGGGGGGGGGGCGACGGGGGAGGGGTCCAACTTTCGGAGAACAGGGCGAGAGTCTCTGCAGAGGCATCCCAATCGGAAGGAGTAATGTAATTTATTTACTATTTATTTAATGCGGCGAGATTTGGTTGCCATTGGAAAAAAAGCCCCTCTCAGTCGGCCTAACGGTGTTGTTCCCTCCTTGTCGCCCATTCCTTTCCTTTTAATGCGTTTTTTTGTTCTCATGTCCCGTTCCTTCCTGTTCGGACGCCGATTCTTCTCCGCTCTCTATTTTAAAATTAAGTGTAAAGCGCCCATACATTTTTCGGTTAAATACTCAATCCCGGAATCGGATGGACTTTGTGGGAAGATATTCGTTTCACCTGCGAAAGTTAATGAACTATTAGAAATGTTGCCATATGTTAATGCAGGTAGTTGAAGGTAAATATTAATGACGAAAAAATCGGAGTTGTCGTATTTTAGATTGTATTATGTACTAGTCTAAGGTTAATTTCTGAAAGAAATATTCTATCTCCGTATTTCGGAATCACTAGTTGATGATCGTCTTCGAACCAGAAGTCAGTGAGATATTCAAGGCAGTACAATTAGTTTGCTATTTCCATCGTGTGGTAGCTATGGCCAAGAAAGAGCACAGGGGACACGTGTGTGCACTTCTCATGGCCATGTGATATTTTAGATCGATTAAATGTCTCTCCGTCGCTGATAAAATACATGCACACACTGATACATCGCTCACATACTGATACGCTGATAAAAATTTGATATAATTATTATAAATCAGATAAAAGAGTTTTTTCGTAATTTTCTGATTTTCGGATGAATCTCAGCCAAATATTTACATCCGTATTATTCTATTTTCATCTTGCAATAGTTTTACAATATATAATGGGCACCAAATTGTTTTATTTAATCGTATTTATAGAATATTTAGGGTATTTAGCATATATTTATTGCTTTCGATCAGCTCTAATAATGCGAGAAATTTCGATTCGATAGCTAGGCGAGATCGCAGAATGGTTAAATCCCATGGGATTGGACATCGCTCAGAAGTTTGTTGGAGAGATATATACTAAAAATACAATCCTCCGTTGGAGCGGAAAAAAAGCGAAAAGGAAGCACTTGGAGAGCGGAAATGTCGGGCGTTGAAGAGGAAGAGAGAGATGATTTGATCTATTGGTGTGTTAATGCCTCTCCTGACCCTCTCTTTCGCTTTGGAGGAGTAAAAGGGTTAGTGATGAATGGAAGGGAAAGGGAGGTAATGAGAGAGAGGGATTGAAGAGAAAAAAGTGGCAGCGGTAGGAGGAAATCACAAAGAAAACAGCGTCGGTGATTCCGCATTGAGGAAGAAGGAGATGAAAGGATTCCATTGCTTACAGAAATAGTTTTTCGATTTTCTTTAATTTTCTGGATTCTACCAAGGAACTATTAAATTAATCTTCGATATTAAGAGGAATTAATAGGTTTAATAGTTCCTTGATGATTTCATCAGCTACTTTCGAACCATTTCAATTAAAGTCATATTTGATTATTTTTTACTTTTATTACTAGTTTATCAAATCTTCTTTGCGAACAAGTTCCACATAGCTTCTTGTCGCGTGTTTTGTAGTTATAACAGTCGACAACGATCTTCCCTTTATAGAAGGAAAGAATTCTTACTGCCAACAGAAGGTCTTCAAAATGATAGCTAAGGATATTATTACAAATAATGTTTTCCAAAGCTATTCGAGAACCAAATATATCTCTTTTTTAGAACGTAATTTACGGCTCACATGTTGTATTATCAGAGTTTCATAATACAAAAGTAGTAGGATATTTGTAAACATCCTCTGACTCTTATGAGGCTATATTTTCAATCACTGTTAGCTTTATGTTGCTTCAAATGGAAGTCTTTTAGGGATACAGCTCATTTATTACTTACGTATATGTTACTTATGACTTTTAGTATTTGTTTATGTTAAAAATGGATTTAATAATATTTATAAATGCTCCAAATGAAAAATCTTTTAAGGGTAAAATTTATTTAGTATTTATTAGACGTGCTGCCAGAAAGTTGGCGAAATTAGGATCGCCCGCTTAAACGGACCGGTATATTACCGGCAGGAGAAGCCATGTACACTCTTTGTGAGCCAGAATGCCAAGCGACTTCATTGTAGGTGGATGCGTTTACTGTTGGCGAACAGTGTTCATTCTTACGTCTACTCATGTTTGCAGGTTCGTAAGACTCGTAGTTTTTTTGGTTTCAGTTAAGTGCATCCTCTGCTAAATTAATTTCATCAGCGGCAATATTAAGAGGGATAAAATTGACCACTGATGGCAGAAACATTAAGCAAAGTAAAACACCAAGTGAAATTCATTCGCTTTTTACCCCTGATGATGCTCTCTTTGAGGGCGAAATACGTATTTGGTCGAATCAGCCGATTTTTTATGATTGAGGTGTCTTTGTTTGCTTAGTGGCATTATTGACTGAGAATACGTTTCCATAATATTAGATCTCACATTAGTTTTGTATACTGCTGGTCGTCTTGGAAATGCTCCTAAGATTATCGTAAATCTTAGATGGAGTGAGGAAGCACCCAGAATGAATGGATCCTCGAGTGGAATGGATCGGAAAAGGCAGAGTGAACTCAACAAACGGAGAAAATTGAAAAGAAACAAAAGCTAAGAGCTGGAAATTAACAGGGAAAATATTATTCAATATTTCAAACATTTGAACTCTCAGTAGATCTTCGAGTATCGAAAGTAGTGGGGAAGAATACATTTGCATTCTATTTGAAACAACATTCTGAGGTCAATGATCCGGAGGCCTATTGCGTGGAAATTTTTCAGGAAACATTAGCGGTATTGATCAACCACAAAAATAATGGTAACTGTATAAGTCTTTTGAAACTTTAACGTACTACTTGGTTATCGTTATATCGTTTATATATTCGTTATTTAAGTTTTACGAGCCTCTCTTTTTTATTTTCCTTTTGCTTTCTTGGGATATGCGTTGGGGTAAGTTATGCGATGTACATCTGGAGTCCAGGAATAATACGAATTAATTTTTGTCGTTTCCATCTCTTTAAATATATTTCATGGTATGACGACTTCGGTGAAAATTGTAAGTTGCAAAATTTATAAATACAGCTACAATTGCCATTAAAACATTAGCAGAAATTTAATCGAATTGCAAATGATTGTGCAACTTACAATATACAAGCTTTTCAGGAAAGAATTCTATTTCATCGAGGAGAAGCGGAAATACGTACAATAGGTGCGCGCAAATCTAAATATAAACCTATTTCCTCATTTAATTCGGAACATGTTTCTTTACTTTCAATATTACTCAAATACTTTTTAATACATGGAAGAGAATCCATCTTTAAGCTCCCAAGTAAACTTCAGATTATCATGTTTTTAATTGGTTATTAATTAGATGACGAGATACCGGAATCTGTATCTGAAAGAGAATCATATACACCTACACTCAGACGATAATCTCATTACGAGTGGCTGAGGAGAACCTACAAAAACCATAAAGAATTGTACATTTGAGGACTTACAGATATCGTGGGATCACCGGAACAAAGGAAACTAAACCCAAATTTTTCGATGAATGCAGAAAGAAACTCATGTGAAATGGGCAAAAAATGCAACAAACAAGAAGAAATATTTGGAGGGTAAGCAGTCGATAATTTTCAGGTTAACCGAAAAATTAAACTCGCAAATGCGCGATGGGCTCGTAGGAGTAAAACGAAGGGAAGAAGATTAACGTCATTGAAATATTGAAAGCAAAGTCCGAAATTTCACCGAATTATCTGTCAGGTTTAAGTGAATTTATCAGTACCCATATTTACAAGGATCCTTTCTAGTACATACATTTGTTAACTTTGGCAGATGTAAGGGGCGGTATCTTTCCCGCAATCAAAGCTCGGAGAGCTGCCTAATCTCGCACCTTCCTCGGATCACTAATGCTCTTTATTTGGCCCATTTTATCTCTAGCGCTGCAGATGAGGGTAAATGCGTGGGTTTAGTGGAAGGGGCGATGGAGATCCATCGACGCTTTGCCTTGTTTGTCGCAGCACTTAGGCCATCGCCGGGCCGCCGATCGCCGTTTAAGTGACACAGACGCCGCGAGCAAACGAACGGAGGGTGGGGACGGAGAGAAGAGCATATTTTGGGCACTCTCCACAATCGCTCTTCTCAAACTTGTAATCATCTTCTATGAAAGTCACAATCACTGCTACAGGAGTTGCTTGAATTTATGTTCCCTTGCATTACTTCATATGATGAAATGTTTGGATCATGAATCCTTTTATCTTGTCTTTGCGCGGAAGTGATACTGTTTAGAGGTCAGGGAGTGGTGCAATTATCGCCGAAAAATCTTACAAATCGCGAGATTGTAATTTTAATTTCAGCGGGATTTATCACGTTGATTAAATAGAATAAATAATAAATGAGAAACATATAAATCCACGCGGAAAAACTCATAAAAAACTCAACTTTCAATTTGACTGACACTCGGTGCTGAGTTCATGCTGCAGTATAAAAAAGGCAACCATTCGATTCACAGTACCAATAAACGAGGGACGTAAACCGCAGTGTTAAATTATTCTTATGGTAGAAAATTATCAATGAAATCTCGTTCCTGTGTTCTCAGCAATTAAAAATATTAACTTCAAGAGGAAGTGAGGATAGATATCCACGAATATATCTTTTCATTATTCAGAAGTCTCAGTAAATAGTTGGGAAATATTAAAATCTTATAGAGCGACCGTTGAGCGTCCAACTATCTTGGCTGGGAATGATCTCTATTAACAATGACTTAAAACGGTTCGATACATATAGGACATTCCTCTAAATTATTTACCGGTCAAATTACACTAATTTTTCTCCTGAGTTGTATGAATTTATCAGCAATATGTCTTTAAAGTTCATTTCCTCTACGGCAAATATCTAATCGAACTGGAATACGATTCTCTCAATTTTTCCTTTTTCGCGTGATTATAGATAAAATAATTATTCCATGCCTAATGTACGGCGGCGTATTTGTTTCCCCCGCGACTTATCCATCAACCTTTGGAAATGACTTACAGGTGTAAATATTTTCTCGGGAAATAACGAATGTGTACTCGGCCACATGACTGTCGATTTTCAGAAGACGCGGAGCGACTCCTCGAAAATTAGGATTCGGATGCGTAATACCATAAACTAATGCTGAGACTAGATACGAATGAAAATTTGGTGAAAATTAAGACACAAAAAATACACGAAGCTCTATGAAGGATACGATGGACTTTTCCCGTTGTTCTTTAATTCATTAATCGCGTACTGGCGCACGCAGGAAATATGTGAATGATTACACTTAGCCTCCTTCCTGAGTAACCAATTACGAATCAAAACCCGTTGTTTATAAGCTCTCTCCTTCGTTTGTTCTTGAAAAACTAGTTTCGTGTGTAATGTGTGCGAATGTATTGAGGGAGTCGCCCCGAGCAAACAAAACAGCAGCAGCAGCGCATCGTGGAGATCTTTCTCTCGTTTGAGCCCATTACGAAAGCACGATGACGAAACGGAAGTCTCTTTCCTTAATGCTCCTCGGAAAAGCACCTTACGCGTTAATATGAATAATTATACATAACAAAGTGTCGTTTGCCTGGATAAGCCCTTTTTTGTCTACTTCCTACCGTATTTTACTCACATCATTTCTGCGGTTGCAAAATGTTGGGAAAACACCACAGTCATTTGAACAAATTCATGGTTGCCATTACATTCCCCAGTTAACTTCGCATTAAATCCGTAATTACTAGCGAATGGGCTTAGCACAATTGTATTTTGTCTGATATAATTTAAATATTATCGATAAGGATTCGTTAGTATAACATTCTGAATATTATATATACCGCACCTTCACTATTGCTTTGAGTAGTTTTCGAGTAAAAGAAGCATCTTTTTGTATCCTCGATTGTTATTCAATTTTTAACACCTTACCTCTTAAGAGAGCTGAGGATGTTCCTGACTGAGCAATGGACGTTTAAGTGAGGGATGAGGGAATTATTACCGTATCTACTCTCTTACTGTGTCAATGACTATCTTGAAATTCTGTATTTGATCCTACATCGATCTATCATAGTTTACTGAATTAACGTCACTCCTTAACACACGTTGCAGATTATCTTCTCTCTCATTCTAGCTGCTTCTTTTGTGATTGATGTATCCTACCATTTAATAGGATATATCGATATTGAATTCATTTAATGTTTTATATTTCATATGCTTTGTATTCTTGTTAATTTGTGCTTTGTACACAATCAATTTTAAGTTCGTGTAGTTTATATTCTTTTTTGAATTCGTAGTTATTTTGTGTATTTTGCACTATACTGTGACGGGTTAAATGGGAGATGGGACTTCCTAGTATTGTCGGTATTAATTTTCTCTTCTACTTTATGCTATTTTCTTTTTAAATTTTTCTTGAAGTATCTGCATAATTCCCAGATTAATCCTTCCCCATCTTTGTGTGTGTTTTCCTGCAGTGGGGAATTTTTTCTTATGGGAGACTTAGGTTCTTTATACTTCCGAAGTAGATTTTCTGTTTGCGCTATAATTAAAATCCTTCTTGATTAAAATGAGACTCATTAGTCTCAATCTTGCCCTAATAAAAAGGTTTATTGTGTATTTAAAACACCAAGTGAATTGTTATACCACTAATTTTGTTGGAAAAATCTTTAAAAGAGCCCTAATTATAATACCAACTACGTAACAGATACCGAGAATGAGTATCTTTTCAATTTCGTAATAAATGTCTAATTTAGCATTTTTCTTCCCATTTCTCCCCCTCCTCCTCTTTCCCTCCCCCCTTGCTTTCCTTATTGTGGAGGTGGAAGGGGCCAACTACTCAACTTACTTTCAGAGCCATAAAAAGGCGGCAAACAAAGGCTGAGGTTTGCACTGAGGTAATGAGGATGTCGGATAGAGGATAAACAGCAGCGAGGAAGCCAGGTAAATGGAGGGCGATGTTGATTGGCTGTTAAGGAGCGGAGAGGGGGTGAGATAGGGATAATGGGGCGTAATGGGGCGAGGTTTTGCGGCGGCGTTGGTCGCGGCAAGGGATTAGCGATGGGAGACCAAAGTGTTCATTAGAGGTGCTGTTCCTAGTCAAAGGAGACAGGTACGCTGAAATCAGGGAGAGAGAGACGGCAAATACCCAGAAAGATTCTTGCCGTGAAATTTTACGCAAAATGCAATGATCTAAAGCTAAGGTCTTAACACTGAAATTTTTGATAGTTCCCGCGTTCTTGAACTCCTGTCTCTAACATGATATCTCGTCTAACTTTGTGATATTTAGCATATTGCGGAATAGGTGCTTGACCTGGAAAAATATCGTTACGATCTAACTCGATTTCGAGATTTAGTATCAGAACTCTTTATGAACATCTAATGTATTTAATGTGATGAGGATTGAGTTGTATAATCCAGAATTGATTGCAAGCGAATGATTGTATATGTATGATATGTTCCTTAATTTATTTCGCGTTTCCCTAAAGTTTAGCGTTAGTAGTATACTTGTAGAACTAACGAGCAGGGAAAGAATATCAGTGTAGTTTCCTTCTTTATTTCTTTCTGTATGCATTAGATTTCTCACTATCGTTATAAATGGTGGTATTCACGAGGACGTAAGTACCCGTAATTAGTCTTGTATATTCGGCTGATTTTCATTATTTTGAGTGCGTCTCGTAGGGATTTCCTCTGAGATTTACCAATTCTGATTGATAAGGTCAACTGGTGTTGCTCAGTTGCTGGAGCAAAATAAATGGAAAAGAAAAAGAGCTGTCTGTTAAAATTCTCGCCTTTTTCACGTTTCTAATGAAGATAAAAAGTCAGAATTTTTTCCAAAAGACGATTTTATAGTTATAAGGGTTTTCCAAGTATGATCCGTTTTCAATCACTTTTGGCATTTACATAGTTTAATGGATTGCCTAATCAAAAACAGCACTAAATGTGATGCGGGGTTCATTTCAAGAAGAATAAGAATGTAATGTAAGAAGGTAACGTAACAGTTCCTATTCTTTTTCGCGAGAGAGTAAAGAGATTATAGCATTACTTTGGAACTTCTCCTTTCCTGCATCATCGGCCTGCAGATTCCCATGGAATAATAAACACTATTCCCCTCCTTCATTCGCCCTCTCCTGCGATTTCAGCTTCAAATAATAATTCGACCGATGGAATTCTTTGCTCAGTCATTGTTTCGCTTTCCCGGTGGCTGGAACAAGAACCTTTCTCGTTCGCAATCACTTCTGTAAAAAATACTCGGAACCTGCTAGCATAACATATTCTAATCATCTTCACGTCTCCTTCACAGTGACATTCTCTGCTTCACTCTATTTCTACTGCTCGCCGCTATTACTCCTCCCGCTGCAGAAGCATTGTTGACTCAAGCTGCCGCTACGGCGTTGGTAAGTGCGCCACTGTGAAAGGGTTGCGCTTTTTTTCTGCCTCACCCCATGCTACATCTCCGCTAGGACCTCTGGCTACCACATCACGCTAAGTACCCTCCGAGCTGCGTTTGTTTGCTTTCGCGTGCTTATTCCTCTCCCTCCCTTATCTCGCAAAGAGCCTCCGTCACTCTCTTTCCACTTCCTCTCTCTCTTTTATTTCCATCTTGTCATCGTCCGAAAGCGCTTTCGATGGCAAGTGATTCTTGCCTCCCAATGTGTTGTATCCTTATTTTGGCATTCGCTCCACTCAGCAAGTAAGGAACCGTCTTCCCAATGACCACTGTCATATTCTGCAAACCGTGTTCCATCTGGAATGCACCAGGGTATTTTTTTAGTATTCCGACGTTGCCGAGGAATTTGCGGGAAAATATTCATGAAGGAGTCAGTCGCTAGGTATATGATCAAGTCTACTTTTTAGTAAGCAGCACTGGCGAAAATTGGTGGGGAGTTAAAAGGTATACGGCTGCCTCTTCCTCTACATCAGCGTCTCAGCTATAGCATGGATGCGTTTTCAATTTCTCGCAAAAGTCGAATAAGTATTTTGCTCTGATTGCAGATCCCTAGCTGTATATGATAGGCTACTGCTCTGATTTCGATTGCCTAAGAATACTTTAGTGATAATAAAATTCAAATATAATTAGAGAATGCTTGTGGAACGGAATTCAAGGTTATCGGTGGCAGTAAATTCAATTTCTGATAAGATAACGTAGGAACGTTTTGGGTTGGACACATCTACTGTATTGTCACAACTTTACAAACATTAAGGTTCAGATATATAGCTCCTTAAATTTTTAACAGTTAAAATCTAATTCTATACGCCGAATACCTACATACACCGGCGTTGGATTCGCGGATATTGAGCTACAGTGACTCGCGAGCAACATGCGGTTCCGTAAGAAAAGGAAATATTTACCTTTATTTCACGGCCTTTTCATTCACGATACCGTAGATGACGATCGCTTAACTTACTTTATGAGGAACAAATTGAAATTTAGTTTATTCTACGTAAAGTTTTCGTTAACATTTATTCTATTAGATGTGTTGCAATTAAAACATAATTTTGGAAGCATATTGTTTACGAAGCTTTTTTCTTTGTAGCCATAGTTCGTGGAACCCAATTTCTTATCATATTTGAAGAATCGAATTTTACATTTGATCTTCAAGTTTTGAAAAACCAAATATGCAGTTCTATACTAATTAAAATTACCAATTAAAATCAATTTAAACGTTCCGTTTGATGTATTAAAGGGAACTCACTGTTGCTGCAAATTAGGAAAAATCTATTATGTCAGAGCATTGTTCCCTCGTAGGCTGTAGCAGTTTTCTGTCTAAAATTTTCAAATTATTTCATAGCATGTAGATTGCGGATACTTCTATATTTAATTACAGATAAACCCTAATTCGTTATCCTATCTGAATAATTCGGTTCAATAAATTTTTAGAATACTTTTAAAATGGGCGTCCATATCGCTTGCGCGACTATTTCCAGCAGAACTCAAATATGGTATGCCGCGGAAATTTTAAAAATATCGACATTTATTAGGCATCTTTATTATTATTACAAAATTACTTTATCCTGCGAATTAATTTCTACCTTTTTAATTTAATTTTGTGCCAAACTTCTCTCTGCATCTTCGGTGGCAGAATTTTCCGCCTTCTGCCCTTCCCCACGACACTCGACGAGGGTGCATATGAGCTCAGCTATTAAAGACGCATCGAATAATGTCTTCGGGATGTTAGAGAGCACCCTTCGCCGTTTAAGAGAAATCCCTCACTCTTTGGCTGCTGTGTGCGTATCTCCTTCAAAGCTCCTTCCCTTCCCCCTAATCCTTTGTTGACACGCGATAATACAAGAAAGTAAACTTAGATTTTTTAAACAAATAAAAAAGGGGAAGCTTTTTCTGACGGGAAACACGGGGAAAATGCGCGAGTTCGCAGAGGGATAAGAGAGGAGGGCAAAGCAAAATATTTGGCCTTGGATGGCTTCTGGTTCTCTTTTCCCACGCGCGTCGCCTCCGCGGCATTTGTCACTCGCATTGCCCCGGGCGCCGATGCCGAGACCTCGATCGAAACGGGAGAAGATATCCACCGCATACATTTTCGATAGTGGGCAAATAAATTTAAAGATTTTAATTTCCTTGAAGGCAAATACGAATGATAGCGAAATAATGGCGGGCTGTTTAAATAGTTGTGTCAACAGCCGAAAAGACCTCCGAGATGAAAGCCGGAGTTCCTTTCTCCTTCCACCAACGGGAAATTCCGATGAAATTATTTTCACGGTTGCGTTCGAATCGCCATTAAAATGCGAACCAGCGCTTGAGTAATGTTTGGCCAATGACGTCACTTCTCATTGCTCCGCAGCTTAATTCCCCAGATCGCATGCGCGATGGCTGATTTGGGGGAAATTTTCATTTTCTGCCCTTTTCATTGGGTTCGAAGCCATCCGTGAATTAATCACACTAGTCCTCTCCTCAGAACAGAGTAAGACTTTCTCCTATAGTCAGATATACTTCACCGCTTTGTCCAAATAATGTCGACATCTTTGCGCATCCGTTTTTCCCTTTTTGGAGTTTTATGTGATCCGGATAAAAGTTCTTCAAAATTTTCATGGAACTCATTTGGAATTCACTTAAAAGGAATTTCTTTCTGTTGTGTATTTTTTCTCAGATTTAATATTGAAATTATTTTTATCTGTACTGTTTGTTTTACCTTTACGTTGCCTCGACTGAAACCGAAATATTATTATGTATTTTTCCTCTGTTTGGGAAAATGATTGCGAGGATAAACTTCATTAAGGATCGATAAAGAGAAGGTAGTTGAATGTTCTCTTGAATAAAGGTGTTGAATTCTCAAGCCTTTTTTCTATCATAGGAAACGCAGTTTGTTTGGTTTACGCCACTTTTTAAGTAGCTTTAAATGGAGGTTATATAAATATCGATTCTTGGTTACTTTGGAAAGAACCAGGACAGGGAGAAAATCAGGCATATATTATGCTGTTGTCTTTATTTATTACAAAAAATACATGCAAAATCACGCACATCGATTTGCTCAAAAATTACTGCTAAATTTCAGTTAAGACCTAATGGCGTCAAAATTTCATCCTAACTCCTTAAATGAATTTGATCGAAAAACTTTCTATGAACATTTTTTTTCCTTTCAAAGAATGAACTCTAAATCAGAGCGAAACTCGACGAAACAATCTTCCTTTTAGAGTAATGTTTTTCATTACCGGGATCTAGTTCGTAACTTGTGCATAAAAGCTATGGATATTCCGCTTTCTTTTGAGGAGTTTCTGCGATTTTGGTAAATCTTGCGTTTCTTAGGAGTTCTTCCGTTGGTTACGCCCTCAACTTTGGATGACGTTTCGATCAGATGTTAAAATATTTTCCGCTTCTTTACCGCGGATTTGAGGAATTCTTTTCGCCGTTAGGTTAAAAGCTCTCCGGTAAAATATCGACGATAGGAACGTTAGATGCGAAAATCACCTTTCCGAATCCATCGATTCTTTGACTTGGCGACGAAAACTTGGCGATGAGAGTGGAGGAAATATGGAAGGTGAGCGGGAGGCGACGGTGGCGCCTCGCCGACGGAAATTGGTACTGCGGCCGGGAGCACAGGGGCAGAGGATAAGTTGTGGTCGTGGTGGGAGTCGTAACTCGCGTCGGAGATATGCGATCCGATCCCCTCTCCCTCGTGCACCCCCATCGCCACGGAAAGACGATGACTTATGGGCCTTTTTTCCGCCCCTTATCTGGCATCCGCGGTGTCCGTGATCTGCAGAGCGAACGATTTCTCATTTGTTCTTCGGAGGTCGACGATCGCACGGAATCGGCGCCCGTCTCCAGCGATTCGGACGGAGTTATGACGATCGCCGAGTTTATTTGCTCCACTCGGAGTCCTCGAGAGATGCGAAACAATCCAGAGGGTTCGAATCGATTGGCTCCATTTTCGCCTCTTTTCGGCGGCGAAGAGGAAAGTGTTAGAGAGAGCCACCTTATTCGTACACTTAACTTCGCCGTCTGCCCCTTCTTTGGTATCAATTTTCGGATTAGTTTATATTATGTAACACCGACTTAATTCGTGTAATTGTAACTTGGCCACTGCAACGTCTAAAATGCTCTTTCGTTCACATGCTCTTCCCGCTTTCATTTTCTGTCGCCTAGTTTACAATAATCTCACAGGTTAACTAAAGTTAATCCACCTTCTGCATAGATGTATCAGGTGCATATTTAGTTCAAGTGATGAAATCCTCCACCTTTAACCAGTTTATATGAGATGACTAATGACATATGCAATAAATGGAATAATTCTCTTGGATTGTTTTTACTTTCATTTTCAAGAATAACAGCCCTAATTGCACTACTGAATTTTGCACTCTTAAATGCAATCTTTAGTGAATCAACCGCATCAAATCAGACTCCTTCCATTACTCCTTTTCCCTCACTAACATGTTCTCCAATTCATTCCCAATTACTCCTTCGAAATTTTGGAATTCTATTCCTTGTGAATTAAAACCTTTGAAATTTATTTTTACCTTAAGAAAGGAATCTCAGCTTATTTGACTTTTTTGCATTTATTTGTTACCTAATTTTATGTTCTAATTTTGGCAAATTTGGAAAGATTTCTTTTGTTTTTTTTTTTAGCTGCTTGCAATTTTTCTCCTTTTTGTTAAGAGAGAAATAGAGAAATATTACGTATTGAAGAAGCAGTAGTTAGATTATTAGTATTAAAGGGTACGAGCCAAGGAAGACCCATTTGTTTGTTTCTCCTAGACTTTATTACGTTTTTGTCCTTGAATCAGCAAAAAATTACTAAACTCTATCATCTGCATACATTTCCAACACATTTGCTGTTATCTAGTGGTACATACATATCTGACGACTTATACCTCCTGTTTTCCAAAATTGGCAAACTTCTAAGAAAACCATTCAGTCTTATTGTAATGAAATGACGATATTAGATTACAATTTCATTATTCTTTAATTCGATTTTACAAAGCTAGTAGAAACAACTACAGTCAAGACTGAGCATCAGTAGCGGTAAATTAGTAAATTAAATACTTGTCTAGAGCTATGTTATTCACTATTATTTCCTCATATAAATACCAGTATCTTAACGTTACGTTTCTGTGACAATAATCTTTGAGCCTTAATTATGTTCTTATTCATTGTAAGGAGAACCTTTTCATGGTAAATAGGATGGAATTAGAGTAATTTTAGGAATACTTTGATATCAATTATTACCCTGTGCGTCTCGCATCTTGGACATATCGCTTGCACTGGGAAGTCACCCGCATGTCGATGTCGACCGCATCACCCCTTTTCATTCGACAATGATTTCTAGTATGCTTTATCATTTGCAAATTTCTAAGCTAATATTCATTAAATACCAACGCCGGATTCGCAAGATCTCGCTGAAAATCCGTATACTAAATTTTTTATAAAATTTGCAATTAATAAGATGGATAGATTTAGAAGTTGAGGACCCAATAACAT
Organism: Ladona fulva; assembly: GCA_000376725.2. Classification (NCBI taxonomy): domain Eukaryota; kingdom Metazoa; phylum Arthropoda; class Insecta; order Odonata; family Libellulidae; genus Ladona; species Ladona fulva. The sequence continues at coordinate 660,886 of KZ308392.1, forward strand.
CTCATATCTCTTGTTACTTGTTCTTTCTAGGAATACTTAGATTCCTATTTTGTCATTTCAGGAGATATATTTTTCACCTCACTGGTGCCTTCGGTTAGCGCACTATTTGTGTAACGTCAGTTTAAATACAATAAATGTAGATAACTGAAATCTTTATTTATTAGAAGATCTATTAACGTTGGAGCTAAATCAGGCCTTACGACTGGTTGGGTGTTTCGCTCAAAATTCGATTTACTTTATATTGAGGGGGGAATGGTGCTTACTTTTACGGGAAGAATGGACGAAAAACTAGCGGAAGTAATCCTCGACACGTCTTCAGCTAGTATCTGGCTGAGGTCTGAGAATACTTTAATTATTCGCATTCCAGATAAAACCTCTCCCCGCTCTGCGGCATCGAAAGGCCAGTGAATTTATTTCCTCCAGATCACATTCCTCTCCATCCCCTACCCTTCTCTTTCAACGGAATGACTTCGCCCTTAATCGAAATTCAAACACAGAGGAAATCGGCGGATTGTAAGGAGAGATGGATCCGGATTCCAAAAATTAATCATAAGTGATTCCCATCTTCTTTTTCTTCGTGTTTTGCGATGGGATACGGGGGAGGGTTGCAGGAGGGAAGCAGACGAGATGCGTTTCGCGGGAAAAAAATCTCCCTGGAGGAAGAGGGAGTTGCTCTCGACAACGGGGAATTTACGAGCGAATTTGCTTCGAACACCTCCGCCCCCAATCTGTTCGTTTCGAGAATAAGAGGAAGAGAATCCTCTGATTCTGCCCTCTCTCCATTCGTGCGCGACGCGCAATTACACCGTGCCACCCTAACTATTGCGCTTACGTCTTCACTTACTAACCTCTCCGCAATGAATGAGAATTCGCTGTTGCGTTGGTAACGCGGGATTGTGCCTAATATCTGTCTCCAGGACGCTCTCTCCGCTCTTTTATTTCCATCGGCTTCCCGGCAGTCGCAAGGAATTAAGGGTTTTGGTACACCGTGGGCCGATTTCGCCAGGATGCCAGGCGTTAACATCGGTCGTTAGCGGTTCTTCAAACCATTAAGATCCATAGATTTAATCTCGGCCACACCTAAATTACGTCTGGGCTCATTCATTTTGATAGAATAATGGCAGTTTTCAAGAAAATCGCATTATTATTAAGGAAATGAAGCTTCTATCTTCGTCATGTGAAGGAAATTAGATGAAAACAATCATTCATCAACGTCTCCTCGTATCTTTCGCTTAGTATTTTGAAGGCGTTCGAACTTCTATTCTACTTAATGAGGTTTTAGCAGTACGGAGAGACTTAATCGAACGGAAGACATTTACTTGATACACATTTTCGTTAGCATTCCATCGTACTAGCTCTTACTCGTAAACTAGTTTCCTTTGAGACGAAGACCGGTAGGAATAATGCGCAACATGAGCTACAACATGACATTGATATGGGATGAAAAAAGCTTTACAGCTCGATTACTTCTTACATGGTTTATCTTTTCCGGTACCGAAAAAAATAAAATATGCAATTTACTCAAAAATGTTCCAAATTCGACAATCATCCCATCATAATCTGCACTCGAAATAAGGAGTGAAATTGACATTCGTGTAGTTTTACATGTGTACATTTATTTATTCATTAATAATACATCAACAAACAGCACTAAGCCAGTAACGGTCGATGTTCAACAATAATGATAATAAAATTGATCGACAAATATAAACAATAATATAAATAATAAAACAATAACAAAATTAAAGAGATCGGCGTTACAGAGATCCAAATCAGTCTCTTGCAACCATTGTTAAGTAAATTGTCTTAAATATAAGTTGCATAGTTAATCTGTAAAGTATATTGCGACATAATAATGTAGAAAACTATTGCAACTATCAGAAAAATTTCAACCATTGAATTGACTAACTGAACTATTGACTGGAACTATGAATGAAGTTTCTCTCGTTTCTTTAAAAAAATTCTGAAGGTGTCGGTGTTAGTACTTCTACAATTAGTTTCGTATTTGTTAGGCTCACGACGGAATAGTTTTCACCCGTCAAATCCACTAAGTATGTGGTATTTTCGAGGTGACCTGAATGATCGTAGCCGATTTTTCCATTATGCAATAGAGTAAGCATGACGTATTGGAATTCACCTGTATGGAAAACCAGCCACGCACAACACTGAAATAGAAAACAATTTTAAGGCGAAGAAAAGTTTCGGTTAAGATTCCTATTCGTTCGTCGAATTGAGGTTTTAATTAAATATTTTTCGCAGCTCGTTTGTTTACGGATAAATACCAGGGGCTCGCGAGATTTAATCCTCTTTTCTTCTTATGCATCTGTAGAAGATGTGTTGATTTTTTATCTCTGCCATGCGCGCTACCGTTTCTATTTACGAGGAGAATTCCCGTGTGCTCCCTCCTCATCTTGCTTTCCATCCCTTGGCACAGTCGTAAAGTAAGAACGCTGTCAGCGGCGTCCACCGCCGCGACGCACGGATTTGTTCCTGCGATCATAACTTGGGGGGACGCCAAGGAGGCAAAAAGCTAACGGAAAGTAAAAAACGCGATGGATTTGTCTTGAATCAACTTTCTCTCTTCTCCACCTCTGTCTCATACATAAAAGTATTTAGCATTTTAAGTCTTGATATCCACCTTTGCACACAAATAAATACGAGATGATTTTTTTCGAGCCCCTCTTCCTCTTTATCTCGTAATATTTTCCCATCAAAATAGAGTAATTATAGTGTCTCGTAAATTACGCCATAAATTTCATGTGTTGACATCTTTACTTCTTTTGCTGATTAACGCTTACGTACGACCTCACTTCGCAAATACATGTTTTTAGCAGGTATCCCTATGCGTAAAGGACTTCGACGCTTATCGTATATTAAGGAAATGGTCTATTCGACTTAGGTTTAACGGTAGCTCGTGTCGCAGTGTAGATAAGAATAATAATAGGTAATTTGGGTACCTTCAGAGCTGCCCCCTGCCTATCTTCCACCCGGGTGCGAACATAATTTGTCGCCCCTTAAAATTAAATATCAAAACCATACATTTCTTGATTTGTAGGTAAAAATTATTTGTATGACTTTGAAAAACCATTGTTTTATACTTCGATCTCTAGCGTAAATTGGTCTCAAAACATCAGTGACGATTAATTATGCATATTCCGTATGCTGACATAGTGAATGGCGATTATGAGTTGATAGTTTACATTCCTTTTGAGTATCATTATCTTAGCAGCAGCAGTCTCCGGAAGAGTTAATAGCTATTTGCAAATTAGGAAATACTCCGATCAAATCTCTTGTAAATATATATTCCAAAACCTGAAGAGGGTTTGATCTTGATACCAGAATAATCTTTTATTGATTCCGATTCTTCGATTAATTCTACTGCACTAATATTCTTTTCTCGTCTTGAGTTATTTTTTAAGGCTGATTTAGATTTAAAATATTTTGGAGAAATGTCACAAATTATCGAATGTAAAAAAGTGTCATGGGGCTTCCGGATAGGCAAGTGTGTAAGCGTTATGGTGAAAGCGGTCTTGGGTTCGATTCCTGGTGGGGCCCATAAGTGCGAAATGACTTTACCCGTTATAGCACTGTTAACAACACTCCTACTACTGCGAAAATGTTAACTGAAAGGAGGCTGTGACAGGAGGTGAAAAGAGAAAAAGGCGCTACATAAGGGTTATATTTATAAAAAAGAAAAGCTCATTTTCATTTCCTATTGTGCAACTCTTGAGAATGGAAGCTTTGTTTCCGAAATGCGCATAGGGTAAGTCCCAGAAATCGGTAATCCAGAACTTCCTGTTTGCCTCCAAACGCGAGTTCCATCAGCCGACCTAAGGCTTGCGGAGTGGTTTTAAACATCTTATTCATCTTAATAGCTGAGTTAAACCTATTTAAATGACAAAATTCAATCTTCTCGTAAATGGAATTGCGATATCGATTTCCGAACAATACATTCATCCAAGGAAGAATGGACTTGAAAAAAGGAATCGAACCCGGGTCTCCTAATTGCCGGTCGGATGCTCTGTCCGTTGAGCTATCCCGGCAGAACATTTCTCCAAGCCATTCGGGATACATTGTGGGCAAAGACATTGCGAGTTTGTCCACATGGTGGCATCGTTCGCGGTCTCGGCTTCATAGAAGCACCGGCCACACAAAGTGATGGAAAGGATACCCCCTCCCGGTTGTAAACACAGGAAAACATTTACATTATACACATACATAATACATTTACATTTCATTTCTTTTCAACGAATTATATCAAGCCATACTTAATCAATCGTATCCATAATCTATTTTAATTAAAGATAAAAATAAGTCCACAAAATAATACAAAAGAATATTCCATAGACTAATTCAGAAGTTGTATATTTAATGCTAGTAGATTTCATTATTGCTGCAATCAAATGAAGTTTTCATAGAAGTATAATGTTTTGAGAAAATGGAATTCGAGCATTACCCACCTATTTAGAATGCAGGAGTTCCCTAAGGGTGCTGGGAAATTTAATCGGCGTCTCCTCGCAAGGGGTGCCCAAATGTCTTTGACTGTCTCATAACCCATGTTCAGGAATATTCGAGTCCTAATGGCGATCTTTTACCAAGAGATCTCAACTGGCGACTTAATTGGAATCATTCCAAGGGCTTTATGATTGGTGAACATGTTTGCTCCATTTTCACGTCCTCGCAGATCACAAGAGATGGAATGAATCCCGATTAGGAGTGGGGCGACGGCATTGCTAATGAATGGACCGCGCGTCCAACAACCCCTTCGCGAACATTTAACGAGCAGATGGGGGAATTTATCGCCCAATAACGATTCCTCCGGACTCTAATTGAATCCTCTTTAATTAATAAACCGCGTTCAGTGCCCCAACGTTACAGACTCAGCACACGCGTAAAAGACCCCCCTTCGTGCCCTCGCCCTTTTACTCCCCTTTCTTTCTTCTTTTAAGAGTATGATTTATTCCTCCCTTCTCACCTCTTATCCTTCGTCTCTCTCTACCAACCCATTTATCCCTTCAATTCCCCTTTAATATCTTCTGACATATTTTGTTATTCCTGTATTTTCTCTGACCACATTACAATAAACTACTTTAACTGCGTTCGAAGATGAAACAATTGTTTCCGATTCATTCAAGTTTCTTCCTCTCCGTCATATATATTTTCAATGTTCTTTCTTTTACTACAACTAATTGGAATCTTCATCCAACTTCGTTCATCTTCAGATTTTCTTAGTTCTTTTACCCCATTCTAATTCCCAACAAACTCTTACTAAAACCTTTCCTCTTATTTTTTTCACGTTTTATTTCAACTTATCTTCAGAATCTACAGAGTCTTCCGTCATCAGTTAAATAATTAATATTATTCATACTTCTTTCATTCTTGGATCAATTGACTCGCGAATTATCAATAAGGTATTTAATTTGGGATGATATATCTTTAAATTTTTCTAAATTTTTTCCGTACTATTTTTATTTATATATTCCGTACTTTTTTGATAACTTTCAACACTTTCCGATTCATTTAATTATTCTAAGGCGTAAAACCTCTTCCGATCTCTTTTATAGCCTCTTTTCTTCAATTTTATTTTATGTAAATATTTCTCTGGAAGGGTCTTCTGAATTTCATATTCATCAATCTAAATTTCGTTGTAATGCTTTACCCCCACTTTCTCACTTTCTTCATCTTCTGGCTAAATGTCCTACGAGCTCTAATACGTCCTTTGTCCTTTTAAAACCATTATTTAGAAAAAGGCTGAAAAGCAAATCCGAGCGTGGTGGCAACATCTCAATGCGTAGATAAGTCCATATGAACCCTATTTATACTATATGGTAGAATTTCGTGGTTTAAGCATTACAGAACACTGTAACTGTACAAAACCTTGATTTCTTACATAAAATTAAAAGACACAAAAAATGAAAGATTATATCACATTTAATAGTCACGTGTTCGTTTACATTTAACAACCAAAACATATTTGATGTTTTGTTCTTACTTTCAGCAGTATAACACAAAATAACGCATTGTTACCTTCTCGTCCATCGGGTAATTGTTAAGGTTCATTGATGAGGAATTGATGTTTGCATTTGGGTCTTGTTCATTCTTCTTCATCTATTGTTTTCACAGTTTATTCCCTTCTTCTCCTAACTCCACGCGTATTATCAACTTATTTTGCTTGATTTACGGTGGCCTTCTCCCTTCCTTGCCCTCTTTTCTCTTTGCTTTCTCTTCTCTTCCTTCCCCGAGGACCTCTCGGAAATTGGCCGACACGATCGTTACTCAGCGGCCGAACACTCAATCGTCTCTTTACGGTCACTTGGCTATACATTACGATCCTCCCGTAATGCCATGTGAAGTGAAGATAACTTGCCGTCGGAGACCGTTGTCCGATGGGTGGGGAAGGGTTGTTTTCTGGGCAAGGAAGTGCGAGAGATGGGCTTCCTTGAGGAAGCAAATTAGGAGAATTTAATGGATTAGATTACATGGCTAATTTGGTGAAATCAGGGTTAAATCATTTCCTTTCCGGTCTTTATACCCTGTTTTGGACGATTGACGTTATAATGGTGACAAAGAAAAATAACGCTAAAAGGCAGGCAGTTTTGTTAAGTTTACTTCAGAGTTCGATTTCTGACCGCAATGATTACTAGATAATATAATAGTAGCTCAGACCCTTTTCTTTTTAAACACATCTATGATACTTTTAATCTAATACCATTTTCATTCCTTTCATACCACGTTATGAATCGAAAAGAGAGTGATTCGAGGGATGGAGCGGCTTCCTGGAGTCTGAGCCTTCAATGAATTGTCCAAATTACTGTTGAATGTAACTCACTTTGAGGCTTATTAAGGTATTCTTTGCAGCATCTCGGATGAATAAGGTGAACACCTGAAGATATCGACCCGGTAAAGAAAACCCGTCAAATAAAAACATTCTCGTAGAAACTAAGAAGTATATGAAAATGACACTTTACACATACTTGATTTTTATTTCTACCTTGGATCCATTTCCAAGTGGTAAAATCTTTCATAATCCATTTCATATAAGAAGTATTTTCTTTTAAGATGTCTCTTCGTCAGTACTACAGGTTTTAAGCTTTCCTCGGTTCCTGTTAAACATTTTCCCCATATATTCGGGCAGAGAGGAGAAAAAATGTATCTCTTTGTCTTTTTTCACGGCTGTGATAGTTTTATGGCTGATTCTGAGTCATGAGTGGTGCTGAATAATGGAATTTAATTTGGTCCAACCTTATTGAATCCTATGATAAGTGTTATTCATATGCTCATTGCTGCTTTCACTAGTAATTTTTACAATCTTAGCATTTTGGCCCAGTGAGAAAAGCAAGTACCTCGCTCCTCATGTTACCTAGTGTGCCTCGCCAAAACCTTGGTAGCTATTGTTGGAGAGATCGAAGATTCAGTCCGTCCTCAGGTTTATAATTGATCACTTTACAGACAGACATAATAGTTCCATGTTAACATTTATCATTTGTACAAATACACAAATAATCATACGGGTAAAGACCGAAAAATAGTTTGTAAATAATGGTGACACAATTGAACTAATACATCCTCATTCCAGTAGAAACACTTTTTCTAAAAACTCTTAAGCCGGCTGCCATGGACACAAGGATCACAAGAGAGGATTTTACCAGCGTGAAACGTGAAGACTTTTTAACATAGAGGAGTCTGGAGCCTGTAGAAACAGCAGCAGATAACAAGTCTGTAATGTTAACGAGCATGAAAAACATTCCCCAGTTATCGCTTCCTTGAGGTAAGCGAGTTGGGAAGGAATGGTGAGGGGAAGCGGATGGGGGAGAGTTTTAGGGGTTAGGATTTACGACCACTCTGTGGGATAGGAAGAGGGAGGAGCTTAAAGGGTGGGAGGGTATATCATCTGTTTGCCAAGTGGAATCCCTCCTCCATCTTCTGCGATTTGTGACCCCGGCGCGATGTTCGAGCAAAGTCGAGAAAAAGGAGAGGGGAGACAATGCGCAGGGTATGAAGAGAAATGGTGTTTCATTTTGCATTGTTATCAATTAACTGATTTATTACAATTATTACACTCAGGTGAACGAAGACTAACCTCGCTTAGTTAAGTTCGCTTCCTGAATGTCAATGAACGAATCGGAATGTTGAACACGATTGGTGAGGAAATTAAAATAATTGACAGTTTGGGCATTTGATTAGTGTTTTTAATATAGTAAATAGTATTTGTAATTTTTTTATAAAAATGGAAAAAGAGATGGAATGGTAAAATAATTCTTGCATTGAATTGAATGAAAGCTTCGAAACATCATACGAGTGGAGATACTTCGGCATTCAGATTTACTCATCCTTTAAACTCTTATCCGATTGTCAACTTTTTCCCATTCCGAGGGCAGACCATGATCAAATTGAATATAATTGTGTGTGAAGAAAATGAGCGGTAAGTTGCTGGTAGCTACTGATTAAACGTATCTGTCGAAAAATATGAAAATGGGTGCTTATATAAAAGTGCTTGCGTCCGCCCTATTCCATGGTTACGAAAATTGTTGAAGCAAAAGTATATAAGTTAACTGATTGTAGTTTGAATGAATAATATGAGGATTATGCGTGATATTAACAGGAAAAATGGAGTCATTAATGACTGACTGACAAAAAATTGAACAGAAAGAAAGGCTACGTGATGAATATGAAAGGGTATTTTGTGTTACTTATGACATTTAGAAATTAGAAGAATGAAATGACTAAATCTTTCTAAAACCGTTGTAAAAGGAAAATGTGAATGGTTCAAAAGAGCAAGAAAGACAGAGAAAACTCACGTAGATTTAAGAAGAAAAGGAAATCGGTGAAGATAAAAATAATAAAGGTAAAGATGTAGTGATGTCTGAAGAGAATAATATATGTAAGTAAGAAGTAGAATACTTAGGCAAATGACAGACTTATCCTTAAGTATGTATGATAAATAGATATATATGCATGAACGTCGAAATCAGAGCTTGCCTGAGATGATGTGGTGATTGTTCAAAGAAAATACCATAAATTTTAACTTACTGAGGAAAGTTTCTTTCATCGACTTTAAACTCATTATCTCTCGATTCTAGCAAATAAACATCGTTATTTTTATAGGATTTGAATTTTCCAGTCAATCCTAAATATTTGCTAAATATTTCTTTCGGAGAGTAGTTTCTCTAAAACACGTATTTCAAAAAACTCATTAGTGCTGCAGAAACTTCGGATAAAGTTTTTTTCCTCACTCTACAGGTTTGAAATCGGATACCTTTTGAATTGCAGTACCGACTGAATCAATTTGGAGGCGATAATTTCCGAGGGAATGCAAGATTTGGAAAATAAACTCCGGTCGACCTGAGACAGACTACGAGGGGTAAGCCAACTCCTAAATATCCTCATAAATGGAACTCTGAGAAATGAAACTTTGATGGGCCAGCTCTCATAAGAGCTGGTCTCATTTTCTCTCACGAAGTTGTATTTCTTTTATTCTGATAAACGGATGACTGTTTTTACTATTGTATATTCTCGATATGTAACGATGCCTATACCATTTGACCCCAAACATTCAAAGAGTGTATTCCTTGAAGTATCGTTCCAAGGTATCGCCAAAAACTTATTTTCGTCAGCGATTATATCGCAGTATATGATTATATCATCAATATGCTTCCCATAAGATATATTACGTTGCTTTAAATCGTTTTCTTAGATAATGAAATATACGATAAAATTCTATGTTCTACATGTATATTTCGTTTATTACTGTATCTCCATCCTATAGTAGCTCCTACGTAGAAAAAATTCTTACTTTGAGATTTTCTTGAACTAAATAGTAGGAGAGACATCCGTTGTTCTCTGTTATATATAATACTCCTGAAATATTCTTTACTGTGCTCAGTATTCTTCCTGTAGTATTCTGTCTGGATTAAAATATAATTAANCTTTCTAAAGGAAGTAATATTTTAGCAGTTTATGATCGTCGTAATTTTATTGCATTAAGGTTCTTATATAAAGAAAAACTTTGATACTACGTTATTTTACCCACTTAAGAATAATTTTGGCAGATGGTATGGAGTTAATGGGTTAGGAGATGACATCGATATATTTCGCAAATAGGTCCAATTAAGAGTGATAAACTTTGATGTTTGGACAGCAGAAATGTACGAATAACATCCTTTCAAGGACGTTACTCGATTTGCAACAAATACAAATTTAGATAATACATATAATGTATCTAATCAGGCAGGAATCTTAAATGTTTTTCTTTTAGAAAAGATTAAAATTGTCACTCCGTATCTTGATCTGATATAGCATATCAGTAGGATTATTACATTTATCAGATAATGGTGTTTAATCTGTGATATTCTTGAGTATTTTGATACGACAAGGATGATTAAAAGGTTATTACAGATTTCTTTTTCATTAGCTAATAATGTACTCTAAATATATATCGCGGAAAGTGTCTGGGGACCAAAAGAGTGGAAATTCATACATGTGGAAGAAAGAGTAGACGAATAGTAAATTTTATTTACTTAATCGTTCCATTATAGAATTATTCTTTTCAATTTCCTTTGAATGGGCGCTATTGAGAAAGTGTCTAATATAGAAGTAACGTGGGTCCTGAAATAATTCCAATACTTTGTCCCAAAATCAAGTAAGCTTTTCGAATGTCTAAATCAGCGAGCAGCTTATGAAACACATTTACTAAGTTTAGATTATGGTTTCATTACCATTGAATCTAAATGCGAGGCCTTAGATGGGAAAGTGATTAAAATACTGGCAAAATTTTTATATAATTACGTAAAATTGTCCAAAGAATTCGAGGATCGTAAATTAAAATGGAAATGAAATGTTGTCGTACTTGATGTTGATGAAAAGATAGATTCCATTTGTTTCCATTTCTATTTTATGTTAGACTATTAGTTTCTAAAGGTTTATTATAGCATGAGTTAATTAGTAAAATTGTTAAAATGTTTTTGGAATTCGAGAACTAAAAGACTATCAAATCTGAAGTTTTTAAATCTTTTCGTTTGATTTCAATGTCCGAGTTTGATATCACCTTAAAAGTTATCAGAAGAAAGGTTATAAATATTGTAAAAGACTCCTCATTCTCTAAACATGTTATTGGTACCGTAAGAAATGTCTTATTACCCCATGTCATTGTCTGGTCTACTGTGTATATAATAGAATTATTTCATCATTGATGGCAATTATGAAATATAATCTGAAGTTCTGGAGAAGGATTCACATTTTGCACCGCTATTAGCGGAATTATATCTAAATATTTTGAAATGCCCTTTTTTCCTCCGATTGTTCGTGTCTAGTTAATATTGTTAAGCGAAAAATGTAGACTAAATCAATTTAATAGACTTCCAAACCGCCTCAATTGACATGACTGTTATTTGTGCGTATCATATCGTATCATAAAGCCACCTACACGGATCGCACCATACATCGGTTGTCAAAGCATCTCACAGCACACAAACATGCTACATACTACAGTTTTAGACGAAAACATCAGGTTCCACTGATGCACATATCTTTAACACTATCAAAAAATTAAAAAAAACATAATACAGGGACATGTAAAAGGTTTTTACAAAAAATCTCACACATAACATTCCGCTAAATGCATACTCCAGCAACAACATTATTCTAATCTTTCCCCCGATTACTACACTGTCAACGTAAAGGCAAAAATGTAACCTCTTAGAACCTATTGAGATAACCCAAAACCTAAACGCTAACTATAATCTCACTAGTACTCACCTGTTTATGCCCCCCCCCGATGTAACAGTTGCAAGCTTAATCTCCTCTCCCTCCTCACGTACTTCAACCATTTACATCCCTTCCTTTCATTTATAAGTGTTGTTCTCACTTTTAGTTAGCGCCTGATCATTATCATTCCAATCGTAAGCATTCGCCTAATAAATCATTCTTCCGAAAATTTACAAGTTGATAATTTACCATATCCCTTGATATGCAATTCCACGAAAAAATGGCAAAACCCATCGATAGTAAAACTACGCTGAGCTTGAACTTATATCTCAACCTTAAATACTGAAAAAATACCAAAGGAAAAGAAATTTAAAGGAAAAATTTTCGGAAATAAAATAAAATTATATTTCACATTGCAAAGCGTAGATTGAAAAAATACAGTGTATTATTTACCATAATTCCATGAGAAGCAAATAGAAATGAGGAAAGCTGGTCAAATTAATTGTAAGAGGAACGTAACGAGAATAACGGGAGTATAAAGCAACGAAACATTTTCTTGAAATATTTTGTCTCTATAATGAATAATTTTATTATAAAGGAAAAAATTATAAGTACTCGTTTTATGGATTTTAGTACTATAATTTTAACCGAATGTCATCGATATATTATGAAACTAATAATTGAATTTCACTTTTTAGATTTTTATCGTGTAAAGTTTATTCCCCTTTAGAATATCTAAGTAAATCAGTGAAATACATCCATATAAGCGAAATCGTACTAGCGAAATTTTTCATTATTTCATTTTTTATTATTTGTTACTTACTCTTTCTTATCATCAGTAATAAAATTTGTGCATTTTTCTTTCGTTTTGAGCTGATGAATTTGAACTCTTTCAGGAACTAAAATAGAACGAGCAGATCAAATATATTAGTAATGAGATGCACACCTTTTGTACTGTTTCTAAGTAATACACTCCTAAAATGAAGGATTGGGAACTACCACATGTTATATATGTGTAAATTATACAATTATAGTATGAAGACGAGAAAAAAAGTTCAACAATTTTAAAGAATCAATAATTTCACGAATGAGGAAAGCATCAACGTATATTGATTTAGATTTTATCCTAAACTTTTGATTGTACTTCCTTGTTTTGGGGGCTCGTTGTCACCTCTTTACTTGCACAATAAATACATGAAGTGACATTCATAATAGACATGTCCATATGACATCTTTACCGTTGCATTTTATCGTAGGAATGCGTAGACAACGAAACAAAAACTGCATTAATCATTTAATCATTATTTTACTTTCTAAAGGAAGTAATATTTTAGCAGTTTATGATCGTCGTAATTTTATTGCATTAAGGTTCTTATATAAAGAAAAACTTTGATACTACGTTATTTTACCCACTTAAGAATAATTTTGGCAGATGGTATGGAGTTAATGGGTTAGGAGATGACATCGATATATTTCGCAAATAGGTCCAATTAAGAGTGATAAACTTTGATGTTTGGACAGCAGAAATGTACGAATAACATCCTTTCAAGGACGTTACTCGATTTGCAACAAATACAAATTTAGATAATACATATAATGTATCTAATCAGGCAGGAATCTTAAATGTTTTTCTTTTAGAAAAGATTAAAATTGTCACTCCGTATCTTAATCTGATATAGCATATCAGTAGGATTATTACATTTATCAGATAATGGTGTTTAATCTGTGATATTCTTGAGTATTTTGATACGACAAGGATGATTAAAAGGTTATTACAGATTTCTTTTTCATTAGCTAATAATGTACTCTAAATATATATCAAGTAGCATCTTGATAAGAAGCAGATACTTATCATTAGAAGAAAATCGATCTGTGGTTGTTTATTCCAGTCGCACTTGTTAAGCTTTGCGTTTTTCAATAAATATGAAAGTTAAAGTTCAGATCCGTAATAGTTCATTATTAGTATTAAATGTTTAGGTGAGTAAAGGGATGCATCTAGGGGTTACAAAGCTTTCCACGTTACTCTGCAAATTCTCTAAGATAACAAAACCCTATTTTGATCAATTTCAGTTTTAAGCCTACATTTTATTTAAATAAATAGTTTATGAAAAGTTTGAGGGTAAATTTTTCATCCTTGCTTCATCTTGGGAAAGTTTCCTTATTGATCCTAGTTACATAATCCCTCACTTTTCCAAGATTTACCGTCGTCAGAAATATCAGCTAACACGCCATAAATTTCGGAATGGAAATGTGGGAAAGTTTTACATTTTTTAATTTGCTGTTCATTGTTTTTATTAGAGGAAGAAATTCATATTTGATTTTCAAGTCATTTTTATTACCTTGCAATAATCTTTAAAAAAATTAATAATTTACCTTTCGAATTACCTATATGTTACAGCACAATACCTAAAAGTATCCCCTGCCTCACGCCGGAAGGCGGCTTGTAGGATATTTATGTAGATGTAGATGTAGAAAAACACTGTGTATGATGTGGAATTTGTCTTTTCGAAATATTTTATGTCTGTAATGACAATATTTTCCGTTTACGGCACAAAAAATTTCAAAATGAGCTCAAAGGAATGATGACAGATCGTAAAATCCATTTCTAAATTTGATCTGTTGTAATACTGAAGGTATTGCGTTTTTAATTTTTACATCAAATGAAAATTCAATGATAGAACTTTGAAGGCTTTTATCAAAATCAAAGGATTGTCTTTATGTAAATAAAATTTTACTCGAGCTTAAGTCTTGTGAAAAAAAGTTTTCAATTTTTTGTGAATAAAAATTGTTTGATGTAATTTACTGCACATTTATGATTAATTATTACTAATATTGTAACAAATAATATATGCACCACATACTTTCGATTGCAGTAGACGCACTAATATTTCGGAGAGAGTCATCTGATTTATGTCTTTCGTAAGAATGAATTTTTACTCGACCGTTTTTGTGTTTCGTTTGAGCATAGTTGTTTGTACAGATTCTTTTATAATTAAAGTGCCTCAGTCAATGTAATTGCACTTGTAATAAGAAATTATTATTTTTATCAAATAATTTCTAGGTATTAGTAAATTTTGTGTTAATAATAACTCACACACTTTAGAATACCGATTTATTTTTCTTTATGTATATATACATCTCAGCAATGCTTTAACAAATATGCGTTAATTCATATAAATGCAACTGTAAGAATAAGTATGATTGAAGCTCTGTTATCGGATTCCCACCAGTTATCTTTTCATGATCACAATAAATTGTCTCATCAGTAGCTTCCTTTGCTTCTTCCTAATGAATAATACATTTCTTCCTGTTATATATNGGTGCGTTCTATATATATATATATATACTAGTAAACGCCCCCGTCAAGCATGACGGAAATTAATATAGTTTAAATATCTATATCTATTATCGTATATATCTGGTCCTCCAAGCACAAAAAAATTCCGTCGTAAGATCATAATAAATATTAATAATTTCTTACCAATATTGATAATATTTATTCTACTGTTTTGAAACCTAATTTACGTAAATTTCTTATAAAAATCATAAGAACTGATTATCCCCGTACACTTATATGGGATAATTCATGAAATCAACATTCAACAATGGCCTTAGTCGTCAAAGGGATGGGTTGTTTATTTTCCAAAAAGTTTACGAAATTTCCGTATGTTTTATCAAAATCCTCGAAAGTTCGGATCTATATCAGTATTTCACGACTAAAATAACACTCTATGATCATTTTGCTTTCTTTGACACTTGTCTCAATTTCGTAGGACCATTGTTTCTAATTTAATTTTGTAAAAGAAACAACCTCCGCAGGTAACGAAAACCTATTTTACGTACATTTCTTATGGAAAAGTATACTAACTGATTATCCCCCTGCATTTATATGGGAAAACTCATGAAATCAAAGTTCAACAATTTCCTTGGTCGTCAAAGTGATGGGTTATTTCCGAAATTTCTATCGAAATTTCCGTATATTTTATCAAAGTTCTCGCAATTTTGAATTTATATGAATGACTCTGGACTAAAATAAGATTCTATGGTCAATTTCGATTCTTTTGACACTTCTCTGGATTTCGTAAGACCATTGTTTCTAATTTAATTTTGTAAAAGGAACAACCTCTGCAAGTCATGAAAACGTAATTTACGTACATCTCTTATGTAAATGTATTATGTGTTCGAACCCGGGCCTTTTCGGAGATGAGAATAGTTCTCCTGGGGGTTTCAGCATCGTAGAAGCACAATGCGTTTTGTTTCAGATCTCTAAGTCAAGCCGTTTCAGAGATAAATTGGGGGACGGACGGACGGACAGACATTTGCTTTTTATATATATGATCCCTTTATTATTATTTTATTATTTCCTTTATTCTTAATTTTATACTACTGCATGACTTGTGAATCATCTTTTTTAATATTAATCCAAAGGTTATTTATGAAACTCCCTCTTGATCGATTAAATTAAAGGGAAATATGTGTCTTAAAGAACTTTTCAGACCAATTGTAAATGATCGACTAGGGTTTTAAAATAAATCACTATACGGCGACTATAACACATCTTTTACATTTGAAGAGTTGGAACTCCATCTCGAGGTCTTAATATCTGTCAATTACATGGAGTCTCACCTTCAGTTTAGATGATGCGGAATACCTTATTAATTTCGAATCGAGGGCTGCGATAACGTCACCTCTGGAGGACATTGTTTTTCGATCGTAAATTCAGCGGCGTGTCTAGTGTTTAGAGAGAAATCGATTTGAGCAGGGAGCGTGTCGGCGGGGCGCTTTATCAGCGGCGGAGGAGGCGATTCTTTGTGGACGCAACGCGATTACATTGCCTCAGATAGCGCATTATCTCCCGTGAATTATTTGCACCCAGGAGACGGCCAAGGTGGGCTAGGATGCAAGGAAGGTAGTCTCAAGAGGTTGCAGCAAGTTAGTTTGTCTAGCAATGCGATTAGGAAGAGAGGCTCACTAAAGAAATCTCTTCGCCAAACATCTTAGATTACTGTGCTAGCTGATTCGAGGCTTTCTTATTTTGCTCTCTCTGTGAAGCCCTGGAGAAGGTCTACAATCTGCGCTATTTACTAGAATAAAATTGTAATTCACGAACGATGAAGCGGAATATCTCGTCGTAGTTGTTGTTTTTACAATAGTGCGAAAGGGTATCAATTTTTTTTTGTTGGAGAAAAAGCTTTTCATAGGGCGATGCAACTCGGGCTATCCCCGAAGAGATTCCTTCTCATGTATTCTTTCTCTAATAATTCATTGTAGAATACCTCTGTGCTTGACGAATTAGAATTACTGTCTAATACGGAACCCATCTTTTTCAGAGTTATCCTAGTTTTCTTTTTAAGGTACATTTTTTTTCTCCTTTAACGTGCATACGATAATCATGGCTTTGAGTAGTCATTAATCATACTCTATTCTTTTCTAATCAAATGTAAGGATTAAATAAAAATTAAATGAAAGAAAAAAGGGACTCCTAGATGAAATTGTAAGACAATCTCTCCACCGCTGATGACTTACGGGAGCTACTATGGATGACTAAAAGAAAGACGATATTAGAATATAGATGAAAGAGATAAAGTTTCATAGAGTAAATACGGTTTGTACCAGAAAGAATGAGACATAAAACTATAAATATTGATTTTTCTGTTTTATGCTATTACCCAATATATTTCGAATTCCAATTTTGCACACCTATAAGTTTCTGATTTTTCTCTCTCATGACCGGAGATCGATGAAATAAATAACCTGGTATGATATGGGCCTAACTCTTTTCTTAAACAAGACAATTTCGTCTTTCTTCAAAAGCTTTCAACCAAACCGGTTTTACTACCGTGGCAGCGTCATCAGATATTAAACCCGATCGCGTTGATTAATTTTATCGAAGAAATGGGAAACTTTCCTCATAATTTGTCAAGTAATTTAGTTAAGTTACCTCCAAAGAAATAAAACACAATCTTTCATCTAACATACAAATGCTTTTTGGTGCTCCTTATAAAGATAGGCGGAGACTTAGTTTATGAATCCCAAACCATATCTTCTCTTATTTTATTGTTGTTTTAATTTTGATAAGGATCTTGAAATGTGATTGGATTTTGCTTTCGATGAAATTTCTTCCATCTTTCCATTTGCTCCCGACACTTTCCCTCCGCTTCAAACTTCGGCTTTTCCATAATGTCGATATATTGTCCTTCGAAAATCCAACTACTCCTTTCAATATAAGCCTCCTTAGTCAAAATATGTAATGATACTGAGTTAAACGATTCAATTGCTGAGTATTAAATAGTTAAAAAAGATGAATTTGAAAGACTTTGAAATCTGAATTTCGTTTTTGTCTAATTCCTTCGAGTAGCATTTCCACAATAACTCTATCTCATTGAACTTTCGAGTACCTAATTTATTTCTGTAAGTTATAATAGTGCAAGTGATTAAATCAAAGCTTTATCTCGATAGCGATTCAAGTAATTCTCGTAATACGGAAAAATGCTACTTTGAGAGCTTGATTCAAGTGAAATGTGTATATTTCGATGTATGCCTCGCTCTGATAATCAAGTACAGAGTATCTTGCTTGTCAGACATCAAAAATACGCTTGATACGCGTTATGTCAAGAAAAGAATTATCTCAAAATAAATATATTTCTGTTTGTTCGAAGTATTCCTTAACAACGATTAGTACCAGTCAGACTAGTGATTTGTCTTCGGCAAAAACTTTTCCAGAATGCACTAACTGTCCAAATAAATGTTGTTTTATAACGGAATATATTTTTAAATTTATGATTACCAGTGAATCGGTTCAGGAAATGTTAGTAACTGGACAATGAAAAAGGCGTTAGTAACTAAATGGAGGCAATGATATGGACTTTAGCGCTCAGTATTGAAAACGCTAAATTTGGAATTTTTTATATTTTATTGAAACTCAAATATCGCTCATAAAAACTATGTGATTTTATCAACGTGGTGTGAAATAATCTATTTAAATCAATTAAAAAATAATGTTCATGTAAGATTGAAATAAAAATTATTGGTCTCGACTATTTTCAGAGTCAATACATTCTAAAAGTAATCATTTTGTCATTGGATCTTAACTCGGATATCCTGGAAAATTTTCTCAAAAGTTGTCTGTTTACCAAAATGATCTTTTATTAAAATATAAGCTTCTATATTAATATATACTTGAACTATATACTTCTATACTACTTGAAATATATACTTCTATATACTTGAAAACTCGAATACTTTTAACTAACGCGTTACAACCCAATAAACATATATCGATACCCGTATACGCTCTCTTGCCTCGGTATTGCAGATGTAATCACTTCCTGGATACAATGGGTTTGAATTTGAAATTACCTAAATTAATTAGAAATAAAAAATATAATTTCTCATATAACCCGTAATTTATTCCAGTGATTTTAGTGACCTCATGAAGCTAATCATGCAAACCAGCATTTTGATATTCAGTTACTGAAATCTAAAACATTACTTTTATAGAAATTTATTCATCTATTATCATTATTCGCTGTAAAATTAAATACATACTAATTTTAAGTTTATCGATAAACAAAATACATCCCATAAAACTGAATTATCTCATTATTATATTGGAACTCTCGATTTTATAATATTTGATTATTAAATGTTCGTATCATTGCTTGAAGGACCTAGCTGGTAATTCTGCACGAAGAAATGAATTACTATCAAAGAAGTGAAATATTTATCCCTGCCTTACTGATGTTCTTATCTTTCTCTCTGATAATTCAATCTCTTCGTACTCAGTGCCATACTAAGAGGAATGTAATGAGTTCGTGCTCAATCTTAATTTCATTTACTTTAAGTACACGATAAATATGACTTTGAGCCTATCAGTACTTCAAGAATGCCGTTCACATTTTCATTTTAACCCATGTTCGTTTAAGGTAATAATCTCAAGGGACATGAACTAGATATTTTATTAAACCACATCCAATATCACCAGAGGTAATTAAGTGATTAAAGATATTGCTTGAGATTATTGTGACAAAGTTTAAGAAGAAAATGTATCGCAGCAAGGAAATGAAACAGGAACTCGTTTGAAGAAAAATTATTGTAATCTAATAGAGGTAAAGAATCCGAAATTATTGGGACCAAAGTCTTTTCGTTACGTAGATATTTCCGAATTATGTAATACATGATTCGGTGAACTTGGAGAGAACTGAAAATTAAAAGATTTATGGCTACGGTTCGAATCCAAAGAAGCTGCAGCCTTCGCCTGTGGGTTAAAATTGGTCCAATAGACTACACTCTCAACAAGATTATGTACTTACGTACAAGAAAATCGATCACTAGATATGTTGGTGCCTGATAGAAAATCTCGAGTTCTATTTGCAACAAAATTTTGGTCGTCTTCCCGTCTTAATCAAAATGAATCCTCTATTCTCTAAAAATTTGCTGATCAAGATGATTTTTTTACAGGAAATTTCATATATTGTTACCGATTTTAGAGTATTTCGGATTGTTTAACTCAGGATTAGGGGTACTTAACCAGTATAGGAAAGGTTTTACTTTGATCTGAAACTGAATTGCTTGACGAAACTTGAATTTCCGTAGCAACGCTTAGTTAAGCGTTGCTACAGAATTTATCAATGCGTTCGTTATTGATAAAATCAGGTATGAAAAGGGGGAGAGTGTCTCCAGTGTTTTCATTTGTAAGACGGGCATCAATATTATCGTAAACCAGCGCATGAAATGGATGGAAGTGGATATTAGAGCATGTGTTGCATCCTCTGTATTCTGTTTGCAAACTCCTATTAGCAAAGCTAAATTGGAATAGAATGGGGATTCACGTCCGCTCGCCAAAGTATTCGAAATACACTATCCAGTTAACCATACTTTATGGAAAGTGGATGCTACTATCATCAGAAAAGAAATAGAGAATACACGCAATGATACTGAAGAGCGTGTTATGAAGAAAATATTTTTTTAATATGGTGGACTAATAAAGTCGGAAAAAGTATAAATTTTAAGAGCTTAAAAACTGAATATAGTACACTGGCGAAAACGAAGGAAAGAAATGGAAATACGAATGACATTCTATAACCAAAGGCTTGGCATGATAAAGATTACCGATATCCTTAGGAGAATTGATAGCAATGAAAATAGTTTGAGAAATAGCACGACAGCAATGTGTAGAGAGGTATCAACGTGTGGGCTAGGATATAAAAGGAAAGGGAGACAAACAATATTGACCTGTGCAGATTCTGGAAAGTTAACCTCTCAAATGGAGAAGAAACTAAATGACGATACAACGCTTACTATTAGCGCTGTTTGGGATCATTAACAGTGAAATATATTCACCGAAGCATTCCGAAATGCAGGCCAATCTCACTTACCGGTCAAATCCGGCAGCCGAGGATAGAACATTCCCGCCCTCGCCAGCCATTCTAGCTGCATCTGTTGCAGATGGTGCTGAGGATGATGATGGTGGTGCGGCACAGGAGGAGGAGGCGGCGGCGGATGAGGCCGAGGTTGCGGCTGCAGATGAGACAAGTGCGGATGCAGAGAAGAGCCCGCGTTGAGTTGGCCCAGAGGAGATGCGGATGGCGACGCGGAAGCCGGAGGTGAGGAGGATGCCGAAGACGAAGATGAGGACGGAGAAACGTTGTTTCCCTGCGACGCCGACACCGCCGCACCCATCTTCACACCGTGGTGCTCGAGGGGGTGGAAAGCAGAGCCGGAGATGGAGTTGGGTGCCGAAGGGTGCGGGTGGTGGCTCGGCTGGGGGTGGAAGGTGGCGTAGAAGGCCGGGTGATGGGCGAAGAGCGGCACGACGCCTCCGGAGGCGGCGTTGCTCAGGAAACCCGGTCTCGGGACGATGGGGGATGCGGACAGGGATATCGGGGGCAGCGGAGGAGCCAGCGGCGGAGGCAGCTGCGGTCTCCTCCGGACACCAGAAGGGGACAAGTCCTCTCCTTCCTCTTCATCCTCTCTTCTCGAGGGCTCTTCTTCGTCTCCGTACGGCCTCTGCCCGCCATGGATATCTTCGCGAATCCTGATCCCCGTGGACTGGGGTCGGTCGCCTTCCGCTCCGCGCCTCCGCCTCTCGCTCTCTTCGTCCGTCGCCATCGACTCCTCGTCTTCGTCGTCCTCGTCCGCCGTCGCGCACTCTTTGGCTTCTTCCTCCTCGTCCCCGTCTTCTCTCCTCGCCAGAAGGGCTTCGATACAGAACGACTTGCGCCTTTCGCTAGTCATTTTGAGCTCGGTGTTACCGTTCGTCAGTAAGTCCACTTTTGCGGCTAGCAACCGGGTGACGATGTCCAACGGACAGATCTCGCGGGCGCTTTTTTTTCGAAAAATTCAATGCTTAAAATGTTTTGGGCAACTATCCGACAGTCCGAGATTCCAAAGGTCCGTGCGCAGTGCTGTCATTTGGTTCTCAATACATTTGTACTAGAACACGGGTCGCCTTGTCTCGCGAAAGAAAACTTGATAGAAATGATTCCTGCTATATTCAAGAATAGAACATAACTGCTGTCTATTTCAGCCGAGGAGATTGGAATAGATCTCTTAGTTATCGAACTTCTATACAGTCAGCTGCGAAGGTGAATACGCTGACACTAAGTTTCGTGACACTCACTCTCGATAGTAAGGTTTGTCCTAAACAGCACATCAGCGGGAAGCTTCCGCGATGGAGTACCTCTTCTTGCCGATCACTTTCAGCACAGAATGTTCGAATTCACTGACCACTGATCCCCTATCCAAGTCCGCTTTCGAATGCTTCAATCGCGTCTCTTGCGTCGGATGCGATGCTGTGGCGAGCGCACGTGCTTCTCTTCGGAGGGACGGTGCGGCTCTCCCTTCCTTTCGGCTCGCTTCGGATAACGTACTGCCGTTGTGATGGTGGAGTTTGGTACCAATGGGCGGAGCAAAAGAGGAGGGGCGGTGCGCGCGGGGGCGGCCGTTGTTGCTCTTTAAACGGTGAGAAACAGCGCGGAGACGCTTAGCAGTTATCTCGCGCGGCGGATAGTCTACCGGGATTAAAAAAAAACAATTCCAATTAGGGGCGCATTAGCGCGCCGATTAACATGGCATTCTTCCCGAGGCTAACGAGATGAGCATTTTAAAGCGGAGAGAGTTTTGTTTCGGAGGGAAATTAGTTATTTTTCGCGCGATGCTGACGTATTCTTGGGAAAGATTTGCGAGTGCCTAATTAAGAGTAAGTTGGCCTAATTAGACGCGATGATCGCTTCGTTAGTATGTCTTCGTCCAATGGGTGGAGAACGAATTAACCGTTCAGATTCATCTCTCCCGATTGTTTAGCTGGTTTTTTTCTGATCCTCTAATGAAGAGAAACAGGTATTTTTACGAGAAATTCCTTATTAACTAAATTCAGAGAGATATGCTAAGAATCTTCTTGGTTAAGGTAACTTTAATGAACACAGCGTTAATCCGAAACTAGAAGATCGACAGTTACGTTACTTTTAATTGTTTACTATAAACGATTGAAAATAAGGCAACGTTATTACTACGGTTAGCCTTATTTTTAAAGATAAGAATGATTTAAAATGTTAGCGTTATATTACGTCACTGTCGAAAAGAAAACAATCTTAATCAAAAAGAGACGCTTGCAGATGGAGCTCATGGAATAATTTATAATTCATATACCAAGGGTACTTAATACTAACTTGAGATAAAGACATAATAATAAAGATAGAACACTTCTACCGTTGCTACCAAAAATATTTATTCCACGACCATGGTTTCGACCCTTCGGGTCATCTTCATAGGCGATGAAATATAGTTTTCTATAATAGATAATAGATTCTAAAAAGACAATTTTCCGTTTGGTCTTTCCTCACAACTCAGTGCGAAGTACCATAAATGTTTTAATTAAATCTCCAGTAATTACAAATTGACTAGTTTTCAAGCTGAATATGTTCTAATCGAATTATAAAAAGGTGTGAACTACGTAGGTTTGAATATTATATGTTAAAATCTCAAGTTTTTAAGGTTAAAAATGAACAGTAACAAGGAAAAAAGGTTATGGAAAAGTCTGACAAGAGCCTTACCTTAGTCATCTTAACCCTTTTACTGTCAGCAACTAATAAAAAAAGATATACGAATGATGTACACGGAGACGAGTCAATAGATGGTTGACATCACTATTGCATTTTGAGGTAAATAAAATATTATGTAATTTTTTCAATACACTTTTAAATAAATATAAACTTATAATAAATAAAATAGTATTACATAAAATTTTTAATTAATTTTTTCAACTTAATCAATGGATATAGCGAGCTTCGGAAGTCATAATAAATGTAATGGACGGATTCCATTTCAAAGTCCATGATTACTTTAACTCATAAATATCCGTTTTCCTTGTGCCCTATGCCCGGAGTTCTTTATTGAAGATGATTTTTATGCGATGAAATATTTTATGTAATAATTTATTTCATTGATGATTTCGGAACTACACTACTGTGTGCTTAGGGAATTCCAACACCTTCGGGATGTAGGTATAAAAATATTTCTTTCTGGGAATCTTTGGGTAATGAATAAACAAGGTCCCTTTACTTTACATTACCAACTCCCGTTCCTTCTCACGTAAGCAAAATTTGTATTCTTTTGCGATAATCTTCGTCTCTCGAATTGTTTGCTATACCTTTGATTCATGTCACCATAATAATAATTATTATTATAATTTTTTGGTTAATATCATTTACCCAACTAATTGAGAGATATATGTTACATCTAAATCTGAACAATTTTTTTACATGTAATCACTCTGAAACGATCAGTTTAAGAAGATCTTTGGCATTTCTGTCGGTTACCGTTACCTTTTTTTTCGTGGAATGCTTTCAATATAACGATCATCACTTAAAATTTACATTCAAATTACCGTGGAAACATTTGTTTCGAATTCCCAGTGGAAGCGCTTCGACATTATGTATGCGCACTCTTGTAATTGCTGATGTTCTAATTCGCAAATTCATTTCGTAATTACTTTCGGCCAATCAACCAAAATTAAAGCTTTATCCGAGACCCTTATCAGTTTTATCGAAAAGCATTTGAGAAAAGGCTTTATAATTTTTTAATAAATATCAGACCACTATTTTCTATTTAATTTCCTTTATATTTTAACCTACACATTTTTGTGTAGGAGTTGGTCATTTGTCAATTAACATAGGAATAGATTTACGCTGTGATAATTCTCGGAAAAATAATTTACTTTGGTGAGATGATTGTTTCAATATAGTATTCTTAAACTTTCCTAATTATTCCTAAATTTTATATTTAATTCTTTTCACTTATTTTTTATCCAATATTTAGCAGCAAATTGCGCCATCCTAATCGTACCTAGCGATCGTGATATTTTTAGAAAGCGGATTTATGGAGAAATATGTGATATGGCAGTGATATCGAGAACAAAATTTAAACTCCCTGCTTCGATATAAAGATGGAATGATTAAGACTAATTTTAATTTATATCCGTTTATAAATACTGCATCCCTTTGTGTTTTTCATAGGGGCCGTTCTTCCAAAAGGGTATAATTTTAAACAGATTAACATTTAAGATAATCATTTTACCACTTAAAAATTAGGCTCAGCATTCAAATGGAACCTACCACAGTTAAACTAACTTCCAGCACGATTTATGTTAGGTTTCATCGCTTTAAAAATTTAAAGTATATTGAATCTACTGCTTATGATCGAAGCACCTTGTTTTGACAGTCAAAAACCAGCAAAGTAAACTCTCTTATCTCCTAGTGTATACACAAGGTCGTGTAAGAGTAATTATGAATTGCCTATTTCACAACGGGGCAAAATGACGCGAAGTACCAAGTGAGGAGGCGACGCGAAAGCGACGTCGATGGATACGCATTAGATGGTGCGAAGTTGATTTGGTGGTCCGTGGCGGAGAAGAAGTCTGGGTTGCCTCCATGATAGGGTGTGTGTTGGGGGAGGCAGCATGTGATCTAATTGTTTGTGGGGAGGGGCAAAGGAGCGGAGGCGGGGCGGACGACTCGCACGGATGTGATTGGCGCGTCTTAGGCCACGCCCCCCTCTCTCCACCCCCTCCGAGGGTGAGGCAGGCGCCTGTTTATTTTTTCCCCCTGAATCCAGCCGGAGGCAGATAAGAGGCTGTGAACGCAGATCTGCACTTGTCGCTTGGATTTCATTATCAAGGGGAATTTCCCTGTTTCGAGACATTGCCAATGGCTTTCTAACCCCTCCGTCTTAAGGATGCGACTAATTTTGTAATTTAAGACAAATCCTCAAACGCCTTACCTTTAGCTCCCTCTTGCGTTTTACTTTGTTTTTCTTTTTTTGTTTGATTTAATCCGAACATATTTACAGACTCTGTTTTCCACACGTTGTCGTCTGCATATAAATTTGATTTTTTTATAGTTTTAGCAGTCGTCGCGAAATTGATATTTAGGGACAAATTTACTTTTATATCTTATATCGTTATTTTTTTATTTTCCTTAATTTTAAAAATTGTTTTGGTAACCATCTCTTACGGGCACGGCAATACGTTTGCTTGTCATCGGCTCGAATTTTCTCCTCTCTACATTGAATGTGTTTTATACGTAGATAAAAAAACATGCCCCTCATATTCCAACATCTCTACAGCACTGAAATTAAGTATCGCACATAGGTTCTGTTCTTGTTGCCACATTTAGATAAATAGAAATCTCATTGGTTTTTGGTACAGAATGGGGTTATATTTTTATTTACTTACTTTTTACTATATAATATTGGGTTATTGTTACCTCAGTCATATTGATGGCTGTGATAATGGAAAGGAGCCACCGAGGTATGGTGATACAGAGTGCTGTTATTCATTTTGGTCACTCATTATTTTGAATACTTTGGCAAGTGTTATTCATTGGTCATTGAGCTGCACTTACGTGGAATTTGCCCTCATTAGTATTTTGGCTCAGTGAGGAAAGCAGGAGTTAACTGCCTACACCTAATTTGTATACTCGCCTCATCCCCTCTTCGAAGCTTTTTAGCTAATGTTGGAGGGGATAAGGTTCAAACCGCCCTTCTGGCTGAAAGCTGTGTAGATAAATATAGATTTCGTTAAGATAAAATCGGAATTGTTATCGAGGGAAAAATATAGGGTGAAATAGATAAATAAACCAAGAGGTACTTGATTATGTAAAGTCTATTTCTTCTCAAATGCATAATTTATGTTACGTAAATGTAGCGAGATGCAAACGACCATAGCAATCGACGCACCATAAAAACCCCAAATCTATTTAGATGAAATTGAGATGAGCAAAGAGATTGTTTTGGATGTGTAGAAAGCATCATTGAATCATCATCATCACCAGGATACAATGAAGAACTGACCATAGCTTTAATTCATGTACCTGTTGAAAGACAAAATCAGTGATAGTGAATCAACTTAGAAAAGCATCGTTTTGGTCTAATCGTTGTTTAAAAAGCTAATACTATTTATAGAGGTTGATTTTATTAGTTAATTATCTCAGAAAATAAAAATACAAAGAAAAAAGAGCTTTTATTCTGTTACATGCATAGATGTGCGAATGCAGGAGTCATTTCCTTAGCTTTTTCGATTTCATGAATATATTTGACTAAAAAACATTACTTTTGACCTATTTGAGAAATTAAAATTTGAGAAATTTGACGGTGTATTCTTGGTACGTATGGGATTTAGTTAGGATCGTTTTAGCAGTGAAAATCGCCGTATCTTTACGGTAACTCATCTTTACGGTCATCAGAGACTTTTAAAAGTTCACATGTCAGAGAGACATTGATTACTTAACAACTTTAAGGGAAAAAGTTGTGTTTCACCCCCCCCCTAACATTGCATTTAAAAGACTCGCATGTGAATTTTATTTTAAAGATCAAAATCATCAGTGAAACACTACCATTGAAACGAATCATTCATAATGTTCACTAACTGAAGGCAATTAAATGTAATACTAAGAGACATCTCAGCTCCGATTCAGAATTCAGAACGCTTTCTTTGCCATCAGTGTTAGAAACGGCAATCTAATTGCAGCCTCATTTTACGATGCGGTGAATCTTCTCTGAATGATATATTTTTAATGACACTTTCCATTACATTTATCACATAATGGCTGATGTTTAGTAGGAATCTTTAATTTAAGTTTAATCATAAATTCTAAGAAAACACCAACTGTGAACCATGAAGAAAAGTGGAGTCTGCGGTTGACCAACATCTAATTACCAAAGAGAACAATTTATCCGTGATAAATACATTGTTGAATTTTTCGAGAGTAAATTTTAGGCTTTTTCATTAAAATTAAGATGACAGTTACGAAAATTTCAAAATAATTCAAGGCTTTGTTCATTGCCTTTGTTCTTCATTCTGAAAACGAAGTACAATCGACAACGTAAATCACAAAAAAATACTTGGAGAGATCCAAAAAAAAATCGGTAGTATTTCGTCTTAATCGTCCTTTTCTAAAATATAAAAATAAAACTAGAGAGAAGTTAGAGTTAGAAAATCCGATAAATATTCGTACTTATCATTGTACATATATCCATTTCGAATTGCTTTTATAATATATCTATAATTTGTGACATGAAGAGGTTCCCAGACAATCTATTCGTCTTCCCTGTCAATTATTTGTAAGGTTTAACTGTATCCCCATTCTTCATTCACTCTTTCTTTAGTTCTGTTCAAATCCATCGTAATAGTGAAGCGGAAATAAGTGTGATCGCAAAAATCTTACTACTTCTTCAAAGAACCATCTAATCTATTTCCATGTTTTTACATTAAATTGATAAGAAATTGAGCTATAATGATGGAATTAAAACAACAATATTTGGGCTACTATAATGACAGCAACACAAATATCGGTTTTAATCAACTTTACTGTATACGAAAAATATTTATTGAAAATGTTGGACTGTTATAAAAAGTACGTTTATAATAGGGGGTATACTCAGGATCTTTGAGGGAGTGGTTCTGAGCTATGGAGTAACCGCAAAATTGCCTACTTTCCTGGAGCAGGAAACTTCTGCCTAAATATAATAAATGTGGAATAAGATTTATATATAAATATATTCTTGCCAGTGGTATGTGTTACTGTAAATATTTATATAAATACAATTTATCTTCCATCTCCTCGATTTTTAAACCCATTTTGGCTCTGGGAGTCAACATCCAACCCCTCTGGCTATGCCAATGTTTTTAAAGTATCTGTATCAGTCACCCGTATAACCCGAGTTAGGGGTGCCGTTACACCTCAAGACGGCTTTGCCTACAACTAAGTAATACTACTCCGACAGCATACTTTTTTAAATTTTTCAGATTTTAATAAATGCCTTGTATAACACTCCATGCAAATTGGTCCGTTCCGAAATGCCTACTTTAAGAAAAGAGTACTTGGTTAAAATTTACCTTTTATACAGTTAAAATTTTGCCACTTTATCTATTCATCGATAAGCTTTGATTGCCCATAGAAGATGCAACCATAACGCCTCCACTTCTACCGTTTTCTCTTGTACGTAAAGCATTCCATTTTGATCAGCATGTACATGAAATAGTGATTCTTCAACGTTCTCAAGAAAAACCACCTCTTTCCTAAGAGCTTTCCTTCGTAGATGTTTGTAAAAAATTAATAGTTTTCTATGTGGTGTCGTCGGACTTAAATCCGTTCTTAATTTCCTACGATAATTTCCTTCCATCATAATATCCCCTTAATATTTTTGATTTCTTTCTCCTTTCTGTCCATCTTATTCCTAATAATTTTTCAACATATTCTAATTTCGTTTCCTTCAATCCAAACATTTTACTGATTTCTTTGCGGAATTAGTAGTAGTTTTTGCGTACATAGATTGGAATACTCCAATCCGGCAATTTTGTAACAGTTAGTTTTAGACTACGACTAGACTCGTATGACTGCCTCTTTGGGAGATTGGCGAATCGTTTTAGTACTTAAATCCCTCATATCCATCTCTGCTTGCAGTTATCTAAATAATTAGACCCGGTATTGTAATATATACTTAGAATGGTCTTTCATTAATATTCTCTCTAGGGCACGGTTTTATAATATTTTGTTATAGTCAAAGGAAAATTATAGTCAATTTTCATGCTAATCAATCATATACACAGGAAATTAACTATGATCTTCACTTCAACTCAAATAAACATTATAATAATGCATTTATTTCACATACAGTTTCAGTGACTTCATAGGGAATTCATGCCAATATTTATCCTCCAAGATGTCTTCAGAGCGTCAAATTTTTTTGTTAAATTCGTTCTTATTTATACCGAAAATCACCGTTTTATTGAGCTTGAATTGAATTATTAAGTTCGTCTTTAACTGTTACAGATAATGATATCTCTCGTAATTCAACCAAGTCGTTGGAGGTTTATAAACCCTCCATTCCACCACTCCTTACGATACTTTTTCAGGAGATCATTGTGTACTAGCAGATGTCAAATCAAAAAATTAAATATTTAAATATTTAGCCTCCTCGTCTTATTGCGGAATAAGGGAAGATAATTTCTATGTATAATTAGAGAAAACTCGAAGGAGCCGATTGATAAATTGCTAGCAATGTCTTCAATAATGGATGTAGCTAGAAAATAGAAAGTCACAAGTGAAGAGTAGTTTTCAAGTACAACAATAAATAAACAAAATTCGCCCTCCTTTATTTTTCATGCCTATATGCTACAGCTGCCGAAAGGGTAGGATTATTAGCAACGATCGAAAAATTTGCCATTTGAAGTAATTAACGTGTCCACTTACCAATATTATTATTATAAACATACAAGTTACAAATGGACAATTGTCCGGTGGCAACGTGGCATATACATAAAAAAGGGAGGGAAAAAAGAAAAGAAAACTTATAGCATAAGCATATACAAAAGTCTGCAACACCTATCATGTCCAAAAAAAATACTACCCAAATTACCAAACAGAAGTTACAGTAAGTAGGTTCAATACAGAAGGGAAAAGATAAAAACAACTATATGATAAGAAACATAACATTCATTCAACAAACAAATTATCTTTAAAATCGAGAAGTTATAAAAATATTGTTAACATTAATAAAATTCATTTTGTGTTAGTCCATCCATTCTTAGTCGAATTTTTTTGTTTGTCCTTGGGAATGGGTTAAGTATATCTTCAGGTAATTCATTCCATTCTTTAACAGTCCTGTTCACGAAAGAATATTTACCAAAGTACTTTTTGGATGGCTCGACATATATCTTGCAGGAATGATCATTGTTACCTATAAATCTTGGATCTTGTAACCTATTCTGAATCTCTTTCCAGTTCGGTTTATCCTATCCCCATCATTCTATTAACATTCCTACGATATTTTAGTGTAACCCAGCCCAATTCTGCAAACATTTCAGTTACGCTGTCGTATCTGCTAAAACACCCTAATACAAATCTAGCCGCTTTACTCTGAACTTTTTCTAATCTTGATATTTGCGACTCATGATATGCATCCCAGACTTTGGAGGCATATTCTAATATCGGCCTGACCAGTGTGTTATACGCCAGTTCCTTTGCTCGTCTCGTACTATTTTTAAGATTTCTCATGACAAAATGTAAAGTTCTGAAGCATTTCGTGACAATGTGATCGATTTGCAACCCCCAATCTAAGTTCCTACGTATATGGACGCCTAAATAATTTAAATGGTCAACCTGAGACAGAGGGGATCCATCAACGTGATACGCATGGGATCTACTCAACCTCTTATTGGTGAAGTGAATATATTTACTTTTCCCGCATTAACTATCATTTTGTTTTCTTTCACCCAGTTTACGAACGCATTTATGTCGTCTTGTAGTAAATCGCGGTCTTTGTCGTCATTCATCACTCTATAGATAAGGCAATCATCGGCCAAAAGTCTTATTCGAGACTTAATGGAGTTCGGGAGATCGTTGATAAATATAAGGAATAATAAGGCCCCAGCACCCTACCTTGGGGTAAACCCGAGGTTACTTTAGTTTCAACTGATAAATTGTCCCCTATTTTTACTCTCTGCGTTCTTCCGTCTAAGAAGGCACCGATCCATGAAAATACTCTCAAACCAGAGATCCTCGATTTTCTTTAACAGTAAGTGGTGAGATACTAGATCGAACGCTTTAAAGAGGTCAAATAATATCCCGTCAGCTTCTCCTCCCTTGTCTAATATTTCAGCAATGTCTTGGCAGAGCCCTAGAAGCTGTAATTCGCATGAATATTCTTATCTAAAACCAAGTTGGGCGTTTGAAAACAAACTTTTACTTTCCAGAAAGTCCCGCATGTAATCCACAATTAACTTCTCCATTAGTTTACAAACGACAGATGTTAAGCTTACTGGTCTGTAGTTACACACATCTGTTCTATTTCCCGACTTATATATGGGGACTATTATACTAGTTTTCCATTCTGACGTAACGCAGCTATTATCTAATGATATGTATTTGGAATAGAGACTTTAAATATGGTGTTATTGCGTCACCAGCTAGCTTTAACTCTCCTGTACCCAAGTTATCGGGACCTTTAGATTTATGCCAGCCAAGATTTGAGATCTTCTTAAATATTTTTGAATCTGTTATATTTAGGCGTGGCGCATTTCCTGGTTGAACGTCTTCTATTTCTATATCTACATTGTGTTTCAGAAATAACCTTGAGATGTAGTCACTAAATTCATTTGCAATCTCGGATTCATTTACAAGATATTCTTCACTGGAATTTTGTACGCATTTAATTTTTACTTTATCCTCTTTACGTCGCCTCAGATATTTATAGAAGTTGTTAATATCCGTTCCTGTCAGAAGATTTTCTAAATAAGAGGCATGCGCGATCTTTTTTTGCTTATTTAATTCTTTTACCAGAAAAACGTAATTAGATTTTGATATTTTACCATGTTTCATTTTTTGCCAAATCCTACTTAAAATGGCTTAGAGTAAGCAATAAATTATGCCATAATATTTCTGAGTTCCATCTTAAGACCTAAATAGTCGAGAACACCATTTTGGGTAAATTTTTTGCACTAAGAACTGATTTTCTTCTAGAATTTCCATGCTTCTCTTTTTAATTGGGAATACTTCGGCACAGAAGAAATGAATATCTATTTAATTGGGCCAATATTTATCCTCCAAGATGTCTTCAGAGCGTCAAATTTTTTTGTTAAATTCGTTCTTATTTATACCGAAAATCACCGTTTTATTGAGCTTGAATTGAATTATTAAGTTCGTCTTTAACTGTTACAGATAATGATATCTCTCGTAATTCAACCAAGTCGTTGGAGGTTTATAAACCCTCCATTCCACCACTCCTTACGATACTTTTTCAGGAGATCATTGTGTACTAGCAGATGTCAAATCAAAAAATTAAATATTTAAATATTTAGCCTCCTCGTCTTATTGCGGAATAAGGGAAGATAATTTCTATGTATAATTAGAGAAAACTCGAAGGAGCCGATTGATAAATTGCTAGCAATGTCTTCAATAATGGATGTAGCTAGAAAATAGAAAGTCACAAGTGAAGAGTAGTTTTCAAGTACAACAATAAATAAACAAAATTCGCCCTCCTTTATTTTTCATGCCTATATGCTACAGCTGCCGAAAGGGTAGGATTATTAGCAACGATCGAAAAATTTGCCATTTGAAGTAATTAACGTGTCCACTTACCAATATTATTATTATAAACATACAAGTTACAAATGGACAATTGTCCGGTGGCAACGTGGCATATACATAAAAAAGGGAGGGAAAAAAGAAAAGAAAACTTATAGCATAAGCATATACAAAAGTCTGCAACACCTATCATGTCCAAAAAAAATACTACCCAAATTACCAAACAGAAGTTACAGTAAGTAGGTTCAATACAGAAGGGAAAAGANATCGAATCAGTAACTATGTCGATCGCCTCAATAAATACACAGAAGAGTAATAAATATCCAATAGTTTGAAATAAATAATACTTTTTGTCGTTTTCGTCAATGCAAAGCAAAAAATTGAAAGAATAAGTTAGATACAGTTTTAAGCTGTCGAATATACCAATAGCGAATTTTCCGTTTACATATTTTAATGGATCATAGAACAAAGCATTGTACTTTGAAAAATGAAATAAAACCGTGTAGTCTAATGGAAACATATCATGGACTCCTGGCTCCGAACCCGCACCTCCCGAACAGCGAACATTGTTTCCTGGAGATTGATGTAGAGTAAGCAGCTTTCTGCGCTAAAAATTTGGCATAATTTTTTACAGTAAGGGGTAACTGATAAGGCTCGAACATTTCTTGATTGATTTCTTAAGGAAGTCTATCCCCACAGTTAAGCATTTATGGAAATAACAGTGTCGTCTTAATTTATTCTTATTTATTTATTTCGTATTATTTATTTATTCAAGAGAGCAAAGTTTTGATGCTTTTATATGCAATCTATGGCTGATGGTCAATCACACTCATACGTTTTACGATAAGAGCATGAGTAGGTCCTGACCTATGATCTATATTGAACATCGCAACATGAATACGGGAAAGTGAACAGTATTCATTCTACATTCTGAATGTTATCGTAATTTAGATTTCTTACGACTGGTAAAAGAAAATAATTATAGAAAATGTACAAAAATCTAACGAATTTTCTAGAAACAATATTACTGACTAATAAAGAAGATGATTTGAGCTGGGCTCCCGAATAACCAAGTGGGCAACGCGTTCGATTTTGGTGAAAGCGGTCCCAGGTTCGATTCCCGGTGGAGGCCTAAGCTGTGGAAGTACTTTTAATAAAACTATGATTTGATCTATTGGTCTAACCGGTAGAGATAGACCCTTTATTGGTAAGTCTAGGCCCATGTCAGCCTTTCTTCAACATATGTCCTCCTCGTATGTCACTATACTATTTACAGAAATCAAAAAAATTTAAGAAAAATTGTGTGGGATAACGTCTTAAAATTACACGAAGTATTGCAGTGTAAAGAGAGAGCTCTGCAGATACTTGCACGTGGAAAACTCACATATTCCAAAGAGTTAACTCTATCTATCAGTTAACTCGAATTTTTCGAGTGAATAAAATTTCATGGAGACTTTAGGCTCATTTTCATTTAATCACGAATAATATGATCTGCAGGTTTCACGAGACAAACGTGAAGTTATAACGACCATAAATAAGGAAATGTAGGCGATGTGCAACTCAGGTATGGCTAGAAGATTTTAGATGAGATCAAAAGGTAATATACCTTAAAAT
Source organism: Ladona fulva (assembly GCA_000376725.2). Taxonomy (NCBI): domain Eukaryota; kingdom Metazoa; phylum Arthropoda; class Insecta; order Odonata; family Libellulidae; genus Ladona; species Ladona fulva. The sequence continues at coordinate 695,784 of KZ308392.1, forward strand.
AAATCTTTATGGTCACAGCAATATTTTGGATCAATATTACATTTTCATCTTAAATTTAGATTGATAAAACTGAGAAACTTCCGGAGGATATTCGGTGCGATAAGCCCTAGCGATCCACTCTTCCGTGTTTGAAGTTATGTTTTTTGGGGTTGATTTGCAATGCGAAGAACAGATGCGGAATGACCTCACAGCTTAGTCTAAGTGGTTGCGTGACTTTTACGCCAAATCTCAACGCTCGTTTCTGTTAAACTCATTTATCTCGAATCATCCTTTCGTGCGTGAGAAGACATGTGTTTTAACCATTTCTTTTCTCTCTTACTTTCACCTTAAGTACACTCGAACCGACGAGCGATTCCGGCTGCCTAATGAAGAGTCACTTATTTTCCAACAGAACAGAAGCTACCGCTATGTGATAACGTCAGTCGCTAGATTTAATCTCCAACGCTGTGATTCTAATCTGTTCAAAGGCAAAATATTATTTGAATATGCCTAAGAAATTCTTTGAAAGAAATATCTCTAGTTGATGAAAAGAATAAGAAACACTTTTACACGTTACCACAGGATAAATTTAATGAAACGACCTAGGTTTCGACGCGTCGCGTCATCGTCAGGTCAGGTCACCTGACGATGACGCGACGCGTCGAAACCTAGGTCGTTTCATTAAATTTATCCTGTGGTAACGTGTAAAAGTGTTTCTTATTCTTTTCATCATGAATAGCTACCACAAAGTTGAGGCCGAAGTAGTGGATTTTGTTATCTCTAGTTGGTTTAATAATCGAAACTTATACGTAGCAATTCGCATTATCTCATCATCACCTACATGAAATGAATTATTTTTTAGTCATAAGCTGCTTAAATCTCAACCTATATGGAAGGTAAATATTCGTGAAATATTAGTAACTGAATACATGTTCAAGTTGAAAATTTATTTTTCTTTAGTGTAATTGTTACTAGGTAAAGATAATTCTGATTGCCAAAAGTAGAAACAAATCTGATGCATGCTAAGAAATTTTTGAAAATGTGATATTACCCCTTAGCATTCATCGAGAGGCATAAATTGAAAAGGATGTAATTATTTATTTGACAATTTGAAATTTTGCTGTCATACCTCTTTTTTAATCTCAAATTAGGAAAATAGTGTGTATGGCAAGTCTACAGTTATCAGTGGTTTATCTCAAAATAAACTCATCACAATATCGTAATTAGAACAGTAAGAAAGGTGTCTGTAGTAAATGAGAAAATATTAAAACTTTGACGGCAGCTCTAATCCTTAAAAGTTCTTTCGTATTAGTTATTGCCAAAATGAATTGCCATTCTTGCACTCATTTTTTTCCACAAACTATTTTCTCCTTGAATCTATTTCACGTATTATTTCCCAGTAGTAAACAACTTCAGGAGTGAATCTTTAAGTATGCTATGAGAGATATTGTTGCGAATAATTAATTAGTTTAAAACATATAGAGTGAAGAATCATAATTTTTCCCCGGCAGATAACTGCACGTGGCCAAAGAGCATGAACATTGTGTTTATAAACTAACATCTTTTTGTTAGAAGTTCTTCATTGATATCGCCGCAATTAAGGTTTACCTCGTCGTTATTCATAAAATTTGCTTTTCATCTATTAAATAAACGTTTTATTGGTAATTTCATGAAGCAGAATCTGAATTAAATTCGAAGCTGTGTTACTGGGGTATCTTTTCCGGAACATAAATTTCATTAGTTCTATTTCATCAAAAGCTTTATAACGTATCCTTCTCAGCAACTTTCATTAAATGAACTAATTACATCCTCCACATCAACATGGTACATACTTGAAAAATAACATTACCGAGATTTTCATTTAAATAATCTTTTAGGGCTCATAAATAATATCCACTTAACTGGTTGATGCTTTCCAAACTAAAATCTTATGAATAAATCGTCATGGAACAAATGCATTGCGGTAGTCTTTTTTATTACAGTTTATCTGTATACGATATTATTGCTATATTACACTCGTATTACTGCTACACTTCGAGAGGTTTCGATAAAATGATAGACATTCAGAAGAAGTTCTAAAAAACTAAAGAATCACCCTTACGGCTAGAGTATGCAATTAAGTTTGAGCCTTATAATAATAGCATAATATAATACTAATAATAGTATTTTTGACAAAATATTGAATTTCTTGCTACATTTTGTTATTTATGTGTTCTAAAAATACTTTACCTGACAGGATAGCAATAAATGTTTGGTCAATACTTATCGCATTAGGAAAGTGGTGTATTATTTACCAAGCTGATGCGATAAATTATTTTTGACCAGTTAAGTTGCCTGGAAATCGAATCCGCGTTTGAAATTAACAAATGAAACTATGAATCTCTAAATAATATTCTAAACCTCCGAATGTAAGAGATCGGTGACGAATAGAAATTATGTCAGCAGAGAGTACTGAGACGTGTATGAAATAAGTGAAATGCAAAGTTCGTTTGCCTTTATTGTCTCTATAAATACAGCTCTCGAGTCCGTGTGCTTGCGTTATATTTTTAGCTTTTTATCCTGTTTGAATACATAGGCTATCGATTAGGTGGATAACAGTCATGCTAATCGGCAATCGAGAATAGCGGTTGTAATAAAAATTGAATTGATCTGCGGCAGTAAAATCTGAATAGGAAAGTAGGTTCATATTTTAGGCAGTCAGTTCGGCAGTGTTCGCAAAGAATTCACTCTTCGGTTTGTCCCCCCGAAGAAGATCGTTCCTTCGCATCTTTTGGTATCCCATCTTTCCGTTTTCTTCGAGAAAATATCTCCGGGAGTCGTGCCTCCATCTGTTCCTCTTCATAAGATTTTGAGAAGAGCAAACACATTATAACCAGACGGCAGTTGGAGATTTTCTTCTCAGCAAACACTCGACATCGGAGGAATGGCTACCTCCTTTCGATCAATCGTCTCTCTACCGCACATGAATAAACTGACCAACGCGCTTCCGCGTGGACCCTCTACTGCCCATTGCAATCTCTAGCCATCTATTCACTTGATATGTGCGATGGAATGTATCCCTTGCTAGCTTTCTGTTAACAATTTGCAGATATGTTCTTGGTTAATCGGACTAGAGTTGGACCAGTAAAATTATTTCGAAGTGTTGCCTCTTTATGATAAAATTTCTCATACCCAAATGATCGACCTCCGTTCATTCTGTTCTGAGATTATATACTTGCTAAGAGAATGGTAGAATAAATATTAATATTTATCGGTATGTGAGGAATATTTATCTCTCGAAAACATTAAAATTTGTTTCGGTTTGAAGGAGATAATGATTATGAGCCCTTCACTAGCTCTATATCAAAAAAGCTCATTTCCTACTTTCGGAAATAAGTTTTTTTTTAAATATGAATCAGATCGTTCCGAGAAACAAAGGAATTCTTCACTTAGGAACTTCTTTTCAAAAATCAATACTTCCCTTTATAAACACCTACAGCCCTAATGCAGGCAGGATAATTTCAATCGCTTTTAAGTGTCACATATCAATCTAAATGTAACACTCCTGTCTGCTTTTAGATTTTGCTATTTCGCAATACCACCTTGATAGTAAATTTTTCGACACATCGACAGCTATTAATTATTACGTATGCTTTCTGTGTCAGTGGATTTTACAAAGTGAAAACGTTATTTGGTCTTTACTGTCGATAGATTTGAATGGATGATTCATAAAAAGGAGGACTAACGATAAAACTTTTCATCTGTGAATTCTGTTTCACAATTTTAACTGAAGATAGACATTTCCATCAATATATTATTAGTAGTATCGAGTAGTTAGTTCGAGATTATTAGTTCATATTGAACTATATACAAATTAAATCGGGTACAACCATCAATGTTCTTTCTTAAATGAGGTAACGGAGACAAATTTATTTGAGGTAACCTGCATTTTTTTCTTTTTGGTGGAACTATTTTTAGGTCGAACGATGTGAAGAATTTGTTGTCACTTAACTCAAAGGATTTTAAATGTTTTTTTAAAGGAAACAGAAAGTGCGATGTCTTATGTACAGATGGATGGTTATCTAAATTTCTGAGTAGACAACTACACTATGGGGTAAAAACTTGAGCGCCACCAAAACTTGCTAAAATAGAAAAATTTTAGTGATTGCATCGGACAATTCCAACAAATTCATAAGACATTATATTTATAAAAAGTCATTCGAAGCATTATAAATTACAAGATCTCCATCATCCCTAAAGAGTGAATGGGAGGTGCATCAGTTATACTTTCTGGAGATTTTTGACAAAATTTTCCAATTTTTCCAAAATCAACTCCAGCAGATGAAATCAATGCATGTTTGAAGCAATTGTTTCTCTAGCCTCGAAGTAATTTAGTAAAGTACAATTCAGAACAAACATGAAGGTACAACTTTCCCATGATGAAGAAGCGAGACATTTTGCCGAAAAACTCTTACAAATTTGTTAAGGCACTAACCCAATTGATTGTGTAACTGGCCAAATTGTACTTACCAATGATTTGTGTAATATCGTCAACAGTCCAGATTAATTCCACATCATATTTATATTTTAAATTTCTATGATTTGCTGCGCTCGTTAGTAGACAAAAGTTAATGTCAAAATGGAAAAAATTAAAAATTATGTTTCGTTGATAAGCCTTCTTTCTGAGGATCCTCTTATAGGAAAGTTTTTCTTCATCACTTCTAAGAAACTTTATTTCCGTTCATGAAAGGCTATTCCACAGGTGCGATTCCTTCTCCTCAATGAAATTGAATTTCACGATTGTATTATGGTTTTGCAGGTTTTGTAAACAGTTACTTCTGTCTTGTGTCAAAATTCCAAATCTTTTGTGCGGAATAGAGAATCGCTTTAGCCTAAAAGTTGTCTATTATTTCATTTCTTTTGCCGAGCAACATACAATTGCGGTCATCCTATTGATTGCTGATTACGCAGTCGATATTAACTCATTGAGATCTTTTCTCATTGAGATCACTTTTATTGCTTATTGAGATGACTGTCACAAGTGACTCCTACTTTTGGGGGATGCCGACTTAAAATTTGCAATTCCAAGGAAAACTGCAGCCGCATGGGAATTAGCCCCCCACCTATCACCATTCTTTTGCTAAAAGTTGTTTTGAATCTTTTCAAAATATTTTGAAGTTTCAGCAACAACTACTGATATTATACGCAATTGATTACATTTAAATAGTGATTTTCGTGTAAAAATATTATTTGGGTAGCATTTTATTTCTTAAGAAAATAATAAACCCCTATTTTTCTCTATTTTTTCTCGGACACTACTTCTGAGGGAGGTAAACCCTTCCTGAAATCTGAAGACTACCAAAAACAATGCTGATCCATCGATTGTTTTTCGTTATTAATGATATTTAGTATTAAGATGCGTTTATTTGAAGCAGTTTAAAGGATAAAAAGATACATATTGGAATCTGGAAAAATCGGAATCAATGAATTTAATGATGAATCAATCGTTTCTGTTTGGACACCAGATCTTATCGATGTAGGACAGTCGTACACGGTCAAAAGATTATCATCGAAGTGGGAAGAAACGTGAGCCTCTTAATCTCGATTTTTTTCAACCTTTGTTATTCGTTACTTGTTAACTCATACTTCAACGCGTCTGAATAGGAGAGTCAAAATAGGAGAATAATAGCAAGTTGCCCGGCACTACATGAGATCTCTTAACCGATACAGAAGCTCCATCTTATTTCTTTACATCGATTTTTTCTGTTCCCTTCTCTCAGAATTAGCACACAGTTATTAATCTATTATTATCTAAAGAGCGCAAAGATCGATTCTCACTCGTCACGATCTTCGATGACGAAAATTGTCGTTTCCAAGAGCCCCCATTGTAAATACGGTCCTCCGGTAGATCGTCCTACATCGCTTCGAGTGCACCGATAAAGGGAACGGAATTGGCTTTCTAACGTTCGATTTAGTGAAGTCATTAGGAAATATTATTCCTGAGCTCGGATGGAAATGAAACGACAAAATAAACAGCTTTTACGGGCGGCGAAGGAATGTCGAGTTGGATGTCTGGCAGAGTCCCAGGAGCGGAACGGCCACTCCCACCCCACCCCTCTCATTACCCACCGTATTTATTTATTTGAAGAGTGGCGCGCTTGTAATGTGCCGGCTGTGTTATTCCCTCCCTGATGCCGCATAAATGAGGCAGACGGGAGATAGCCTCGGAGGCGTGTCGCTTTTAATGGGTGGGCGACGAAGGAGGTGAGTGGTCGCTCAGGGATTATTTTTGCCTCTCCAACGTGTAATTGATGATTACGTTTCGCTTTACGGATACCTTCCAGTGTAACCATTCGCACTTATTGGTCGCTCGCTCAAAAGTAGGATTGTCTCACTTACGCCCCACAGGTCAGAATGAACTGCTCCGCCAACCTTCTCATGTTGTAAAAGTTCAGTTTGATATCCTAAACAGATAGCCATTAATAAAGAGGCCAGATTTACTATTATTCGACTCAGTTAATGTTGTGCTATGCGTGATCACAAAAACCAACAACAAGATTTTTGGTACGTAAAATAAATAAATTTGTATTAATCATTGCCCAAGAAATGAGTTACACTGGTGATACAATTAGTATTTAACTGATAATATGTTCAGAATTAACAGAAACATCATACTATAGTTTGAAGTGGATCATATCAACACTTACTAAGTAAATTATTAATATATTTTTATGAAATCATTTAAATACATGAAAAATACCAGGTCAATACCAGAAAAATTAACTATTTATTTTTAAATGCTTTTATAATTATTTTTCCGTACACAAGTTGTTACATTTGGGCTAATATTATGATATTTGAAGTAACAGTTCTCAGCCAGCTCTATTCTGTTGAACATGTTTTATTTACAGAAAAACTCTCCTGGCGCATCTTTCATGATTGAAATTACGTATGAAATTCGGTACAAAATTAACGTCCCTGAAGACTATCCATGAAATCGCTAATGAACTGACCAATTTAGTTAAATTTTAGATTTTTTTGCGCTTACGTAAATTTTGGCGTACAAAATCTTAACAAAATTGGTTGCAGATTGACTTATAATTCGTCAAAGTTACTGGATTCTTCATGTCGTGCGTGGCGCGTGGTGATAAAGCTCTCAATATGGTCCAACTAAAAAGGTCTATCGTTCCTTGCCCAAAGGAATTTTTGTATTGGGAAATGTTTGAATTGTGAATTCATTGTAATTCGTTAAGGATCCTTACATACCTTAGTTTTAACATGATGAGGTCAGGTCAATAAATATTTTCAAAATGGCAAAATGGCTGAAGAAAGATCAGTTTTCTCAAAATGATTTTAGCTCGCTTGTGTGCTGATTAGCATTAGGTGTAATTGAACAATTCTAAAAGTTCAAACATATCTACATTAAGAATATGACTGATTAAACCACCAAGAATGTGAAGTATCAGGTTTCTTGTCTACGCTATGCTATACTGCGGTCAGTAATTTGCTTACATGCATTTTAATTTGTTTGAAGAATAAATTATACTTAAGAATTCGAGATGCGGAGATGATTCATACGCCACCGCTACTCCTTTTGCATAATTACCATCGAAGGAGCAGTTTATTAATTAGAGACATTCAGGAATATATTAAAGTAAAGTGATATACTCGTATAGTAAGATCGAATCCTTCGCCAAATTTCGGAACTCGATTGCATGAATCGAAGTAGTTTCTTTAGATCACAGCGTAAGTGTCTGTACCTCGGATAATATGGAGCCTCCGTCAATCGGGATACGGATCTTCGAGACTCAACAGTTCACTTTCTTCTTGTATATACGAAGGCTACAAATAGGCAACAGGCTAGGAGATAGCTATTATGATACTGGCAATCATCTGCGGTGAGTTTCCTTTCTTCACAAGTTTGCGGTAAATGAAGAATCAATCAGAAGCCGTTAAATATTTAAGCCGACTTATTTTTCCAGTGAAGCAAGCAGCGTAATCTCCTCTTTGATAGAGGACATCTCATTTTGCAAAGACTCAGGTGTACGCCACACCACCCGAGGGAAATATCACGCACCGGCCAGAGTTGCTGAGAAATGCTGCCAAAGACGCCTCACGGTGAAGACGAAGCACGTGTTTTCGTGGGCCTCCGGAAGGCGAAACGGCGTTGGACGGATGAGAGCCACTCGATCAGCCGTGAGAACTTCAAAGAATCGAATAGATTTCGTTTATTTCTCTATTGACGGTGGGTGTCATCATTCTAATGCGTTTTTCCTCCGGCGTATCGGAAGACCGCGGTGCGCCCTGGGCAAGGAAGAGTGCTTCGGAAGGCGCGTGTTTGCGCCCGCCCCGGTCAACGAGTCCATTAGCAGCGGCCCAATGTGTCCACTCGGTCACGATCCACAAACAACCGCGTAGGCGGTGCCCCTCCTCTTTTACTCCTCTTTCCATCCATTTCTCTATATGTATGCTGCCTGTCTCCCTCAAACCTCACATCTTGCACCCTTTTCCTTCTCTTTTATTGCTCTCTTTCCTTCTTTAGGTCTCCTTTATACATTTCTCCTCCAACTTCTTCATAGTTGAAATTACTTTAAAGACTCGATGTAGATTAATCATGACGCAAGCCCATCCGATTCTTCATCGTTTGAGGTACCTAAAAATCTCAGTATAGATCGTTGGCATCATTCAGAGGGTGAGACGGTGGGGGCAATCGCCCCCCCTACCTCTTCAATTACTTCACATAAGCTAGATTTTATCTCGACAAATGCCACTTTTACAGTTAATCGGAGATAATCAAGGCGCTGTTATTATAATACTCCTAGATGAATGTATAAAAATATTGTTTAAAATAGCCCCCACCGGTAATATTCCTGCATTCTCCCCTTGTATGATATACTTTGCGTTTATTAAATTATATGTCTGCAAGTGCCACTTTAGCAGTTAATCAGAGAGAGTTCGGGCGCTATTATTGTTACTTCAACTTACTATTAATATTATTGTTATTTCAAGATGTTTATATAAGAAAATTGCCAAAATAGCTCCTACCGGGGAAAATTCCTGGATTTGCCTCTTGTATGGTCGTAAACCTATCTGCTTCTCTCTGCACCTTCTTCCTTCCTTTTCCCCCTCATTCCTACACTTCTTCCAACTCGGTCGTTCTCTTCCTCTCCACGCCTCTTCAGAATGCCTCTCCAAGTATTCCATCTCCACTCTCTGCTTCTTTCCCCGACGTGTTTGTCCTTTCGAACGATGGAACGAGAGAAAATTAGTGAATTTCCAAATAATAACCCGAGTGTATTTCGCCAAAGGAAATGATGCGACTTTGAATGCCTTATCTTTGGAGAAGGGACCAACCCGTACAAAAGGCTCACAGTTTTGTTTGTCTGGCTGGAATTCCTTGAGGAGTGAGAGCTTTCTCTCGAAATTGATGAGAACGATCGCTTATCGACTGTAAAATGAAAGGCAAATCGATTACCTAATGTCAAACCACTCGAAGTGTTTTGGTTAGTAAAATATCGCGCATTACTTGCTTAAGGGTCGATGTCAACTTCTTTGGGATACAGGGATTCTGACTCAGTCTTGCCACCCAAGAATGTTCTTAATTAAATCATTGTTGTTCAAGCATCCTTCATTCGAAATTATCACATTATTTTCAGATGAATGTCCGTTGAGTTAATGTTGAAATTATTGCTATGGATACTTAGCATATTCTTTATTATTCTGCCAAGTTAGATTGTAGTGTTTCCAAAGTAATTCATTTGATTTTTTAAGTCAATAGCTATTATTTCCTATCGTAGACTAGGTAGGTTATTCTTTATAAATCCATTCTTACATTAATTTGAGTAAACGAAATTTTGAAACGGTTAGAGTCAAAATATTTCGGAGAATAAATTTGTTGATCAATGGATTGCAATAATTTGAGCAAGAAGTCTTTACATCAACAAGTAAGAGATATCAGACATTAAGAAGCATCAACCTATAAATTGATTTCGGAGGTGTTCATCTATCTTATGTGTTATCAAGTACACGTTATTGATTGGAATGGTACTGTTTGCCTCCTTTCCTTTTTTTCTTCATCAGCGATGGTCACTTAACTGTGGATGGCTCTTTGATTATTTTTTCCTCAGTAAAGCAGAAAAGATGTTCGGATAAACTCTCGTTTGATCCTACCTTTGAAATCTCTGTTATACGTAGTAATCATATGAATATATCTAACCCTTAATAGCTCATCTGATTCAGAACACAGACAGAAAACACAGCATAAAGGACATAAAATTTATTTCACAAAATGTCACATTTCACATTTATATACTTATCCCGAAAGACGGCAGCGTATTAACGAAACCCTATCTAGAAAGCACAACATTTTGTTGGATTCTCTCATAGTTTAAGGAGAAAGACGACCAAAACTATTTTTTCTTATGACTTTTTGTCGATTTCTCAAGGAGTTAGCAATCGATGACAGCTGAAATTACAAAGTTATCTACTCCATCGGTGAGTAGTCTTCCGATGAATTTTTCTGAAATCTTCCGCCGCTACTCTGCTCTCATCTCCTGTAGCGAATCCCACTCAAAGTATTCTTTTGTCATAGCCGAAACACTACTATCGAGCAGTATCCTGCTAATAAACCAAGTTACTCTACGTTGCTCTACACTGTATGAGTCGCCAACAGAAAATGATTCCTGCAGAATTGTATCAAGTTTGCTTGAGCACTGCACCCTTGAATTGCTCCTTTACCAGAGGAGTCCATTACTATTCGGAGGTTGTGGTCCATAACCCATCTTAAAACTTACCAGAGAAACAAATAGTTATGAGTAATAACACAAGCTTGGATAGTAGGGAACGATTTGAAAAACTACATAAGGTGTGCTCAATCAGTGGTTATGATACATGAACTGTAATGACAGCGGAGAAAAGAGTGAAAATAAAAGGACAGATAGAGTCACGAATGAAGATTTACTTCGAAGAGCAAATGAAGAGAGAACTATGAAGAGAATATGAAATTTAAAGGTAAGAAGAAGGGGAAACTTAATCGAGTACACTCTAGGGCACGATAGCCTGCTTGCGTTGAAAGAATCGATTGAAGAATGGAATCACAGACGAAGACCTTTGTTATCCTAACATGCCGATCCTCGGATTGTTAAATCAAGACTATGATGAGGAACTAATTGTAGAAATGTTAAGGCGCTAATCTGTGTTACTCAACTGCTATTAATTTTCATTCTTCCTATTTGCTTTTCTTTTCACATCTCGAGTATAGTCTTTTTTTGAAAAATCAACCTTTCTCGAGGTAGATACATCTTAACACCTTTTTCTGCATGGTTTCAGCGAAAACATTCTAAGTTTGTTTTAAAATTCAATTTAAACCAAAGTTTTGCAGTATTATCTTCCTTTTTGTTCTTTATAAAGTTGAGGCAATTTCAAGAGAGGTTTATTCCGTTCCAAGTCCATTCGGTTGCGCTAAAGCTTGAATATCTCATTAACCATATCTCTGACGATAACGAGTATGAATACAATCAATGGTAGACGCCGTCACTTTGTGGAATTCCATCAAGTAGGAATAAAAAACAGTGTAAAAATCCCACATTCCTTAACATGACCGGTTTCAACTAGTACATATTCATCATCAGGTGATGATGACCTGACCTGGTTTCACCTGACGATGACTATGTACTAGGTGAAACCAGTCATGTTAAGGAAATATATTGTGGAATTTTTACAGTGTTTTTAATTGCTTCTTAATGAGTATAAAGGTCCCAATAGATAATTACTTTTTTATCAGAAGAGTGCTATCAAAATTAAAATTCATATACTCTGCCCTGTTCGTATAAACTCGTTATCTCGAAGTTCTTTATAACTTCTAAAAGAGCTATAAAACTACAATACGCATTTCGAAGAAGGGATTTTAGCTTTGCTAAAATTCCTCAAGATTATAAATTTGTAAAAAAGTTTTTAATTCGTAAAAAAGATCGTAAAGATGATGACGCTATGCTATGAATGTGACTATGAAGTTTTCAACGAAATGGAAGAGGTTGATAATTATTAACTTCGATTATAATCGAAGGTGACTTATTTTGCGGTAAACTCAGACTTTTTACATTTTTTCTTTATTTAGAGACATCCATGATGTGTCTTGTTCAGGAAGTAAAAGTGTAGATCAAAGGAAATAAATTACTCCGCAAAGAGATCTCTATAATGCATTCAATGGATGCAAATCCTCTGTTTTCCTGCAAACACACTTTCCTCTAGTCAAACATCCAGCTTTTAAAAAATGCTTGTTTCCACTTGATTGTATCACACTGGCATCCATTAAGGGAAGCATCGCAGCCATTCCGAGCGGATCTCGAGTAGCCTTCCCTCGTTAAGCATTCACAGCAGAGTGGGTATCTCTTCTTTCGACCTAACGAGTGAATCGCCTCAAAAATAACATCAACAGTTCCATCGCAATCAACGACGTCTTAAGCAGGAGCTCCCACGGCAAACTGTAATTACGGCGGAATGAAGAAGGGTTCTCTAGTTTTCTAATCGTTCCTGCAAACAAGTCGGAGTGGCAGCGAGTCTTGCATACCGCCCACCTGCACTCGTCTTTAAAAACACGCTCCTCGTCTTCTTGCCGATCGCTTCTTCCGTCACTTCATTCCTTGATTCTGTCGCCTTGGATTCGGATTATGTCAGAGAGACTTATTTCGTCCGGGGGACATTCTTCCAATGCCAAGGTAATCCAAATTCAGTTTGCCATAAAAGTTGTTGAATGGGGCTGAGACTGTATAAATTTATAAAACATGCCTTTCAGTATAGGCGAAAAGGAGCGCTTGTATTAGAGGATTAAAAATCCATCGCCAATCTAAAAAGAAAACATTGTAGGAGATTTTTCCTTGACAAACTCTCGTTAAAGGCAATTTTGTGTTGACTACGTACAGCAAGTAAATAAACTTTAGCAAAGTGACACGTCCATTAGATTACAAAAATCAATACATTAAGATAATTGCTACATTTAACGGTCAATATTAATTTTGTGAATTTTACATTTTTTAAACGAAAGTGTCCATTGTAAGGGTTTAATATACAACTTAAGGAATGTGCGTACAGCGAGGCCACACTGATACGTATATATTATGTTGAAGAGCATCGGAATTGTGAGGTAGCAAGTTTAATCACGTTAAGCCTGAATGAATGTCTTCTTATCACAATTTGTTATTATTAATTATTGTTATTGTTAATTATTAAATTATTTCGTTCGAACAGTCATAAATTACAAAGGGAGCGCCAAGACGGAATGCCAGGGACGGGGAGACAGGGCTACTGTAGTAGTAACGACTGAGTTATATATGAATATGAACAGGAATAACTAGACTACATTAAAAGATGTGTTTTACTTCAGTTTCAATGAGTTACTTTAGATACAACTGTAACAGGGAAGTATAACAGAGGAAGTTGGTAGAAATGATAAATGAAAAAATGGTTTTTTCCTCGTTTTTTTATTTTTCAGTGTCGGTTTCTCTGTTTCATTTATTTATTTTCAAAGTTTTGAGTGTTTCCTTTAACCTTGCAAATTCTATGACATATTAAGATGTGTACGAGAGAAATACCGACAAATAACCCTTTGAATGTGCTGCATAAGGTGCTAAAGAGAAGAAATTTTCGTAGTTTAAAGAATAAAAGGGAATGAATAAAAAGATTTTTCGATTCGTCTGAATTGATAGATGCGTATCGGGATAGGAGAGTATGAAGTTTTGCTGTGAATTAACTTGGTAAATAGAGTGCCTATTCCAACATATTTGTTTGGCTTGTTATTAACTGTTGCCGATTAACACTTTCTCTCGATATAATATAATACAAACATGATACAGCTAGATAGTAGATAAAATATTCTTCTCGTAGAACAATCGCTGTTCTCTAAATAATGATGATCAATTCCAGGAAGTCTAACCTACAATTTTATAATCTTCAAAATAGAAATTAAATGAATCTTCGGGTGCTGGAAAAGGACGATAATATTCTCAGTTTCAAGTAGAATCAACTTGAAAATATGTCAGATCTGCAGCGTAAAGTGAAAGAATAATTGAAAATTTTTCACCGAAGCAATTCTTTAAGTTTGACTTTGAACAAAATATCGGCTTATAAAAGTTTTATTGATGTGTAGACGATGATTTAACGAGACCGTTAAGCTGGAATATAATGAATCCGATATCGGATAGGAATATTTCAGGGCGAATGGTATGAATGGCTTGCCTACCACCGTTTGTATTATGTTATTTTTAATGTAAATGGTTTGAATAATTTTTACTGAATTTTCATCCTATTTCAGTTGTTTTTCGTTCAGCACGTTCAAAGAGTGCGTTCATACAAATTAGTCGCCCTCATCGAATCCGCTTTATCGATTAATTTACTGTAGTGTTTCTTGCATTTTTTCCTTATCTACCAGTTTCTCTGGTTTTCTCCGTGAGTTTTCTGGGTTTTCTCCGTGGGTTTCAGTTTATTTCTACTTACAAGGAGCACGTCAGGTTTGTGTAACACGGATTTACACGAAAATTTCAGGACACTTTCCTTGCATCAAAATAACAGACACGTGTCCGGCCGTTCAACTCAATACGCCTTTGTTTATGCAAAATTTGCAACTGAAAATCGAAGTTAGGCAACCACGCAGCACACGTGCATTGCCATACATATAGCGGAATTTTCCACCTAGAAAAATGTTTATCTCGTTTTTTTTCACAAGCAATTTAATTTTTCTGCTATTATTTTCATCTTCTTATCTCCCAGACATCCTTTACCTTTCCCGTCAACATTTATTAAAATATACGTTAGGTAGGTACTCCAGTATCTATTGTAGTACTAATACACGTAGGTTATGGAGTCTCAGCCTTAACTACAAGTGTCTTTGACTTGGCCCTTTTATGTGGTATTAGTACCAACAGGAAACCCGGAAGAAAAGTGAAATATCGATCATAGCTTCGATTCCCAGAAGGCCCAAATACTCAATTTTTTTCCGTAAAGTATGCTTTGTGCGGATTATAGAGAATTTATTTTGAACCCTTCCCAGAACGATAGAGAATTGATAATCGAGATATTGTCATTAGACATGTTTTCGTAACGCAAACGGCAAAGATTTTTTCAATATGGTCTTTGGATCGTTTCCAGACTAATATTAAAATCTCCTGTAAGAATCGACTGCTTATAAAATTTAACACTGCCGCTTGAAGCCATCCATTTTAATTTTCCATTTTTTTCTTTCTTCATTTTTTAAGGTTTTTATGTATCACGAAGTTTCTAGTAGAGAAATAGCCCGTTTTATTGCGATATTTTCAGTCTGGGATCATCACTCGTCAGGTGTCTAGTATAAACTAAACTGTTTGTGGATTGTTTATTGAAGAACTTGGTATCTATGGTTTATTGGTCGAGATACGAAAATGTAGGCAATGTAAAAGTATAAAATTGATGAAATTATGGATTGAACATCGACCATAATAAGAATGAATAAAAAATGGTTTTTGCGAATGATTACCCTCATTATGAAACAATTTTTCATCATTTCGAAAACTAAAGCGCAGAAATTTTTGACGGAACGCAGATCTATGAATGAAAAAATGACATGCTACAGATCGGGTATACTTTTAATATAGGCACTTAATAAAGGTCGATAAAGTTAATACTCTAATTACCGAAAACGACGAAGAACTTACATAATTATTGTTATGATTCAGAAGATTTGTGCACCGAGCATCCACAAAATGATGCTCGAAATTTTAAAAGTTCGCAAAAATATACTTTATAGGAGGGATTCCCTCACTATGAAACCCCTTGGGGGGAAGGGGGTACGAAAGAGTGTACGTGAATAGTAGGTAAATCAGCATATCATGCAATAAAAGTATTCTATTTGTATTCTTCTCGGTAACATTTCTCTATCATTTCATATTGGTACTGTTTAGTAATATACCTCCGCTATTCCGTGATGCTATTGAAGTTCACTTTAAAATGTATTTCTATTATATCTCCTTGGAGTTATTGGATGGTTTACTTTAAAGCCGAACGGTGTACGGGAATCAAAAACCCTGGTCGAATAGACCCCTCAAAGAATCGCGGATACGCAAAGGACATACTCGTATTGAGTCAATAGGTGCAAAAATATATCTCCTTTTAAAACTGGGTCCATCTCATTTACTTTCCATTATTCTTTCACCTTATGCTGAAGATCCGACGTTTTTTCTTGGTGGTTCTACTCTCAACTCAGGATAGTTTCGTCTCACTCCAGCACGCGAAAATTCATTCCTCACTCTCCTTTTTTTAAAGATTATAAGATGGAAGAATGAGTAAAGAAGCCTACACAGCTCAGAAGAATCGTACATAATATTACGACGTTTGATCGATTCGCAAAATTCAATTTTGTCTGCTCGGAAATGAAGATGCGACTGCAGACGTATGATTACGAAGAATGTCACGCACACACTTTTCCCTTTCGGGGTCAAGGACGTCACTTTCCTCGTTCACTAACAATAATCTTCATTACTTTTATTTTGTTGCATAGATCTTTCGCTTTATTCGCCTCCATACATATTTTTATACATTTCCTTTCATTCTTTGAGGTGTGTACATTTCTTCAGCGCCACATTCAGCAACCCTTTTCGGTCTTCCTCTCGCTTTTGATCCATTCACATTCTCTTTACACACCAATTTAATCATTCTACTTTATAAAACATTACTTTTATATTGGTCATATAATTTTTCTTTTGCTCCTTATTTATTCGTAATCTAGTCATGACTGGCCCTTTCGCTTATTTTTTTGCTCTTATGCTTCTCCCGACACACCCAAGTTTCGGGACCATGGTGAGATGGCGCAATATTTTGATGGCGCCCTTTCGATTCCGCGGCTTACTTGCATTTAACTCATCGGTAATTAAAACCACAAAAAGTTATTAATTCTACCTTATCACAATTCTTTTTTTAAGGATCTTTCGTATTATTAAGCCATCCACTCATTTTACGACCCTCCGGTTAATCAGGAAATATGTTTCTTGTCCTCCCCTTCAATCCTTTTGAAATCATTCGTACTTAGCATTCGTAATCCGGACGTATGTTAGAAACCAGTGATATAAACTTCCAATAAAAAATGTTTCGTGAGAAGCTGCGTTCGTTCTCCTCTTTTCAATAAATTCATATCTTCCGTGAGCACTGAAGGCGCAGACTCGGACCAGTTGTTGGAAGTTGCGAAGGGGATACAAAGGAAGAGGCAGAGAGGGGTTTCTCCGTTTGGTGTGCGGATAACCCAATTAGGGAGGCGCGGGGACAAAAGGAGAGAGGGGAGGTTTTTTTGGGGTACTTTGGAAGTGGGAGGGGAAGCAGAACGATGCTAACCGGGTTAGCACTAATTATTGTGGATAACGCGCTTGCAATATTCAACTCGGAAGACGAGGCGGTAATCGGATTGGCTGGATTGCTAAACGAATCAAGATTCTGCGGTGGAGTGGGCAAGGAGTGGATGAACGCTAGAGATTAGGCGAGGGAAGCAAGAGCTAGGAGAGTGGGGAAGGAGATATGATTGATCGCACCGTGTCTTCCTTTTTCGGAAGTTTGAGACTAATGAGTCAATTCGTGCACCTAACCAATTGTTGGAGTTACGTGATGTTCAATTAGCATCATCTGATTGAAGAATCGGCACTAGAAAGTCTCTTTACTTCATAAAACTGATGCTTTAGGATCATTCGCGTTAAATTAGGAGTTAGGTGTTGTAAGTAAAAAAATAAATAGCGTAAGGGAGGTATTTTTTGTAGACTAAACAGTGGAGGTAATGCTTTTTGCGAAACCCTTGGTGCAGTGGATGGAACTTAATTAAGACATTATTATTATCTGATAATTCGCTTGTAATGCCTCCTAACGATGTAAATAATAATAAAAGTAGTTCGCTGTATTCACGCGGATGAATGTCTATGTTTCGGGAAATGTGAAGAGGGACATCCGGATGGAGTAGAGGTGCTTAGGGCGAAACTGAGACGGTGAAGTCCCATTCGAAAAACCCGTGGCGGTAATCAAGGGCGACAAGACCGTAAATCACACATGGAAGGGAAGGGAATGGAGAAGAGGAAAATTGAAGTGAGGGGAGAATGGGAAGAGGAAAGGATCTGATCGAAGATAAGGGAAGGAATCTCCATTGGAAAGCAGAGATCGCTTAGAATTTTGTGGATTTCGATGAAATAATAATTGCTCAAATAGTTATCGGTCTGAGAGAAAAGTTCAAGGAGTTCTCAAAATTTTGATTTTTTTCGGATAACTCGCTTTCATTATTTCAGAACGCTTAAGGCTAAAATATATTTTAAATGTTCACCTTTTGTTTACGACAATAACAATCGTGAAAGGAATAATTTAGAGTCTCGAGAAGTAGTACTCAGGCTCATTGAGGAAAGCAAAAGCAAATTACTTCACTCCTCATCTTGCCAAGTGATGGCAATTTCATTCACCAAAGTTATTGATAGGTTAATGGTGGAAGGTATAAGGTTCAAATCGGAGTCCATGCTAAATATTTTACAATCTTGTGAAGGAGTACTCCCAAAATCAATTTTTATGTAAAACCTCTACATTTTTCTCTAATTCTAAGGAAGGAGTTCCATTTTCATCAAATATACGTTTTATGCATCCATCTTTCCATTCGTTCATGTTTTTTACATTTATGTCCTCGACTTCGGCTTACAACTCAATATCCTGCCCCTCATACCGCACCAAAGGCCGGATAAAATATCAGCTCCGATGGATTTCTTCGACCTCACGTTATTAACATGATCTCGGAAGATGTAGCGAGCAAGATCTTCGCGGCGAGGATTAACCATCTCCCGGCAAACTTTCCTCTTGCAGTCGGAAACTCTCCCTCGGAGAAATAGCCTATCCGCGGTTTCGTCCGCCAGTCGGCGCAGTAATCACTCGAGATGCCCAACTTCTCGCCTTCGCCGTAGTTAGGACGCCGCAGAGGATGCGGAGGCCTTACAGAGCATGCGGTGGGGAAGTTGTTCTTGGGCAAGGTGTAAAAGGGGTGAATGTTCCAACTGCGGAAGCGTACCCTAGAGAATAATGGCCCCTTTCGGACCAATCTTCCTCCCCCTCCTCCACTCGCTTCGAATCATCCGATTCTCGCGCCTCCTCTCGCTTTTTCTTCGAATCATCTTGTTCCCTTAACTCTTGCTTTGCTCTTGCCACTTCGGTTATCACGGAGCACCTTCAACAATCACGACGAAGCCTTTCGAGGTTACCTCATTCAAGATATTGCTTGCGAACTTGCGGATGTTTTTGCTTGTTCGCGCGTATACTTGCTTACTACATATGCAGGTGGATACTGGTTACTATGGGGTGTGACAACCAGGCTTTTGAGAATCTCATTTCTGATGACTTACTTGGACATGAAAATCGTTTGACTGTTTTTTCTCAATCTGGAAATTCATAAAATTCTAATCTTACGTCCATACCTAAGAAGATGATAGATATTTTAATTTTTGTGAAAGTAAGAGAATTAAGAAAGCGTACATGACGAGGAAAATCTCTCAGAAGCAAGCGAAATAGTTGTGCATACATAAATACGTAAGGTATTAATAATTCATTTTTCTTCTCTTGTCAGATCTTAGTAGAATCATTTTGGTATCGGTTCTAATTATTTCGTTTTGCTAGTCGTTTATTTTCTACATTTTTTATTTTTTCTAGGTTTCAACTTCATTACCAAAGTTTACAATTAAGTTATTACAAAATCGGAATTTCCCTTCCATATTTAGTATTGAAGGTTCATTTGACTGGTTTTCCCCAATCATTCTCTTAAATCTCTGGCATATACAAAAATATTGCTGTTTAGTGCGAGAAGTTAACAAATGTGATTCTTGGTGTTTTAATAATTTTGTGTCACATCAGCTAACATTCCATTTAATTCATTCATTCTGAATTAAAATTTTAACTTCAAGCGAGGAGAGGACAAAACAATAACAGATTGATATTACAGTTACATTTTCTCTAATATATGGATAGATATAGATGAATGATGAGCAATACGTATTACTTTTTCCTCCTACTTAACAAATGTTGTTAAATGTGATTATAACTTCTTTTGGGACCAAATAGAAAAATATATCTTTCATCTGTTGTTTATATGAAAGCCACTGAGGTAAGAATAATACTTGATTATGGTATGCTTTTTAGTCACTTCTTAATGTTATGCTATAAAAAGTGTTATCTTATCGTCATACTACTGCTCTGGTTTTGTTTCATTTAATAGAAATTTGGTTCAGTGAGGAAAGAAACGACAAACTACCTCACTCCTCATCTGGGCTACTCCGTTACGAAGATCCTGGGTCTAAACAGATATTACAGTTTTCTCTGCGTATAACTGTGATTTACATATCAACTCGACTCCTTCCTTTGTTTTTCATCTTTCTGTTCGTTACTTGCTTTGCCTACATTGATACATTTGGTTGAATTTACATTATTTTTACTTTCAACGCAGCAAATATATATGACTGTTTGTATGTATGAACTCACACAATGCGTTCGCAATTCGGAAAGAAGGCAAAGAACAGAAGCGAATGATATGCTAACCTCACCCATCTATTAGTTGACAATTCAATTTAGGTAGACGAAAACTTGAAGATACTAATAAGTTGTAAGTTAATAACTTATCTAAAAGTGAGTATTATTCGTATTACGCCCGAATAAAGAATCGAACGAGGTAAGGTGGTCGGTAACCTCAACTGTGACAATCAGTCGCAGTACTGGCGATAGTCTCAATCAATTTTCTCGAAAACTAGCTTCATGTATTAACCAATGCGCCTTGAATTATTCTTCGTAATCTTCTCCACGAGGGGTATCTCTTTTATCGTATCTCTTCTCATTTCTCCCTTTTTTATCGCCCACTCCCTAATTCGCTCCTTATTCATCTCGTTAGGAAATAACGCTCTCTCCCTATTTAATTTCTCCATTCTGCGGCCTTCCGTTCTTCCATAACTCTAAATTACATTTGGCGGTGGAAGGTGTGCCTTGAGCCCCGGCCTATGTCAATATGAACGATAATCAATGAATCAATATTGCGCCGATCGCCCCCTCCTTCCTTCCTTTCTTACCGCCGCCCTCTTAATAACTCGCTAACCTCCGCACTCAGCAAACATCACCCCATCTCATCCACTTTTATATTGCCATTCTTTCCTCACAGCTTCCCTCATTTCTCTTCCTTTCATCTCTTCCTCTATTTCCTTCCTCATCTCCCAAACTTACGGACCACTCCCGATACCAACTCTTCGAGGTACGAGCTTTTCCACCTCATTTTATCTCGAGATACGAACCTGGATTCGAGATACGCTCTGAAGAAATTGAAAATTACAAGTACTTCCAATTTGCAATTAATTTCTTATACATTTATGAAATTCGGAGGTTTTTGTTGCATAAGTCAAGAAAAGAACACGGCTACAGTATAATGGTTTTCTTGATTCATATAACTGCTGTATTTAATTCTTTCTCGCAAAGTAATACCGATGGAAATTTTGGAAACCACTATCCGTCTGGATTTTATTCAACTCGCAAGCTGGTGGTAGACTCCATCCCTCAAACCCACCAAGCTCTAAAGATAGAATGAGGCTTTCTAGTTAAGGTGAGGAGTGAGGTAGATAGCCTTTGCTTTCCTCCCCGAGCGAAAGAGCTAAGAGTCGAAAATGTCCGCTTAAATGCAATACAATGACCTCATGGATAACATTCGCCGTAGAATTAAGGAGAGACCTCGATGGATACTATTTTCCAGAATCGCTCATACCTCAGCAGCTTTCATAGTAACATTGCCAAAAATAAGACCGAGAATACTCGTAAGTAAACGAAAGACATTTTTCTCTTCCATATAAAAAAATTCAAAATAGTCTATTCATCTTGAAAATTCAAAATAGTCTATTCATCTTGATACGATAGCAGAAAAGAACGATCGCTAAACATTCGTCAGAAAGGTGTCTTGTAGGAACTGCTGATGTGTTTTGTGCCATAACATGATTATGCTCGATGATCGTGAATTTTAACTTTTATCTCATTTCTTAGCACCACTAGGCATAAGATTAATATCATTCTTTAAAGTGTTTTTCAACTTTCCCTGGTTAGGACCTAAATAAACCTCCTTTATATGGCCAGTAGTTGCTATATTTTTGGTTTCAGAAAAGAATTTAGCAATTATCTTCTCAAATATAGGGTGAGAAGATTTTCCATGATTAACTGGTAAATCGTACTAATACTCCCTTTTATTCGTAAGTAGTATTAATTGCCCATTCGTGTCATCTGACACCAAGAGGTAACTGCATGAATGCATTACAACATTAATAAACCTCAGTCAAACTTAGATTAAATTTGCTCTACGAAATCACAGACTATATATTCTAGGAGGGTTTATTAGATATTATGCGTTCATCCAGCTTCATACACCAATGAGACATTGAGAAAAATCCGTGAAATGGATTACGGGGAGAGATCGTAAAAAATCATATTTTCCACATACGATAGTGGATAACAACTGACAAGGAAAGAAGCAAAATTGGGAATAATAGTGGTATTGTGATTGAACCCTATTTTTTTAGAAAAATATCCATTATCAGTGCTGAAGCTCTGCCTAACCCCATTCACCTCAACGACCGCTAGTTCTACTTTGTTTTAACGTATCACTCACCCTTCAAGTTTAGGTATTGTTCTCTGTTTACTCTTATCCTCCCCCTTCATTCTTCCTTCCCACCAATTATCCATTCTCTTCTTACTTCTTTCAAAACCTAAATAAAGAATGAAACAGAATATGAAAAAATATATAGTTATGTCTCAAGCGAAAGTTAAATGTGAATAAACTATGTAAATAAGTACTTATCTCGATAAGAAATAGCTAAGATGTTATTTGTATGTATTTTTAGTAACTATATTTGCTTGGTTATGCAATAGTTACAATTCAAACTATAAGTCCCAAGGAAGAATGAACTTGAAAAAAATCTGACGGGACCGAGAATCGAACCCGGGTATCCCAATTGCCGGTTGGGTGCTTTGTCCGTTGAGCTATCCCGGCATTTCTTCGAACCATTCGGGAGACTTTGTGGGCAAGGACGTTGCGAGTTCGTCCACATGGTGGCACACACCCTTAGTGTTTACAACCTGAAGGGGGTATCTTTTCCATAACTTTGTGTGGCCGGTGCTTCTATGAAGCCGAGACCGCGAACGATGCCATCATGTGGACGAACTCGCAACGTCCTTGTCCATGGCTTGGAGAAATGTTCTGCCGGGATAGCTCAACGGACAGAGCACCCGACCGGCAATTGGGAGACCCGGGTTCGATTCCCGTCAGACTTTTTTCAAGTCCATTCTTCCTTGGGATTTTTCCTGTGTGCGCACCATCTTGCGCAAAATCACCCTTACCCGCTTTCCTGTGCAAACTATAAGTGTTTATTTAAAGTCAGGGAAATTGTTGTGTTGAATTCAGGTAATATTATTGTCCAAAGCTAACGGAAGAACGGACTAATTTATAAATAATAAATTAAATAATAATTAAAAACTGAAAACCCCGCAGAATTCGCAGAATGGGTTTAAATTTTAATGCTCAACGTTTTTAATATCTCAGATTTAGATCCTGTGGCATTTACATTGAAGTTCCTTGAGAGATTACAATTTCTAAAAATGCCGATATTTTGCATTCTTATTTATTCTTTTTATTCTGTAATCTGACCTAATTCTGCCCCATCTACCTTTTTATCTTACACACATCACTTTCTGTAGGCTTACGCTTAGTTTTCACACCTTTTACCGGGTGTTTTCTGCTCAGTCTCTTTTTTGAGTATCCTATTACGAGTCGTAATCTCCACAAATTTTTCTAAGGTTTTTCTCTTTTTTATCTACGTCGGTATGTTATATCCTTGACTGTAGGTAAGATATGAGAAGAGATTTTTTTCATTCTGATTATCGCCTAATTAAAAACCATATTATCATAATGCATTCTTACACATAAGGCAACAAGACCTATAGCACTCTTAGAAACATATATAACGGAACCTGAGTTCGTTTACCTCGAAGACAGTGGTCTTGGGGAGCTGTTGTCCTCAGGGGCCTTTGCAGGATAAACTGATTCTGCCGTTGATTGGGAGCAGTGAGAGAGAAAGTCACCTCCTCCCCAGGGAATTGGACCTTTCCTCTCGCCATCATCTCACAATAGCCCTATTTCAACTGTACATTTTTATTGACTCCTTTGAGACGGAGTCATCCGATGAATTATTCAAATGCTTTTCGTTCGCTGCTGTTTTCCTCCTTCCGATGGATCAAAATCCTCTTCATTTTCATAATTCGCCGGCGCATTTACTCGAGTTTGTCTAGTCACGAACTGCTAGGTGACTGATCTGTAGAGAAATCGTATTCAATCCTGCTTTATAGATTTGCTCTTTCATCTTCATTTAGTCTTTCAGCTTTTATTGATCAAATCATCCTTAAATATAATTTATTTCTTCCCTGGGGTGTAAAGTATGATGCTTTCTCTGTCTCTGTACATAGAATACTTTTCTTTGCTTAGATTTAAATGGAATATATTGTAATCGAAAGACTATTATTGTATGATAATATTCAGTAGTATTGATTTCATTGTGCTATTTTCTTCATGTTTTGTCTATTTTGACTGAGAAGTTGTCATTACCATTGGTAGAAATAAGCTGTTGTGTCTATTAATTTTACTGTAATTTTTGTGATGATCTTGATATTTACCCTATGTTTTATTAATTTCTACTTGAAGAATAAGTTGACGTTACCATTGGTATATTGATTTGAATTTCTTATGTACATTTTTGCAATTGTATTTTCATAATTGTTGTATTATGTACATTGTTGTTTTTTTTTCAGTTTTGTCATAATTTTTTGTAAGATTTATGCATTTCTTCCTGTCTGCTTTTCTTTTTTTTATTTCCTTTTTTTTTCAGCTTTGTTACTGACACTTTTCTTTTACCAAATTTCCCCTCTTATTTTAAATTTTTTTAGTCGCCACTGTCAGTAGGTTTCGCAGGTTTTTCACGCCCCCATTCACGTGGGTGTTTTCCTGCAGGGTTTTAGTTTATTTTTTTTCCTAAGTGCAGACTTAGGTTGTTTTAAAAAACCCCATATAGTAGTTCCTTCTTTTATTGCCTTTTTTTAGTTTAGCTCCCAATACATCTTTCTTTCTATGTACAGTGACTAAGGGTTAGATGTAAGAAGAGACTAATTAGTCTCAATCTCGCCCGTAAATAAAGACGCTTTATTATTATTATTAAAGTCTGAAGTTTTATATTAGTAAACGAAATTTTATAGCGTATTCCTTGACAGCTAACATAAAGTGAATCTTTTTATTAAGTAAGGGAATGTTATCTTGTATCTCACATCTGTCACAAAAATAATTTACAGATTTCATGTCACAAAACGCCATCTGTTACGTAATACATAATGTAAACATACGAAACATACACAAACATGAACATAAAAGCGGAACTTCATAAACCAAGGACAACAAGAAGTACATGAGAGAGAAGCACTGTTAAATCATTTTCATGTAAGTAAAATTCACGGAGGAGGCCGTTGTTTCTCCTTCTATTTTATGGAATTTTACATTACGAGAATATCTATATTGTGGAATAGTAAAACGTATAAAAATCGAAATAATACATATAACTTGTACTTTTCCACACATATTGGATGTGTGTGGGATATTATTTATTATTTCATATATAATGGAATTCCACCAAACCTCGCTAGAGAAGATTAATTATAAAAATCATTCTTGTTGTAAAACGTGATTTTATTCATCTAATACTTTTTTTATATATGTGTAAAAATTCCTTCCTAAAACTTGCGACCAAAGCTTTAAGAGTTATAGCATTAAATTGAGTCGTCTACCTAAAAATTATAACAGTAATATCATAGAATATTGAAAAAGTGTCTAATAAGTGTAAAATTTTTGTAAGAAGTCACAGTTGTTTTATTTCATGATTTTTTCTAGGTATACAATTACATACATTTGAAGTAAACAAATCATTTAGGGCACCGATTCAGTCTTCATTGCGATCCTTCCTTTGACGAAACCGGTCGTTAGAAAAAGCCAGTTAACTTAATTATATATTCGACCCTGATGACAACTGTTCGCACATGAGAACTTAATTCCGGACGAAATTGGAAAAATGGGAGGAATTCAATTTCCTTGGGAAGTCTCGCAAATCGGAAGGGGTTTGGCGGGGACAAATGGATTACATTCTGCAATTATTTATTGGCCCCTAGTGGTGGAAAATGGAATAGTTTTGGGGAAATGGGATGGAGTAGAAAGAAGAAAAGGGTTCGCGACATCTGAAAAGACCACGGTTGAGGAATTGGTGGTAACTGGTTGATTGGCAATTGGCTCGACAGGCCAAGGAAACCGATATCCGCGCAATCCTAAAACCCTTCCCAATATCCTCCCTTCAGCCAAGTGCTTTGTTTTCGCCATCTTCCCCTTCCAAACAGCTCATAGCATATCTCGTTCCAATTCAAAAGTACACCATTCCACTATATCCTGAGTGGCTAACGAAGGAGCGGCCGGTCATTCTCCAAATCCAGTGTTTTATTTAGTCCGTTGCTATACATTAGAACCATTTTCACGGTATGTTACACGGTATCAATCTTCCTCATTAGTTAAAATTTCTAAACCTAATTGGCACATCATGGTGTTGTTAACCCTAAGCATTTAAGTTGCAATAATTATTTATCTATTTCCTTATGACCCCATTTTTTAATTTCTATCAAGCTCCCGTAATAGTTCTTACTATTTATTGGTGGTACCCTTTCTTTCTTCTTTTAGTTTATTTTTCTAGTTTTTCTATTTAAATTCTAGGATCTTTTTACCCTTACATCGTGAACTTTTATTTAAAGAATCGAGATATAATGATTTAAATCTGTTTCAGCTCTATACTCTCCTCCCTCGTAATTCGCAATAATATCCTGTTTCTTTTTACTCCTATCGTCATTTTATTTATCACATTTTTTTTTCTTTTTGCATCAAAATTTCTTTGGTTTTCTATGACTAGAACATGTTCTATTATATATTTATGCTGATTTTGTTTCCTCTAATGTTTTCCTCTGCTGTCTTTTCAGGAGGATTTTACGGAGAGGACTTCGGAATGAGCAGGGATTTATATTAAGGGGAATGAGGCTATGTATTTAAGTGGACATGATTTAATGAAAAATTTCAAAAGTGTATTATTACGGATATTTTTTAAATAAACTTATTGAAACTTAATGAACGTATTGAAAGAACATTGGCTAATAAAAAAAGCCTTTGGAGGACTTCGTTGTAACCTTTTCATAGCTTATATTTTTAGCTTGCAATGTTATTTTTGACTGAGTTGTTCGAACATCAGCAAAATAGAACTGTATAAAATATCACGAGTTTTTAATTGACTCATATTACACTTTTAGTACAGATAAAATAATCTCCTCCGAAATTGTAAAGATGTTTTACAAAATTATTCGCCGGGTCCAGGTAATGACGACGGAGTAATAAATGCGATAACTGGACCTCTTGTTGAGAAATTAATAGAATTTTGGACCTCCATCATGTTACAAATATTGGCCAATCCTTTCGCACTCACTATATCCTAAGCTCCCAAACCAAAGGCCCTAAAAATGGCATTTATTCCTCTAGGCCCTGGAAGAAAAAGGTCCTAAATGATATGCCAGGATTTCAAGGAAACACCAGAAGTAAGGTCATAGACAGAAAAATCTAAATAAGAAATTTCGCAGAAAAATCTGAATTCGTTTCGACGTAATAAGCCATCATAATCTTCGATTCCGTGGCGAGTTCCCAACTTTTTTCACCCCCGGTGCATTATGGGTAGGCGGGCGATTCGAATATAGATTCGCTCGTTTCGATAGCTCGGGAGCTTCCTCAGCTTCATTTCTTCGTTAGTATTTAATATTATACGGAATTCTTTTATTTTATATTGATTATACTTATATATTCCTAGTTTTGTTCACGGATAAAATATATTTCAATATTATTATTTGTATTTATTTTGTTTTAAAAAATGAATTTTATTGGAACAGTGAGACCTTATAACCAGTAAAACAAAGAATGCTTAGAATATTATAATCCGATACATAACGAAATCATGTCGTACATAACCACTGTCAGAAATCGTATTAGGTAAGTTTATTCTTAAATTCATAGTACTTTGTTGCCTCATTTATGAAGGAGGTACTGTTGACCCTAAGGGCTTGTAAAGGCAGTATGTAAACCATAACTAAAGAGATCGGAAGTAAAATAGAATACATTTTTACTAAATATATCAATTGCTTTATTAACAATATTGTATACAAAGTATTCCAATTGTTTCAAGCAACAAAACATTCACGTTCGATAAAAGGCTGCAATTTCTTAGTCTCTTCTTCGCAGATCAGACTGGTTATCAACTTGACGGACAGGACAGCGATAATCTGAAAAAAATAAAAAGAATATTTGATTTAATTATTATACACAATAAAAAATTTATTCTATTATCAATCAATCTACAATCAACCTTTGTTTAGTAGTATTTATAGTATACTATTTTAGTAGATACGATAGGGTAATTATCAAGCGTATTTACAATCTAATTGTAAGTTTTGAAATTTTAAATTATTGTAGGGCGGGTTGGGTACGTTTCCCAAATTGGAAAATCCTGCATCTTCCAAAAAATAATTAACAAATCGCACGGAGGTTTTTGTCAACAATATTATTTTTAGGAGGAAAGTGGCAAATTGACTTCCCACTTCACATTGGCCAGTAATTACTTTATTACCTATATTAATAATAGCAGAATTCAATATATAGGGAAAGTGAACATCGAGATCTATCATAACAATCACCGCAGCGCATAGATTCTTAAAACCGACAATTGAACTTATAACGGGAAACTTTTCTGAGACAATTAACGTTGCTTACATTGTCCTTCACCTCATTCACATCTTGGATGGA
The DNA here is from genome assembly GCA_000376725.2 of Ladona fulva. Lineage (NCBI taxonomy): Eukaryota > Metazoa > Arthropoda > Insecta > Odonata > Libellulidae > Ladona > Ladona fulva. The sequence goes on from KZ308392.1 coordinate 724,702, forward strand.
TTCTTTATGGTCAATACCTTGAAATTCATCAAAAAGTATAATTATGTTAAAGAATAATAATATAATAATACAATATAAAGACTATTGTTGAATCAAATAATCGCAATAATCACGGCCGCTTATTATTGATTTATTTTGATTTTATTATTTAAATTCAACAGTAAAATTTTTCCATCATTGATATTTTTGTCCCGAAGCTGAGCAATGTTCACGTAAATAAAATATTAACGCTTAGTTATGCCATACAATACGGAAGATTGTGCACGCCACCAAATGATGAAGCACTTGCGAATATTAGTTAAGCGTTGAGAGGCCTTAAATCCTTAAGCTCTAGATTTTATTAGTTATATTACTAAAATATTTAAATATAAATTATGATTATTCTCAGACTAATACTATAAACGATTATGAATACAATTATATAGTTCATTTGCGTTTTAAGAATTGATAATCTCAGAAAATATTTCCATTTCTTCCTTTCGTCTCTCTTGAATTTCGTCCTTTACTTGGCCGCCATAACGGAAATATTCAAGTTGCCGAGAGTCATTTACTCTCTGGCATAATTGGAGCCAAAAGTTGGAAAATATGAATAGTATGCACCATGAGTCGAGCAAAGTGGAGTAATAACGCCATCACTCTCGTTCGACTGGCTGGCTGAGTGGGTCCGGTAGCCCCCTGCGCTAACCTAAAGGTCGCGGGTTCGATTCCGCGCGGATGCTTCCGGGGCATTGATTTGCCGCCACCGACCGGGAGTTTTTTCATTCATCCTAACTTCGTGAAAAAAGGAATCGAACCCCAACTTTAGTGTTATCGCTACCCAAGGCCCCTGCCAGCCCTCGAACCCGCGTGGCGGGCGGACCAAATCATTCATACCTTTCGTTTCTTTCCACTTTTTTCTTAGTCTCCGAAATTAGGGCATTTTCCCACTTTTTAGCTACCGGAAGGGTAGGAAAAAAACTAGTGGGAAAATGCCTGCATGTGAGAAGGAACACAGCACTCTGAAATTAATTAAAAAAATATATAGCATCGGGAAAATATGCTTCTCAGAAATCATTGCTGAAACTTACGGAAACAAACTAGGACAGCTCAGATCAACGCAGTCATTTATTCAGATAAAAGAAAAGACTACAAAAATATTGAAATATATCAGGAGCAAAATTTCCCGGATAACATTGTAAGGAAACGAAAATCTTAGCACACTATTGCGTTAACTTAAATACAATGTATATCAAATGAGATTGTACATACATATTTAATGGAGAAATAATACGGTGATGTCCAAAAGAAATTATGACATAACATTTCCACTCTCTCAGTTGCCAAGATTATCATCATTTCTAAACATAAAATCACGCTCAATCATCCGGATGCAAGCTCACGATTTCCTGATATATTTAGTCTGGTATCGAAATTTACAAACAACTTCTTACCATTAAGATATATCTTCCAACAATTTAAATTCAAGTGAGATTATCATATGACAATAAACTATCTATAGCATTTAATGCGCTAAAAGAACATTTGAAAATGATGTTGGTGGAACAGACAAAATTAGAAAGTAAAACATTTTGTCCTAAAAATCCTCATGTCGAAAATCGACCAAGTAGAATACTTCTGTTTGTGAAGCATGCAAACTTAAATTTAACTTCAAACGGTAATCCTTAAACCTATGGGAAGACACAATCAACGAATTAGGAATTTATACTTACCTTTCGCTTCCCGATTCTTCTGTTACACCGAAAGTCGACATTCACATGTATTTACCACTAACCACCTGAAATTGGTAATTCCTTTAAGTTTCGATCCACAGCTAATTACTCCGTGTAAACTGACGTCGGGACTGCCTAGGAATTAAGGGTAAGTTAGCAAATATGGCTTTGATAAGTGTGCATCCTCCAACAGAAGATGCAGATGAATTAGAGAGAGAGAAGAATCTGTGAGTAGTTATAACAAACCTATGACCAGCTGATGGGGGTTTCTGTCCTACGGACATGCCACCAGTGTACAGCTGAAAATGTGGGATTATCTTGGACCCTCTATCAAGGCACAGTTCACCTCCTTGGATGCGGATGCAAAATCCTGAAAATGTTGGAAAGAGTAATTAAGAAAGACCGCAAGAGAGCACCTGGTCTACAATTTTCTACCAAACCTGAGCATGCCCCTCATCTAAAATCTGTAGAAGGTTATATGAAACATTCTTGGAGGGAAAGAAATGAACATAATAATATGTGAATCCCACCAAAACATCTCCTTTAGATATAGGTTTATTGGATAATCATAAAGGAGAAATGTGAAGATACAGTATAAAATAAAGGAAGCGTAATAGAAACATATGTTTCCACGTTAACCAAATATGTAGTGTATTCGCTCTGTCAGAAGTTGACCCCAGTTGAATTCCTGGAACATGACTTTGATCCATAATTAGGGAAACAATCAATGTACCCTAGTCAATAGGAAGTAGATCCATCACAGTCTAATTCACTGTAAGGCAGCATGGGAACCAGTGTGTTGACCATGTATCACCCACAATATATCCTTTTGACCTTGCCCCTCTTAGGGCTGTTGTGCAATGGAATTTAGTTTTTGTACAAAATATAGACATATTATTCAAAGCTGTGGTAAAGGTATATGTTGTTATGTTTACCCCTATTTACAAAAAAGTAAATACCCTGCCAAATTACTAGAATTCAGTATTTTTTCCTGTTATGAGAGGTAGTATCAAACTGTGAGATTAGTAGCTGTTTTACTAATATTCGAGGGTTAGAAATGATAATTGAACTCAATTGCTAGTATGCACATCCACTGCTAGGTTACAAATATTCAGTAAAATATCACGAGGAATTGGTAAGAAAAATATCAGATATTCTCATTAAATAAAGGAAAGAATCTACTTGTTTTTACCAGACACACGCTTTTGGCCCCCGAAATTTTTTAAAGTTCAAGTGTATGAAATAAATGATGATTGTAAGTAGTGCACACTTCAAGTGGAGGTATTATCGTTTCATATTATTAAAACAATTAATACTATTTTGATTATTACCGTGCAAATTTTTCGGAAACACCTTGAAGTCTAAGTCTAAATGAAATATAAATTTAATTTAAATTTTAACATTGACTGGGATAATTCTTGAAGTTTACTAGGATTCAATTCAGAGTACGGATAAAATCGTTTCGTACAGCTGAAAAAAGAAATAAGAAACATTAAGCAGATCCAAAATAGTATTACTATCACGCGATTTGTTTTGAATCAAAAGAATAGAACGCAAAATCGTTTTGATGTAAACATTATACATAATATGTGAAAATCATAAAATATGAACAATTTATTTATAAACTTGATGAATTCCGCAATTCCAAAAAGAGAGGAGATTGTTGATCCAGGATGTATACTAAGCATTTCTCTAAGCATCAATTACATCGATCTACTTTCTCCTTTGTTCTAAAACCTAATGCAAATCTTTAAACATTATCTTTCAATAGCTGATGAAAGCATTTAATGTGTCAAAAATCACAATTTCTTTACTATGGGAGATATTTCCGATAGGTGATGAATCTCTGAGGACTTAAACTTTGTAGAGTCTGGGTCAAAAGACATACTCTTCAGTAGGATTTCTATTACTTTGGATTAAGCGCTCCTATTTCATTCCTCCTAGATGTTTGCTTAAATTCAGCAAACTAGCGTGATTTACTGTATGTACGATACTCTTATACGACAGCAATGCGTTCATAGTAACAGGAATCACTGTAAGCTCATTCAAGATTTAATTCCAATTTAATTACAAAAAATATTAATTAACCATACCGTAATTTGAGGGTGCTAAAGAATCTCCTAATATCAAACGTCAAGATTCACTTCTACGTAGTCACTAACCAGATTTTCTTCATTGCATGAATCCATCCACAGGTTTGAGTGACTACTTGTTGTTATTTAACGGAGGAAATGAGAAGAGCTGAATCTCAGAAGGCCGGCCTCGGGTAGGTTGAGTCACAGCTGATTGAGGGTCGAGAGTACAATCAAATAGGCTCCATTCCTTTGAAGCGACGTTATCGAAAATCTACACTCTTTAAAAAGGTCACTGAAATATTAAAATAGAGAATTCAAGTGAGCACACAATTCAAAGTTTTGGCTGCAAATACGTGGATACCTATATTCTGATCATATCTTGAAATCACCTATCCCGAAGAAATTTAAGGCATTAATCTTAATACGAAGAACCTCCTCTGAAACAAATCAAGACTGGTTTATAGCATGAAGAAACTATGCATCAATTGAACAAAATATCTCACAATGTATAAACTGGCAGCGGTCGAATGTCAAACACTTGCTAACTTGAAGACAATCACCAAACTGAATAATTCCGAAATAATTCTCCAATGAGAGGCTTCGTATTTTTTAGCCAATCATAGAGCTTGTCTTAGTTTAACCGGAAGACTATTCAATAGAGAATACACTCTTCGCTATCTTCACATGGTGTAATGGTTAAGGCGCACCAGTTTAACTTCCTTTATGAGTTCGCGGTTTCAAATCCGATATCAGGAATCTTGAACTAGTTAGATTTTTTCCGACGTGACTGCAATTATTGTCAATTCATTTTGAGGGTACCAACTTTTAAATACTATCACTAAGAATGCGGTGTTCGAACCCCGTGTAAGAAACTTCGAGGGCATATGATTTCATCTATATGACGAAAAACAAAATATACAATTATAAATATTTGTTTGATATTATTTGAAAATTTCATCAGAAGTTATGCAATATATTATGACAACCTCTTGGAAAATGGCATTCTCTTTATTTTTTACATTATTATCTACAAAATGTATGAATTACATGAACATTATAGCGTAAAAGTTACATAAAACTTAAACAACTGTACTGGATTACGTTTACTTCGTTTAATACTGTATTCTTGGAATTATCTTTTCGATTAATGATTTGATAATGATGCTTTGACATTGAATCAGCCGAATTTCAATGAATTATTAAAACGTACAATTCCAAGATAACAAATGGCATTTCTGTATCGTACTCATTTTTCCTTCTCTGTCATCCATAAAATTTTATTAAAAATGTTTGTAAAGGTTTCTTTCAAACTTTTGTCAACGTTTCATGTTTTGGTATTATGTTTTTCTCTGACTGCTGAAGATAGACCTGTAAAAATCCCCAAAAATGTACCCTTTCTTATCGTGAAGGGGTACTTTTACTTGCAACAATTTTATCGACCATAATGCGATGGAATACTCTGACTTCTTAAATTGAAAACAGGTGTTTCGTTCACAATGTAAATATGTACGTAAGAATCTTCGTCATCTATTGCTTCGATACGTTTCCCGTTATTTGTCTTGTGTCCTTTGCCTGATTTCACGGCAAACAAGATGCACGACCCCTAATTCAACTCGTGCCTACCTCCTCTTCGGATAATACCCACAATGCAACGAAATTATGACGTTTTTGCGTGGGCGATAAGAAAGCAGATGTTCCATCCAAGATAGACAATTATTTCGTGGAATTTAAAATAAAATTTCGAAGATTTTTAATCGGTGGTCAACACGCGTTACATCGTGGGTAGGGAGGTACGTGCGGAAAAAAAAGATGTCCTTTAGGAGGTGAATTTTTTCCCAGAGATCTGCATTTGTCTTTACATGTTTACATTATAAGGGATTATGAAAACAAACCGTTGGCGTAGCAGATAATAACGAGTCCGTATGATTTATGAACGTTGGAAATATCCCGGAGACTGATGGAGAAAATCTTTTTCCCGTACAGGCAATAATAGCTCAGTTTCGATCATTTTTTTATAAATTGTCTATAGAAACAGTATTTTTATGTTGAAATTTAACAACTTATACTCCTTATATATACTTATATGGAAGACCTATGATACGTTGACGAGACCGAACAGGTAGAACTGCGTAATCCCAGAAAGATAAAAGAAGAAGAAAAGACAACTGAAGCTCAATAACTAAATTGACTAGAGAATCCTTTTGGATAAATTTTCTAACGAATAACTGAAGGCCCCAAAATTAGATCTGCATAATGGCCTACTAAGTTATCAATTCCCCCGAGCACGACATAGGGAAAAAAATTCAAGATTAAATCTAAATAAAAAATACAAGATTTCTAATGGACGACACGGCCGAAACGAGGATAAAAGTAAGAAAGCATGTTAATATTAGATAACTTTATTGTGCTTTTTAATTATTTATAAGTTTCACTAACTATGGTACAGATTAAAAGACTGGATTGGAAAAATATCCTAAAATCTTATTCTTTGGATGATACAGCTCCTGCATAATTGGTATTCTGTTTTATTTCCTTGATGGCTGGAACTCCGGTCTGTGTGATTGGAACAATCCGTTCATTGATTGCTGGCATTGGAAGAGCCTGAACAAAAGAAAGAGAGATAAATATTCCATTTATTAATATTTATTTCATTAATTTAATTAGTATTCCATTTATTTGTCTTTATTTCAGAGAAGGATTATTTAGTAAAAAATATGAGTTGCTGAATATCCTTACAGCAGGAAGTTAACAGCTAAAATTACGTTTTAGGGTAAAAAAATATACATTCAAATAAATTCTGTTGTTCTATCTTGCCATCGCTGACAACATGGATAGATACATACATGGATCATTGATCTATGGGTTACTCTAATAAAAAACCTAATCTCGAATAAAGCAAATCTGATGTAAACATTAGTTTTGTTAAGAAAATATGATGAAATTCCTAAATATACCAATTGAATGAGGTAAACAGTATCTTACCTTCGGAGCAGTGATTGTTAACACTCCATCTGAAGAGAGACTTGTGGTGACAGTTCCTGGTGATATCCCTTGAGGAAGAACATAACGTCGTATGAAATGTCGAGACACAAATCCATGTTCGTCTCGCTTCTCTTCATGTTTGCCTTCCACCACAATTGAATTGTCAACCGTTTTCACCGATATTTCCTCCGGCCTGAATTGCTGTACGTCCAGCATCACTTCAAAGTCGTCTTTGTTGGGAATAAAACCCGATATCCCTTTCTTTCTGTTTCCGTGCAGGCAAGGTAGGTTATATCCCAGTCTCAGCAAGTGAGGAATCGGCTGATAGAGATCTTCGAACCTCATTCCCAAGCCGAAATCCTGATCGAAAAGCCTAAGTGGTCTTTCCAACTCCTCCCATGGATCCTTCATGATAAAAGGTAAGATGGACATCTGAAATAAATACCATTCATTAGATCGCATATTTATCGCAAGAGATGACGATTAAAATTGGCGACTACTATCAGTCAAAGAATAATTCTTAGAAATATAACTTACTTTTAATGGCTTCAAAGATCAGTCCGCTTCGTAGAACAGTGGGACCCTGAATCAAACTGTCGCGCTTGTTTCTGAAGTCCACTTCTCAACGAATAGCATACGAGATGACTAGCCGTATATATATACAGCGCCAATATCGTGACGTCACCTACTCGGCTATTTCGAGAACTTTCCACCACATATGGCGCGCCGGTCAAATTCCGGTACTGGAAGTTTCCCGAACAATCCTCATACATTTCTTAGAGAAGTAATAGATTTTTCTCCTCAAAGTTCTAAACAGTCTATCCTTAAGTTGTTCCGGCTCAAACCGTAAAAGTTTCTAAACCTCTCATTCTATGATACATTTCAAAATCTTAAAATAAATTTCCCAGAAAGAATGAATTTGCTTGCATGAATTTTCATTAAATTTATTTATAAATATATTATTGATTTGATAAATTTATCGTTGATTTGGCACCTCACCTTAGAAAAGAAGACTCATCCAACCCATTCATAAAATCCTGATAGTGAAAAGTCTGATTCTATGTATGTGTGCATGAATGTACGTAGATGAAGTCTATGTAAGTGTGTATGAATGTATCTCGTACATTCTAAACGAGAGCTAAGTCCTAGTAATCCAGAACTTATACATAAGAAAATGTGTGCAACTTAAATAATAAAATGTATATGTATGCAATAAATGTTAAAAATCATTTAATGCATGTATCACAGACTGTCTTGTAGATCTTGAGGCCACATTGATTGCAAATATGAGATGCAAATTAGAGCCCCACTAATTAAAGGTCTGAATGAGCGAAACATTTTCATGCATGATATGGGCAAATGTAACATTTATTCTTATCTAAATAGTAAACCATCACCTATGATAAGTCAACATAAACAACAGAAAAATTGAGCAAAGTTACAGTAATGAGCCGAATTATCCAACTCATCTGGCTCCATATCAGTACCCTGCAAGCAATCTGTTGGCGTTAAGGATGTAGCTGTTTCATTTTAATTTTGAAACAGCATTTAGATTAAAATTCAAAGCATACATTGCTTTTGAAAGAACCCATAAAACATAATCTACAGAGGAAGCCGTGATATTGTGGAAATTCATCATATAAAACAGATGTATACTTTTTCCACAGAAAATTTATTAACGGAACAACCGGTTTTGGCTACTTAGCCATCATCAGGTTCACAGAACACTGAATATTGGAGCAAGCAAAAGCTCCCTGACTAATGAATTTTGTAACCCAATAACCCATAAAACATTTCACTGTCTTTTGATTACTCAGAGAATAGAGAAGATGAAAAGAGGATTCCTACTAAATCACACTAGCAAATAGTGACATTACTTATCATTCCACATATTTAATCGAACCATCACTATCTCATGTTCATGAGAGAAAAGGTAATGTATGTTTGTTATTACTTTATTACATAAAGACGACATTCAAATGTGACATTCGACATTCTTTAGTATCATGGAGTAGTAGTTTCCATGATAGTAGATTTCTATTTTCATTCCAAAACAATCAAAAGAGTTTAATAATAAACTCGACGGAGCTGTGATTCACTTTGCAGTATTCCATGACGAAATGGTGAATAAATTTAACCACTTTTCAAAAAGAAACTGGTGTATTTATTCAAATCAACTTTGCACAACACTACAGAAAATCTTCAAACCCATGACATGTATCAAGTCTTGATAATGATGCTGATGCGTTGAAACATGTCATGGGTTTGAAGATTTTCTGTAGTGTTGTGCAAAGTTGATTTGAATAAATACACCAGTTTCTTTTTGAAAAGTGGTTACATTTATTCACCATTTTGAGAGTAATAATGAAAACTCATTTTAGCTCAAGGGAAAGATTAACATCATCACTAAATTAGAACAAAGAAAAAGTTTTAATTCTAAAATTTAAAATTGAAATTCATTGCAGTAGAGCAAAGATCCCAAGTAATGAACCAAAAATTTTGATTATCCCAAAAATAGAATTAACAAAATTCCAATCAGTACAATTCAATGGATGACCTCCACAAGAGTAACTTCCATGTTAATACTATGAGGATTTAAAAAATGAGCAAGGTATGTTTGCTGTAATACAGAATATCTCCAGCTCTTATTTGCTTAAAATATGTGCACATCCTTGATAGCAATGAATGATATCATTCAGATTTAAGGAAGTGGAAAAGCGATGAGATATGCATTTGAATGATATGCTTTGAATTTAGAAGAAGAAATTGATAGAGAAAAAGTCTGCCGTAGCCAGGAATCGAACCGAGGTCTCCCACTTTCCAGGCGGGTGCTCTGTCCTCTAAGCTACCACGACAGAATGATCTCTCCTTCAATTTCGTGGGCTATGATGGGGCTTGGTGTACTGCGGAGGGTCCATCAAAGATGGCTCCGAACTCCTGCGCACACATGGGACATCAAAGATGCCACCTCACCATCATAGCAACTTCCTTGAGGTCAGGAAAGGCGAAGTAGAAAAGCGATGAGAACTTAGAGGACAGAGCACCCACCCGGAAAGTGGGAGACCCGGGTTCGATTCCCGGCTACGGCAGACTTTTTCTCTTTCAATTTCTTCTTCTTTAAGGAAGTGCTTAAAATCTTAAATGTTAAAGAAAAACAAGCTTCCTCGGCTTTCCCCTTGTCTCATCCCTTCTCATAAACTGTAGATCCTTCATGATTAAATGTATTTTTGTATTATTTGTGCTTAAAAATCACTATCCAATCCAAACATCCATTTGAAAAGATGGCTAAAATTATCAGTCCTCATAGACAGGATTTAAAGATGAAATAAGAAGTGCCATAACTCTTGCTCACATTCGACATTATTTTTATCATAATATTACTAAATGTCAAGCAATCACTTTCTATTTTTTATTAGACTAATTAATGCTTTTTATCCATAAATTCAGTTAGCATTGGGTGAAGCAAAATAAAACTTTGAAGAGAAAATTATTTTGGCTTATTCCATTCCATGGGTCATTAATTCATGGGTGTGGTTTAATTAAACATTAGAAGTAAAATAATTTCATAATGGAAGTTATTGTTACTTGAATCTGAAAATTTTAAGCGTTTTTCTTTTTAAACCTTCTCTCAATACTTTAAAAACAATAATAAAATTAGTTCACTAGAATTTCGAGTTGCCTAAAGAAAATTTATTCAACATAACTATACTTTTATGAGGTTTCCATAAATTCCCGTGCAAATGATGCATTTCTGATATTTAAGGTGTGCATAATGCATGCCATTCAGCTTGTCAGAAAATTTCTAAGCTATTCATTAAAATAGATATGAATGATAAGTTGAAACATTCCTCATGATCTGTTCTGATAATTTATAAAATATCTTTCTAGCATTCAGGGAAGAGAGAGAGGTCTAGGTAAATCAATTGTTTTATTATTTGATTGAATTTTAATTGGACATTATTAACCGGGAACAATACTCTCCTAGGATTAATTTAATTGAATTAATTGATAAATGATATATTATACTTATTCATTACCATTTCCTGTTGTTACTTCCTACCTGTGTGTGTCTAATCTATTATTAACTTTTTTCCATTATATCACAATGGTCTAACACCTTCTTTTCAGCTGTAAACTATATTGTTGCCTTTCAATTATCATCGTTCGTCATTCTTCGCCAAACTTTTTCCTCTCTGTTATAAGATTTAACCCATCCTCAATTTTCTAGTTCCAATCTCACTTTTCTACTATCAAGCAAAATGACGGATTCAAAGTCAAAATGTCATTCATTCATGATATCAGTAACGGCATGCTTCCTCCTCGTTACATTACCTTAAGCGTGAATGGTAGTTTACTAATATAACTGTGAAAGGCTTTTCCAAAATAATTTCGATATGTGGACATGTGGGTGTTAATTCCTCTTCTTTTATCATCGCGTAAAGCAATAGCTTAGAGCAAAGGATATCGGCATGTTCACAGTAACATTATGATAGATAATTACCTTCAAATCGAAATATTTACAGGCATGAATGGTTGTTTATTAATGTAATTGTTAAAGGTTTTTTCAAAACAATTCCGATGCCCACATGTCAATTCTTCTTCATCTATCTCCGCCTATAAAGAGCTTAGAGCAAAAGATATCGGCATGCTCAGAGTGCCATAACGCTAGATAATTACCTTCAAATCGAAATATTTTCTTTTCCATCTTCACCTAAGAGTACTGACAAATTACATCAACGATATTCAGCGTTAACTTTGCGATATAATTCACATTAAAAGTGGCATATCAAAAAGCTTAGCAAATCTTGAAGAAATTTCTGTTACAAAATAGATCAAGACTGTTTCATTGACTACACATAAGTCGACAGCGAAGGTTCAGAAATTGCAACTGAAACAATTTTTCATACTTAATAAATTGTTCAAGAAAAATGAAAAGCGCTGTTCTTGAAATAAGATGAAATAACTAGAAATTTCCTTTCAGTTTACATATAATATTACATAAGCCTCAACTCGCAATAAAATCGCCCAAGATCGTAATAAAAATATCCTCTATATATCCAGAAATAAATAGGAGGATTTGGCGTCTTATTTCAAAATTTTCATATATGTATTACGTTTATCCAGAACTATCCAGAGTTCCTATTGGCTCCCAGAAATGTTACGTAACATCCTATGCGAGTGGGAGGGGGGCCTTTAAATAGGCGGCCGCTCCGAATAGCAGAAAACACGGTACGGCGCTGTTTGATTATTTCAGAAGATACGTAATTCACTTTCAGTCCCTCGAAGTCATTTTTTTTCAAATTAAGATTAAGCTATACACGGAAGAAAATTTCCGTATTACTTCGAATGTATTCAATGTCCTATCTCATTTTTTCGCAATTTTCAATGTCTTTGATGCCTTTCGTAATGCAGAATCTTCTAGATGGAGAAATTCCGTTTCCATACATGCCACAGGTTTCCCTAAGGGATCTATATCAACCTGGATCATTATTAACAGCCTATCTGAGACCTTGGTGACATATTTCCAATAAAGATAGCGGCACATCCAGCGTCAATGTCAACAAAAGAAAATTTGAGATAGTTCTCCACATGCATTTATTTAAGCCCAATGAAATATCAGTAAAAGTCGTCGAGGACAACATTGTCATTGAGGGAAAGCACGAGGAGAAGGAAGATGAGCATGGCTTCGTTTATCGACATTTTGTTCGACGATATATACTTCCGAAGGATTCATCAGCGGATGACGTGACATTTACCATTTCATCAGATGGTGTTCTAACTGTTACAGCTCCGAGAAAGGAGTTCCGTCTCTGTGAAGTAACAACATTTTTTAATATTTCAAAAAAAGGAAACATTACTATAAATTGGTACAGACTTAGTTTGATTTTGAACGAAGAATCTTTTCATGATGTAACTAAATTTATAAATTCAATTTTGATTCTTTTAAATTAATTGATCTCCAAAGGTAAACATATTTTTTTCCCGAGTCTTCCTGCTACAGAACGCGTTATCTCAATTCAACAGTCAGGGGAGCCTCATCCTAAGAATAGCAATGCTCTCACCAGCTGAACTATTTAATCACACTTATTTTCGTTAAAAAAATTTTGATGCATCGTCATGTCATCGCAGTTGTTTTTATATTCATTTTTATGAAATTAAAGGTTAATCAATATCTATTGCCATCTAATCGTGTGTGAAATGAAATTTACAAAATAAATTTAAAATTCATATTCAATTCTATAAATTAATTAAATTGGAGATAAGGTATAATTCCTCTTTATAAACTATTTATAAGCTATAATCACGAAAAAATCATGTTCTTAACAAGGGTGAGAGTTATTATACGACTTTGTCTTTCGATTCCCGTAACAAACAGCTTAAATGTTTAACCTGTTGTTTACCGGAAAAATTGTCAGTACTGACCACTTACCGCGATGGGGAGATCAGATACCCGGGAAAAATCGCCTAAGGCAATGTAAAACTTCCCTTAGATTCAATACGTTGGGTAGAACTGGTACAACGCATAAACAACGGTGTAAGAACTCCAAAGAAAAACGAAATGACTCGCAATTCCAAATTCAGGTTTGTTTCGATCGCTATAATTTAAAATTTGCTTTTATCTGAATGCTACCGAAGATAGAACTTCTCTTTGTCTATTTAAATCATCAAAACGATAAAACCATTCATTTGTCGCTAATCAAAATTTAAAACTTAACAATGCGATCATGGCCCGCGAGTAAAACAAATTTTTACACGCTCAACGTCACGCTCTGATTCTTTAATCAACTGCAGATTATATTTACGAAAAAGGATGCGCATATATGATGTAGAATTAAAATTAAATCGCAATTAGAATTAAAGAATTTTTAATTCTTACATAGTTGGGCATTACAGACTATTGTGAAATGTGATTATTGAGTATTGTGCAGGGTATCTTAAGGATTGTTGACTCTGGAAAGTTACGTCATTTCGAGATTTTTCAACAAATAGCAGCGGTAAACTTGTAGTAAATGAAGAAGTGGATTTAGATCGCAAATTCTGAGCTTCAAAATATTTTCAGTCAACCAGCGTTAGTTTAAAACACTAATATAAGTTGTGATGTAACTACGACTTGATTGCTTCTCGGAAATTCGAAAAGTTGATTAATTTTCTATCTTCTCATATATTCTAGATGTCATTCCTACCTCATCTTGCGAATGATTTTTTTAAAGATAGTTCCCTACTACCTGCATCATTGACAAAGAAATATTTTAGACCATGGCGACATAATAGTAATAAAGATAATGGAACTTCCTGCATAAACGTAGATAAAACAAAGTTTGAAGTCGTTCTAGGAATGCGTCACTTTCAGCCCAATGAAATAACAGTAAAAGTTATTGATAACGACATTGTGATCGAAGGTAAACATGAAGAGAAGGAAGATGAGCACGGCTTCGTATGCCGACGATTTTCTCGACGATACGCTCTTCCGAAAGACGCATCTCCTGATGATGTCACCGCTACCTTTTCATCAGATGGTTTTCTGACAGTAACTGTTCCTAGAAAGGTACATTTCCCACAGATATACTTGTGTTAATGCCTGTGGCAAATGGAGCAAACTGAATAATATTCCTTTTTAAGGTGTAAAACCCTTATTTAAAAAGTCAATACCCCTTCTCTTTAGTTTTCAAATGTTCAAGAGTTAAAACTTACCAAATTTCAGCTAAAACACTATCCCACTTATAATGTAATATCCAGTCTGTAAGTGCCCTAAAGATGGTGCCTGCACATGGTTATAGGATATCAATGCAAGTTAAGGTTCAGTTTGAAAAATATCGTCTTCTAAGATTCATCATCATATTTCACTTTACTTTCAGGGTACTCAAGATACCAAAGAACGTGCTGTTGAAATTAAGCAGACTGGTGAGCCTCAAGAAAAAAAGAGTGACTCTCTAACATCTTTAATGTCATTCCCAAATAGTGAGGAGTCTTCAGATACATCTATTCCCCAATGATCAATTTTGACAATCTAAAAGACTAAAAACCTCATTTAAACATTTCATGAAAAATTTCAGTCATATATGAATTCTGGTGGTTATTGGATTCCAATGGTACTGAGTATTTTGATACCACCTTTAAGAAGGAACTAAATAAAATTTATAATGTATCTTTAAAAATTAAAAGAATATAAGAATCAGCACGATACTGAGCCAACAAATGGAAATAAAGATGGCACAATTTATCAATCCATCTAAATATTATTATAGTAAGCTTGAATTGTGGAGTGGGAAACTTCTAGAGGTAGAATCAGAAGCTCAAGATTTCTTTGAAAATGAATTGTTTCCATCTCACTAGCTTCAAAGGGAATGTTAAATTATGGTAAGTTGTAATTAGTGGCATTTGGTGATTGGGTTGGGTTTGTTAGTTTTCCTGTTTCCGTATTATCAATTATGTTTATGTAATGAGGGGAGAGGAAATGTATCACTCATTTAATTTTGTCTCAGGCTTGTTCATGACTCATGACATATTTAAGATAATTTAAAAACTATTGAGGTACTAGTGATGTTGGAAATGGCATTCATTTTTATCTATATTTAGCAAGTGCTATGAAAACAGTCATTCATAGGATCATTGCACTGCATTTACATGAAACTTTTTCACTCATAGCATCCTGGTTTAGTGAGGATAACAAAGGCAAACTGCCTCACTCCTCATCTTGCAAAGTTGCTTCATCCCCTCTCCAGGGGTTTAGGTAGCAAATGATAGAAGGGTTAAGGATCCACCATTAGCCTTTGGGCTAATAATTGAGCACATAAACAGGCATAGAAATAAAATACTATCCATCCATGTAAGTGGGTACTTATAAACTGCTAGCAATAATATTTTTCTGAACTCATACAAGATATAAATTATCCAAATGTTTGTTTTATGTACTGATTTTAATTTTGACCTGCTTAGGGTTAGATTAAACATACGTAACAATTAAATATAGGATAAACCTTTTAAGCCTTGGCAATTTCCCTCTTTGTATCTCTTGATGATCTAGCTTTAAATTGCCTTACCACTGTCATTTGTAGTTTTTTTTAATTATTTAATACTGCAAATAACCATTATAAAGCAAATTTGACCTTGGAGATTGTTGGAGTGAGATACCAATCTGCTTAGAAAAAATCTGGGTCAGTACCATGAACTCAGCCTCAAGAGATAATGATAAAATGTTTGAATTATAAATAAAACAAAGTTAAATGGTAAAAGTAAGAGGTTAAGCTTTGGCAATTATATTTAAACTAGAAATGGTAAAAAGTTATATGTAAACTACCTTAGGCTGAAAAGATAAACTGGTTATACAAAAAATACAGAATGAAGGATTTCGTGCTTTCCTGGTGTAAGCTGTGGATGAAGTCTTCTTGGGTTTTCCACCAGGTCAGGTAAGTAGTTGCCGACATTTCGATGGCTGACTCTGCCATTATCTTCAGGGCACTCAGCGCCCTGAAGTCACTCATCGCCATGAAGATAATGGCAGAGTCAGCCATCGAAATGTCGGCAACTACTTACCTGACCTGGT